>CM044564.2:6088027-6108027 GCA_024416835.2 Perccottus glenii | reverse complement strand
TTGTTTTTTATTTCAAGGAAGTGACACAGAAATCAACCGGCATCCTGTTGTAGTCCAAAAATCAGAAACTATATTTATTGTGACTTTGAAACATACACAGTACATATAATGACATCCTGCTTCCTCAGATTTGTCAAAAGTTATTAAGTGACATGGTATTTAAAGATGCATTGTGTATATTTTAACGACATTCTCTCAAAAGATGAGGTTTTAGGCATTTTAAAACAAAAGCATTAGTTAATCTATAAATGTCCTAGGCCTTCCAAGAAGAAAAAGCAGTTCTCCTCCTGTTTGTCCATATTGAGCAGCTGTAGAAACAGGAAGAGGAAGTATTGCACTGGGCTCTATGGAGTTTTATGTCTTTTCTTCCCCAAATTGACAAAAGAGTGTTATTTTGAGGTTTTTGAGGTTATAAACAAATAAACAAAGTTTCCTTTGGGTCAGTTGTATACCCCACAGTTTACACAATGCACCTTTACATGTGGCAATATGTAAGAGGGAGCTGAAAATAAACTATATATTTAAAAGAAAAAAGTTGAAATGTTGAGAATTCTGTCAAAATGTTGTGTTATGTTAATTTAAAGCTTCTCAAATCTCATTTATACAGCACTGGAGTCACCATGGCAACACTGCTCTTGTTGGATGCTGCAGTAATAAATGTCCAAAGATGTTTTCAGAGCTTAAAATATGCAGCCTCAGAGTTATTTTAATGGCAGATAACTTCTCTTTGATGTAGTTTCTTCTGTAACTCTGAGCGAAGCAGTGCATTGATACCACCTCTAGCACTTTATTTTTTTTACAGCATAGTATACAGTAATTCTTTTCACCAATATCTATTTTATTTATTTATTTATTTATTTAACAAGGACAGTACAATCAAACATTGCTACCAGAAGGTAACCGATGTCTTGTACAGGCTAATTTAAAACCCTAGTCCCTGGTTAGGCTTTTAAGAATGTACAAAATGAGATAAACTAGAAATAAGTAAAAATACATACAAAAGACAAGATAAATAGAAGACAAAAGACAACACGAACACCCTACATCCCTGTTCAGTGTTTACACTGTTGATGTTCTTTCAGTTTGAAAGAGAACAGCCTCAGGTCAAACAGCTCCACCGACAAACCGTTCCATCAATGTGATCCTTTGACTGAAAATAATGGTTGACCCAGAGCAGTTCTGCACCTTTTCACTTTACCTGAGCCTTGCATTGTTGATACTGACACTATCATTTTTAGTGATGCTTAATGTTACCCTTTTTGGGCCCTGACCAACTGTTTTGAGAGACACAGTTGAAAATTCTAAAAAGATACAGTTTTTTCTTCAAATAACAAAAAAAAAAGGTTGTACAAGCTCTGTTTTGATTCACACCAACAGAAAAACCCAGCTGTTGTGAATTATTGCCAAATTACTTTTACATGTTGATATATAAACACAAGTCATAGAAAACATCATACTGTAGTTATGGTTAAAAATCCCTTTTAACATTAGGGTCTCCTATTCCTTCATGGTGAGGGATCTCCGGCCGTTCAACACCTTCAGGGAACTTCCGCTCTCAGCTGAGGGTGGCCTCATTTGCGCGAAACCTCAGTCAACTCACAGATCATCTACAGACAGATGCAGAGCAGGTATGGATTAACATGATCCACCTAAATCAACTCTTTGGATGACAGCCAGACTCTTAACAGCATGTACATACAGCACAGCTACATGTACACTACATACCTTTTCTCCCTTACTGTCTTTCAAGTTGTACATGAACTGAAAATTGACATGACAATTACCTGAAGCGTCTTCATACTCATAAAGGTTACTATAAATCATCCAGATTAACAGATGTACACACCTGTATACACCTGAATGTCTCTCACCACCTTGAGCACGCACAGTAGGCAGAAACACACCCGGCAATTAGGTAATGCTGCCCCAATTGAGGCTTGAGTACATAATGAGTGCTTGAGAAAATGTACCCACGGTGTATGTTTTCATTGCATATTAAATCACAATACTCCCACTTTTTAAAATGTCTTTGAAGTGTCAAAGAGATGTCATTTCCTTGGTAGATATATGGATTTTTTTGCCCAACCCCTTAATTTAAGTACAATGCAGAGTGAGGGACAGGAGGGGGAAAGTATATTATCCTCGAAGCTTTGATGTGTTACCTTAAAACCCTTCCCCCTTTTTTACAGTGATCATATGCACAGACATGCTTGGCTCTAAGTTGGCCCCATACAGCTACAGTAGCTCCAGCTGTCAGATGTAAGCTATAGGCTACATTAACATGGATTGAACGTAAACCTGATTAGATCATGGTTTAAATTATGTTGCGTAACAAAGCCTGAAAAAGTCTTTTTCATATAGCAAACATGTACATATTAGTAGATTCCTGCTGACATTAAAAGACAAAGTTAAAGCAGATTTTTTCTATATTATTGACTTTGAACTTGGTACTCCAATAGATCTTTTCTTGCCCCTTTTATGTTAAATATGCAGCGCTGGCCTAAAGAATGTAAAGTTGTCCCGTCTTTATCCTGTCTTTATCCTGCAACAAGAGGTAGCAACAGAGGCAAAACAGATTCAGATTAATGGCTTTATATATATAACGTTGCTCTGCAGAAATGAGCAAAAAATGAAGTATGCTATATGCAAAAAGATTTTGATTTCACCTTACATCTTTTCTGTTTTTTTTAAACCTCTGAGCTATTACTGCCTTAAATGGTGCTAAAGATTCTGCAAAAGACTTTTCTGCAATATATATTTATTCATTGTTTAATATGACAATTGTTTTTTATTTTCACAAGCACCTTTACTTTGGCACTGAAAGTTTGCATTTAAAGATTCTGTTCAGTTCTACTTCTTTTGTTTTTTGTTAGAGCCTGTGTGGTGTGTGCCTCATTTATTAAAAGGCATGACACACCATTAAACAATGGCTTGACATGAGCTGGGTGGAAGATGAAACATAAATGGGTCACGAGGCTGACTTAGGTGAGATATTGATGGGAGAAAGTTCTACCAATATAATGTAAAAGGAGCGTAATAGATATCGGTCTGACGCTGATGTCCCTGTGATGATTGAACCGGAGCTTGGCTAATCTGTATTCCTGCCCCGACCCTCTACCTTCATCCATGGACTCACTCTGACCCCTACTTTTCTCATTGAGTTTATATTTATTTGTATACAAGATGGACTTTATTTGACATCTATTCTATTCTAGTCTAGTGTGTAAAGCTCATTGAGGAAATGTTGTGGTATTGAGCTAAGTAAATAAAAACTGAAAATTGAAATAGTTTCAGTTTTGTCTATGGTATAGACAGGTTTGAGCAGTGATGGTGATAGATCCGAGCCAAGTAGTGTTCTCTAACTACCTCAAACCTTTTGAACAGTATGAACCAATGTTATGTGTGCATTGCAAACATCTCCTCCCTTCTCCACAGCCAGCTCCTTCTGTAGCCCTCTGTTCTTTATGTTATCTGTAAATATACATCTCTCTCTTTGTCTGCTGAGACAGTCCGTCTAACTCCTGCGAGAAAAGGCATAATGAACCAGCGTTTGTCTCATTATTTATCTCGATCAAAAGCAGTTGAGACTTCTGGTATGTTTTCTTCAGACTTGGTAAGAATGTCATGTTTTCAAGTGTATGTTTGAAGGTGTGTGTACACATGCCACCACAGAGGTTTCACTCAACGCCAAGATCTCTTTATTGTAGCCATGTTGCAGCAGGGATTCAACTCAGCTTTGGGAGATTTAATCGCTTTGGGAGCTGGAGTGAGCAAGAGGAAATACCCTTAACAAGCAGAGTCAAAGTGTGATTAGTGTTCATTTTCTCTCTAAAGTCTGTTAGTTTATGTGAGAGCCGGTCTGCTCTGTTCTGGTGAGTCACATCCCTCAAGTAATGACACTGTAAGCCCCTGCTACTTTACAGCGCTGATCAAAAGCACTAGTCATACATGTTGCTCCATCACTCTTATCCACTAACTAAGCCAGTTATTGTGCAAAATCTTCAACATCAAATCCAAGTTATTGCTTTCATGCTAAATCCAGCTAGCCCAATCTTGGATTTTGCAACAAATATGTAACCATCTGATAGTTCATCAAGCTAAGGCCTGCTAGTTCTGTTTCAGTGAACTCTTAACCTTAGTCCACTCTGGTATCTTAACAAGGGTTTTGCCAGGCCGGTCCGGGAGTAATATAGAACCCCCGTGCCCTCCCCTGTTGGACACTAACGAGACACTGCGTACTGACCTCTGCAGCGGCTCAAATTAGATGTAAATTGTGCCTGATTTTTACGGGGGTCCCTAACGCGATCCAGATTCCCCTCTCCATCCTGGCCAGCGGGTCAACGTCGTGAGAATGTCTCGCTGCCTAACGACATTTGGAGTGGTCGATGAGAGGGGTCGCGGGTAATGGTGACCTCACTGGCCTATACTTCACTTCCTTCTAATTAGAGCGCTGGGCCAGATCAAAGGAGCCAACTGCATCGCAGCGGGACGGCTACTGAAGCAGAAGAGGCTAGTAAAGACGTGGGGGGGAAGAAGTAGGAGTGAGTAAGAAGGCTTTTCTGTAACAAATGGGGTGAGGAGGGTGGAGAAGTTTAGGGTTTTTTCTAAAGTTGTGGAGGTCAGCGGGGCACTCAACCTGTGGGCAGTAGTTTAGACCTGTTTCTATAGGTGGCAGGAGGGCCATAAAGAATAGTGAGGGGAGAAATGGACTTGTGTAAAGCCTGGCTCACACTTAGAGGTTTTTAAACTAAAGAGATGTGAAAGACCCCGCACCTGACCATTAAAAAAAAGATTGTATAATGAAGTCATCTATTTACAAAGAATCAGTCTAACTCTGGTAAATCTTGTGGTCATACATGACTAAACATGGCAGACACCAGGAAGAAAATTGGGGGTTTGTATTACTTTGCTGTGCTTCATTCTTCTGTCAGCTCCAAGAATGTTCTTTTTCAACAGGACATCAGGTGTGACATTTAACATGATGCATATTTACAGTGTGAAAACACAGACGCCTCAATCCACTTTGTATTCCATTACTCACTGCAGTAAGTAGTTTTTGGTGGCTTTTTGAAGATACATTGGACTTGCCCGTTTAAAGAGTTAGAGAGAGCGGTGGAGATTAAGTACACAACAGAAAGAACAGAATAACCCTGAGAGCCTGTGCACCTCCAGCCATGTCGACGAGGCCTGCTCTGTGTCCGGCCGCAGCTGTGGAGACAAACCCAGACATGAACAGGAAGTGGAGCATTTAGCACTTCCTTCATCGCGGATGTGTCTGAACTGGGCTAGAGACCCCCGAACTACAACATATGGACGTATATGCAAAATCAGCAGTGAAATCAGCAGACAAATAAGAACGAGGGACAAAAACAGGCGGCGGATTACATCTGTTTCCACGGTTACTAATGAGCAGGAGGGGAGGCTGGATTAGAATATATAATTAATCGGTTTCAGCTTGGGACATTTTGTGCTTTACATTAACGTGCTGTGAGTGGAAAGCATGGTAAGGAGAGTTTAAGTACATTGCCATGCTCTTAAAGGTTGCAGTAATCATCTTTACAACCCATGATTCTCAATCATTTTCAAATTTTTTTAGGTTGTGAGCATTGAGTGATGCATTTTCCATAATCCTCAGATCTTATTGAAATCCAACACCTGCAGAATGTTTTTATTTGGCGTCTCAGACCACTTACCACTCCACCATCAGCAGATTATTAAATATAACAATATCTTTTAAAAACGTGGGATACATCTCAATTTATTCTTCTTATGAAGCCTTATGGGCTCATGGGCTCGGTTATTTGACTTATAACTGGAAGATTGGCGGTTCGATTACCGCTCCTCCCACAGTTCATACTGTTGATGTGTCCTTGGTCAAAACACTCAACCCTCCTCGCCTCCAGTGAAACAGCACTGGTGTATGAATGTGTAATAATGTTATGGCTAAAATTTGGCATATTTACATTTGTGTGACTGTATCTCATGTATGTTCATTAACATCTACTGTCCCTTTAAAAAAAAGTACTAAATAGTACTATTTACTCATTTACTTACTGGAACTGTAGCTCTTTTTCTCAGACATCAAAAAAGTTGAATTAACTTTGGCCAGAC
Source organism: Perccottus glenii (assembly GCA_024416835.2). Lineage (NCBI taxonomy): Eukaryota > Metazoa > Chordata > Actinopteri > Gobiiformes > Odontobutidae > Perccottus > Perccottus glenii. The sequence goes on along the minus strand of CM044564.2, from coordinate 6,101,916 downwards.
AATTGTTAAAATATTTTAGTTGTTGGAAAATAAAACTCTTGCTTGTTGTTAAGTCTTGCTGCACAATTAGCTGTCTTTGAAGGATGCAAAAATTAATAACTTCCAGATGCACTTAGGAAAATCATTTAGGAATTATACTATCGATTTCACATTATCAGACTACAGTTGAACAAAGAGTTAAGTGGAAGTCAGAGATGGAGTTCTCGAGTCCTGGACTTTCAAGTCGAGTCATCAGGCTCATTTTTGTGACTCGTGACCAAGCCTCTCTCTTGAACTTAAAAAGGCCTCAAGTATGGGCACCACCATATGGCGATATTCCCCCGTCCACCAGAGGGCAGGCTAAAACATAAGGAGAAATCCAAAGGCAACTTTAAAATTGTAAAAATTATGTTTACAGCCTGGTACAAAAGATGGCTCTGGTCTCCAGAGTTTTTACTACATGACAAATTGTTTTACTATGCAGTAACAGCAGAAAAGCCGGATGTAACTGCCATTTTATTGCCCTGTGGTGAGGCCAATATCAGTGAATGGGAGAGCAATGAGCATGCGCTATCCATTATACATATACAATCATTGCTTGTGACTCGACTCGCGGGGAGGCCTCAATGACTCGACTAGGATTCGGACTGGCTTTTTTATGGCTCGGGTACGAACCTGGACTCGTTTATTCTCAGACACAAGGACTCGCTGCGGGCTTGAGAACTGATGACTTGGACTTAGACTCGGAATTGTTTTTTAAGTGATGACTCGACTTGGACTCGACTCGGACTAGTCTTTGGTGACTTGGACTTAAAAACTGGTGACTCGACTACAACACTGGTGGAAGTCTACTGTAAATTTACATTTACATTTAGTCATTTAGCAGACGCTTTTATCCCAAGCGACTTACATTAAGGTTCCATTCACCAGTGTTACAGCTGGAACACCACTGGAGGCAAGGTGGGTTAAGTGTCTTGCCCAAGGACACAACGACAGTATGAACTGTGGGGAGAGCGAGAATCAAACCGCCTACCTTCCAGTTGAAGGACGACCGCTCTAACACTGAGCCACTGCGCCCTAAATGGAATTAATAATTGGTGTATAAATGACAGTAAATGTTGTATGAGACAGACCTCAGTACAATTTAAATGATCACATTTTCACATTTCACAAGGCACAGTTTGACTATTGCATGCAAAATCCACTATAATTAAGATACACATGATGATTTATACAATTAGAAATTCTGATTATGCAGTTTTAATACATGATTAATATCAATCCATAGGAATATAGGATAGAGTTTGCATGTGTAAAATAAATATTAGCATTGAATTAAAAAAGTTAATGTTAAAGTGTGCTTTATGTACAAGTGCATCAAAGTGGAGCACCTTGTTCCTTTACATCTAAAGATTATTAAGTGTCAGGACATTGTGTCACGTTTCAAGACATTTTTCTGAAATACACTCGCTCCTGTGGATACGCTGCTCAGTTCACTGCAAATGTTTTTCTATTACTGTTGCTACTTTTGTACTGTAGCTTTTCTTTTAACAAGAGACTAGGTTCCAGTCTTGTAACTTTTAAAACTAATCAACATTTCATTCTTGTAAGCCATATGGATGACGCTCAGAGCAGAGTTATTTAACACTACAAGCTTTAAATGATAATTTTCCAGAGATTACCCATCTAAAAGTCATTCAGATCCTGTGGTTTGTACCCATGTGCTGGAAACTAAGCATACAATTCCAATGCGGTGCTGATTTCTCTTAGGAGTTCTCATAAGTCTGTTGTGAATGGAAAGATTGGGAATTTCATCTGCAGGGAGTTATGAGTGAGGATCAGCGACAGAGAAACTTCAGCCTGGGAAGTTTGCGGTGCTTTGATGGAGACTGGATTCCAGGAGCTTCCTGTAATCGTGGGGATAAGGCCATGTCATCCATGTCACTCACCTGGATTTATCAGCAGGAAATCTGGAAATGAGTCGGCATTCCTGACCCCTTCCCACAAGGAGTCGGGACAGGTCGGACCGTAGACAAAGACAGCCACAGTGAAAAGATGAGATGTGATTTGATGCTGCGCAGATGGCTATCTCACGGTTTGTCGAGATAATGTTGCATCCATATTGCCCTGGTTTTGTGTAGGTGAGATGAAAAAAATTATTTAAAAAGTTCAGCTCAGAATTGAGATTATATGCCAACAATATTATATATCAACAACAGCAAACTTACTAATTTCCATATATCAGCCTTCCTACTAAAATACACAAGTTGTTGCCAAAATAAGAGACGATAGAGTGACATAGACTAATTAGAAAGCTTTGCATTACCAATCATACAGCCGTTGAATTTTTTATTATTAACTTTACGCCTTTATTTTAGTCGGTCTGTGAACAGCAATGTTTATATTTCTTATTTACTAAACTCAAGAGAAAAGTCTAGATCTGCCCTGACTTGACAAAAAACAACCTAAATAAAATAAATGTGACGTTGTCCATGTTATGTCTAAAGTGGGATCAAAAAACAATTAAGCAGGCAGTAGGCAGAAGTCACGTGAGGTTTTTGGCTCTGAATCCAGAGAATAGTGTTAAGAAAAGTGTATCATTTTTTTTTTTATTAATTATATGGTTTGTGATTTTACCCAAATGCAGCTCTAATAGATCACAATGATTAAAAGGCTTTTTACAGAAGTCAAAAACCAGACAGTGTAGGGCTCCGTACACCCCTCGGGGCGAGCCAGTGAACTATGTACAACCCCCTGCTATTGATGTTGACATGTTCACTGACCTAGTCTATCAACACATACACACACACATCATTGGTAGAGGGCTTTTCGTGCAAAGGGCCCGATATCATGTGTGTTGTCTGATCTGACCCCACTAGCTGCCCTCTGGATCTGCATGTACCCATCAGTGCACAAGACCCCCGGTGGGCTTGCTGAACCTGACATGAGCCTCTTTCCTAAAACCCCACGAGACAGTAGGTACTAGCTCCATTTAAGAGCTGTACAATGCCCTTAGCTGCAAATCACTGACATAATCTGTTGCCAGTAAATGTAAAAAAAAAACATGATTTTATTGACAAAGGGACACATTGATGTAATTGAGTGGGATTGGTTTGAGCCCTGAGGCTGAGGTATTTTGAAACAGACAAACACAGCACCATTTAATCATTAGAGCTGGCCTCCATTTACTAGATTATACCTCATCTGTGTGAATTCTGTTTGAATGTATACAAATATAGCACATTGTGATAAAAATGCCTTTTCTATTCTACTTCATCCATCCTCTCAAATGTCATGCTTTGTCCCTTTATGATTTATTTAGTTGAATATTTTGTTGTTATACATGACCGCACAGACAAGTTAAAGACATCAACCCGGGCCATGGATTTTTCTGACGGGCACTAATAATTATTTTTCTGACATTTTAAAGATTAGAACAAATTGAATTAAGAGCAAGCAATTAATCAGCAATTAACAGTAATACAGCATACAGACCTAAGCCTCATATCTACAAACTGTATTGTACCCTTTTGGTGGTCTACTTTGCAAAAGATGGAGCAAAAAACAGGAGTCTCTTGATTGAGCAATAGATTGTCCTTGGCATAAACGGAAAGAAAAAATCTAAATATTAAACTTGTTTGTTCTTGTGATAAACAGCAACATCGACTTACATAATCTATAGTAATACCTGCAGCCTCATGCTCCTCTGTATACGAGGATTTACAGACTTTAATCTAATTAAAGACCATACATCAAGTCTGTATCAAAGATAATTTATGTCTCAAAAAACACTACTTCTGTGGCACTTTATTGTTCACCTAGCAGACAAAGCTCTCCTACACACAACACAGTGGAAACACAAGCCTTTCCAGGAATGAACCTGAACCAAACTGTGCTGTACTGACCTGACCTGGACTGAATACAAAGTGAGTCTTTAATAGACATCCACTGTATTTTTTCCAAATGTAACCACTTTCTTTGTTCTACCATAATCAAAGTAGATTAATCCCTCACATTAAAAGCTTTGTTATCAGACATGAGCAGTGAACCTGAACCTAGAGCAACCTAAAGCAGTCTGTTAATTTGGGTGAATAAATGCATTAATATTGATGCATGCAGGTTAACACTGGGTCATTCTTCAGGTGTCAGTATAAGATGAGACAGCCCATTAACAGACTTTTCTTTTCACATTGCTGTCTTTGGCTAAAACAAGTGACAAAGTGACATAAAAGCATTAATTTATTGATTTTTAACCATAGCACAAGATGCCCACCAGGGGTTCCTAATGAAAATATGGCAGCCAGCACTGACCAACCGCAGACATCCACACCAGCTCATTATGGAAACAATTACAGGGGGTAATCAATTGGTCAAATTATAGACCAGCCGTAACTGAGGCTCTATTGTCTGAAGTTTAACACTGCAGCCTTCTTCTCCACCGGCCGGCCCGAATCATTTTGGGCTTGACCCTTGTGCACCCATCGCACCCCTGGCTCTGTTCCCGGCCTAATACCTTCCTGTCTCCATTATCAGACGGCAGGGGTCACGCTGTGTAAAGGTCACTGTTTAAGGGTTGCGCTGTCACTCAGTCGGGTACCAAAAATAGATGGCGTGTGATTTTAAGCACGGAAGAGCTCAGAGCAAACGTCTAACAGCTCGGTGAATTATGTCTGTGTCATTAACCTTCCACACAAACACCCAAATATGCACAAGCAAATGCGCTACTGTATAAGAATTAAACAACTGTATAGGAGCTGTTTGACGTAAATACCAAGGTCATTGTTTCCAACACAAAGTAGAACAACAGCGTAAAAACAGTTTTTTAAACAAGCCCACAGGAATCCAGTGATAATAGCAGGCAGGAGAGGTTGCCAGGCTGTTAAAACTCTGGTAAAAGCCTGAGGTTGGCTGTAATGAACTGGTACCCGCTCCACACTGATGGATGTTTGCTGGCACCAACGCAGGCATCGGCCACGGTGCTAACGCTGCAATGTAAATTAAATATGCTCCAGCGTGAATGAAACACACTAGCACAGTCTGTAGGAGCTGAATGGGCCTGCAGTGTGGGCTGCATTTCCAAACACTGTCTCACCTGGGGGCAACTTCCGACTTTTGTCATCTCACTTAAAGTTAAGAACCATAGACGTGTATTGACTAGTCACGTACTCCTTTACAGTAATACATACTTTACACAATAAAATATGCAGATATCTTGTAAAAATCCCCTCAGTCTGTACACAGGGCTGTAGCCTGAGTTCTATGAGCCTATAGAAATCATGCATCCTATGGCTTTTAATAACTTGAATTACTTTAGTACTGCATGCAGTCTCTAAAGTATCCTTTTTTACATTAACTTGGTAATTGTCGAACTGTGTTACATTTGGTCAATTGTTACACCATTCAACTTTACTTTGACCCATTTATTTTTGTTTTAAGTGCCTTGGAAACATCTTTAACAACCCATGAGGAGTCTGGATCCACATGTAATACTGTATTCTTATTTCTTTCTTTGTTTTTTCCTTTAGTTAGATAAGTAATGTCCTTGTGTTACCTTACTTATTTGGGCAATAAATCAAGTATTACTCTTAGACAAGTATTATTTTGATTTTTACTTCTTACTTCTTTACTTTAAGCTACCAGTACATATTATTGACTTTTGTTGAAGGTAGTCTGTATATCTCTGTAAGGAGAAACCTCAGCATACTTCTCAAGGCTCCTATGAAACGTAGAAGGTGGTGTAAGACTTTAAGTGACATTTCTGTGACAAATGGTGCGGCGTGTCGTAAGTGTGCGCAGGTATCTGAAGTTACATGGATGTGAAAGTCTGGTCGGACATGCTTTGAATACTCTCTTTAAATGAGCCGTGGGAGTGTCTTTAAAACAACTGTCTGCTCTGGAACTGAACTTTAGGGAAAAGAACACATAACACACACATTTACTGCTCCAAGTGCCTCATATCTGACAGCTTTTTGTTGCACAATTCTGGCACACTTTGTATTTGCTTTTTATGTTTGATGTTTACAAGCTTGATATTACCTTATTATGCCTCAAGCCACTTTACTCATGAGTCACTGGTTTTAGTCGTTCATTTGATTTTCAAGCCAGAAGTATCAAATACCCTGGGAAAACACTATGTGTGTGTTCACATTATTGTTTTATTTAGACTGGTTTCCACTAACGGTGTTTCGGGAAATGTAATGTTATGTTTGCTGCTAAGTGACCAGATCAGATCGGATTGGGTCAGGAAGATTTGTTCATGTCTGGGTGAACAGGGTTTTTTTTTTTTTTTTTTTGGAGCAGAGGTCATCTTTTCAAACCTATACCCTTTACATTTCTCTGATGAATATTAACTGAAGACATTTAAACTCCACAGGCATTAAAAAAAAGAAAATAGATATTTTTTAAAGAGCATTTTGATTGTTATAAGCCCTGTTCTACAACAATAAATGACAACGGTTGTAATTGTTTGCATTAAACTTGTAATTTGTTTTAAACCTAATATCATGGTCGTGATCAACACACATTAACAAAAAAAGAGCAAATTAAACAGAGATGCTGTGGTACCTAAAGCTGTGTTAACTGTCTCTACACAAATATGGTAAACAGAGTTGAGCTCAAAAGGGTGTATTTTCTGTGACTTAAAATGTATTTGTCTGTAAACAGGATGCCAAAACACACAGAAAAACACTCTTACACTCAGGCTTAAAAAGCGTTGGTACGGCAGTGTGCACTTTGACACAGTTGATTAGTGAGACTATCATCAAAGGCAGTAGTGAAGACACCAGAGCTGCGGGGATCGGAGCTTCCCCACAGCGGTGCAGCGACAGACAACCCGACACCAACCAACACAAAACAATGTCCACAAAAAACCCAGAGAAGTCTATCATGCCTCTTGCTTCTGCCCGTAACCAGGGCAACACTGGCACAGAGCGGACCCCCATCCCGCCTCACCCCTCTTCCCTTCCCCCCCTGCCCATCTCAGGGCTCCTTTAGACTCTATCCAGTGGCACGTCAAGTTCATCCCCCACACGCTGCTTCTCAGCAGGCTCTTGACTCGGGCTGGCGCGTCCCGGAGGCGTGAGGAGCCCAAAACGTGGGCTTTGCCTGTGTGGGGTACATCTCAATCAGCGGGGGCACAGTCCAGAGAGGCCCCTCTTTTTCCAGTCTTGCACCATCCCAGCACACTCACTGGCATGGATTCCTTCATAATGTCTCTCCCAATGACTGGTGTAGATGTACGGGCCCCCTCCACTCACCCCTTTCATCCAAATGTCTTTTCATTTGCTCCCACTGTCCTCTTGTGAATAAACACTTTGGAGTTTGTCTTTGAAAATGAGGACCAAGAAACTATGCCAGTCTGGATGAACACTTTGATAACGAGACAGAGGGTGCGGAGCACAGACGGAGAGGCTTAACAGGGACACTGATGGCTTTATACAAGTGTTCCTTCTCTGTCTCTCACTCCCGCCTGCCGCCTGCTCCTGGTGTTGTGCAAAGCAACAGGACGGGTTAGTGAAGAGAACTCTGGTTGGGTTCGCGAGGCGTGAGAGGGCCAGTCGAGTCAGAACATTTTCACAGCGGGGGGGTGAGGCTGAGACACAACAGGGTGATGCTCACTTGCATCCACTGGACCTCCGCTCATTACTTTTTCATTTTCCTGTCTGGCCCTTCAGACACACTTCTCTTTGAGGGGGCTCTGGTTTTCCTCACTTTTTCTCCTGTTTTCACCCATAAACTGTGAGCTAGTTTTAAGCTTCTGCACAAGCAAGCCTATTTTTTTAAATCTAAGAATCTAAGAATAGGTTTTGTATTTTTCCCATTTCTAGTTTCCATGCATATCTAGCTTTATAAACTAAAACATAAAAGATTTACATAGACAGACTGCATGAGTGGACAGCAACTCCTGAGACTGTGTTTTCACTCTCATCTTTTCTTTCCTCCATTTCACCCCTGACACAGACATGCCTTTATCCATCTACTGTATCCCTGGGGTGCTCTGACCCACTTTCTCCTTTTCAACCCAACCATCTCTACATTCAAAAAAGGCTGATGTCTGAGTTTTGAGAGTAGACATGCATTTGATTTGTCAGCAATAAAACATCACCGAGGATGTGTTTATAGTGTCCAATTGTCCAAGTGATTAATTATATTTTGTGTTAAGGTTGTTTTTTATTTTGTGTGTTAAGGTTGTTTGAGGCGATGCTTGTGTCCTCTGGTCACCCTTGGTCGAGGAGTGTTGTAACAGACAGAGCAAAGCCCGGTGAAGCGGACATGTCAGCAGATTTCCACAGCGTAAGTGCCACTGTGTATATATATATATATATATATATATGTGTGTATTTGCACTCGTCAGCCTGTGTGCTTTCTCTCTTTGATGCATGTAAAATGAAAAACGCTGTGTCGGGACATTCTGTCGTCCAGAGGCTCCCGTGTCTGTCCTGAATGGCCAGTTTAACATGCATTACCACCCTTTCCTCTAAAAATGTTTTATATATCCTCGTCATTTGTCTTTCATATCTAGTTATTATTATACTCCTGTTTATGTTTCATGGATGAGCAGCTGTGAAATGATGGCGCGGCCTGAGAGCATCTGCAGTGTCATGACCAGTTAAGTTGAAGCAGTTATGGCCACAGTAAAAATGCAATAAATGTCAACCTGGATAAGCATATGCAGAGGCTAATGGCCACTATAGTTGATGTGTAAGCAATAATAAACAACAAGGAGCCCCAGTGTTCAGCGGCCAAGTCCAAGACGGTCACAATGCCAGGAACACAATAGTTCCTCTCCAAAGTCCCATGTTGTCTTCAACACATTAGAAATATAGGGCTGGGAAATGGTCTGTGCCAAATAGTCACTTCTGAAATGAAAACAAGCCACTGTACATTTACAGTGTGTTTAGTATTTCTGAGAGGCACCCAGTTATGAACACACACAGAATACCAGATTGAACTTGATGAACCCAAAGAAATGTGTCTGTACAGTACCTAAAGTCATTTAGGCACATTTTAAGAAAACCCAAATCAGTCATCAGATGTTTCCTTGTTAGTGGATGACTAGTTTGCTCATGTCTGGCGTTTAGTTAGTGCCACTGTGTGCATCTAATGGCCCTAACCTTGTTAACTATCACACCGGTCCAGGGTATCATGTGACGTCCATTCCAGTATTTCATTGCTCATTACTGTATACATTAAGCCAAAGCAGAAATGCTTGTACCAGACTATAGTTTAACAGCTCATTTCTGTAGTCCTATATTGTACATGTCTTTAGTGGCAGGGGAAACGTACACAGTCACAACACACAAACTGCTAACCACTCTGCCAACTAGGCAACATCTATCATGGACCTCCAAAATAATGATAATAAAATGACTTTAAGCACAGAGTCTGAAGAAGTGAAGATCTGATCCAACCTTAACTGAAATAAGTTTGCTTCTTATGAATGAATTATGGTTCAAAATGTATTTGGTAAACTCTAAATCACATTTCCATTGGGTTTGGTCAAAAGATACAGTGTGTCCCTTCAGGCCTACCATAGCTGTTTCATAGACTCTCATGAAGAGGGTTATAAGATGTGATAAAAAATAATAATAAAAGTAACTGTATATAGTGCCTTTCAAAAAGCCAAGAATGCTTTATATTTACATTGTTTATGAGTTAATTAAAAATGAAAGTCTTTACTTAAGAGGTGGGGTTTTAAATGTTTTAAAGGTTTAAAATATCTGCAATTTCACCACCACATGTTGCCAAAAACTACACACCACACACACTATAGTGATAATGGGATAGTTTATGAAACGTGTCATACAGAAACACTGTCTTAAACTCCATTACTCACCTGTACTTACTACCCCCAGTGTTAACAATTTCCATATGACACCTACAAAAGGGACCAGCCATCTCCATATGATATTATTACATACTGATTCATTATGTTATGTTCACTGACAAACAAGGCAATCTTATTTTGGACATTGACAAAAACTATACTGTCACAGCCTCAATGCAACTATTATATAATCTGCCAAACAAACTGATGAGACGAATTTCACAGCGACTAAATTCCCCAGTTGCTATTTCAGCCTGTTCGCAGACCCTTGGGCAACGAGTGTTTGTGTTGTTTGTGCAGTCTGTTCAGTTGTAGTTTACTGTGCCTCGGGAACAGGGCTTGGCATTCGCAGCTAAGATTTACAGCCAAAGAGAAAATGTTCTGCCAGCTACATCCAATATCTTTTTCAAACAATTTGCATTTCTGCTTAACTTACACAACCGAATTCTGTGCAAACCGACTCGTTCTGCTGCCAGCCTCTTACCCCTGCTGCTCCGGAAGTTGCTCACAAATGCTCTATTGTTTACTGTATGTTTTGACTTATGCATAAAACATTTACAATGCACCCTTTCGGCTGCCTGTGCTTTCTCGAGAGAAGAGAAACAACAGTGTTTACAGGTCCATAGTGTGAATGAATGTATGATTTATACATTGCAGTCATTTGAGGTCATTTAACGGGATGCTATTAAACTATTGCGTAAATGTTTGTATATAGGGATTTTTATCTTTAGTAGCAACCATTTTCCACTACCTTTTTAAGGTCATTCAGAAGTGGACACAGAAAAACATCTTCTTGCATTGGCTACAGATGGTATTAAAATATAGATAAAGTGTATACAAATAGATATTTAGTAAGTGTTCCTAGTGCCTGTGCAAAGATAAGTTCAAAGTTTTAAGCTGCAGCTGTCTTCAATAGACGAGATGATCATATACTCATGCAAAATTAATCTATAAAATACAAATATTTCACATAAAACAGTGGCAAAGGTTAAACAGGACATAAATGGCATGTCAATGGACCAAAATGACACTCAATATTTCAATGCAAATGACTTTATCTGTCCCCAAGGGTCAATTAAAAGGCACAGAGCGTAGCATGCAGTCATGCATTGACAAAAATACACAATGGAAATGTTATAACAGTGCACTAGATAAAAAATAAATGATAAAGTGTTTTGCACTTTGACCAAGAGGTCAGTTGAGGAGCTGGATGGCCCTTAGAGGTAAAAACTTGTTCTTAGTCAATTTAAAGTTTTCTATGTGCTTTTAAATGTTACGTGAGAATGTCTGAATTTAATGGGTATTAGAGCCTTACTCACTGCAGTGTGAGTTTCTGTTTCCACTTTTCCATATATAACCCTATTTGGAAATATTTTACTGTGAAGATAGTTTAAGTAAAGAAAAGTAAGTACACCTCCTTTTTAGTTAAGTAGTACTTGTTCTGAAAAAAACTGGTTGGTTTAACAATGGTTGGTTTAAATTATATGTAAGGACAACAGAATATACTATTCCAGTCTACTATGCTATGTTCCATGAGTTTACTAAAACTGGAAAGTTAGTCAGCATTACTCCAGGGCTCTCAGGATGAATGGGACTATGGCTACTGCAAATACTTAAAATACAAGGAGATTACCGTTTCTTGAGTTTAAGGGCAACACGTGAGGAAAGTACAGGAAGTTCAACCCAACTTTACCCCAAGGGCTTCAAACCGTTAATCACTCAACCTTTCCCACCTTAAAAAAACAGCTTTGAGCAGTGATCCACCTCCATCATCATTCTGTCACCCGCCCCATCCAAGCACTAACCTTCTAGCCGTTAAACTCCACCACTTACAAACCAAGCCTTTCCTTGTTTCAGGTTTTCCCACATTCTTCCCACTTTCTCCTGGTGTGTGTCTCAATCCCAAAGACCTCAGTCTTTTATCTAGGATCTGACTTCCGTTCAGCCAAGTGTGACGCCTGGAAGTTGGCCCGCTCCAGGTGTGACTCGGTCTCTCGGTAAGTCTCTGTCGTCCCCTATGGCCCGCAGCTCAGAGTTTATACATGAAGCTAATCGGATTTGGAAGGGATTATGACACTGGTGTATGACAGCTTTGTGGTGGTTAAGGCGGAACTCACACTTTCTTTCAGTAGAAAGTGCTTGTTTGTCAGCTGTATGTGCAGTATGTACAGTTTAACATTAACCGCCAACACCAGGTATGTGCATTCACTTGTCTCTAACTGCTCTGAGGTGACATCAGGTATGCAAGGTTTTACTCCTCCGCTGGCTCATTCCTGGATTTTCCTTGTCATGTGTAAACACTCAGGTCAGGAAGGCAACTTGTTAGAATATGTAATTAACAATGTAATCCATTTACAACAATACCAAAATAAAAAGGACACTGAGTTGCCAATTTGCTGTCTTGTGCAGGAAGTATAAATCTCACTGAGACAGAATATTGGAGAGTAATTCCTACACATACTATCATTGGACAGAAATTCAAAAGACTATACTGTAAATAAATGCATAAAGAGTCTAGACATAATGAGACATAAAGCAATAGTTACAATTATTTTTTCTGTTTGCCGCGGCTGATGTCTTCTTGTTTAGCAGAAACTTAATGAATTTACAAGTTACACTTGTATTTGTACAAGTCAGCAGCAGCTAGCTCATCTTAACAACAAAGTTAGTCAAAGTTAGTTTGTGACACATTTTGACCCACATTTACCAAACACTGGAGCTGTGTGTGTCTGCTGCATGAAAGTATGTCTATAAGTAATCATAACTATAACTAATCCGTTTTTTCTATGATACAAGTCACTTTTATTTTTGAACTCTGCTCACGTAATCCTTGCTTCCTAAGCTTAGTCAGGTTAAAACCACACAAACTGTTGTGAAACACTGTGCTAATCACTAGGTCAAAGAACAAATGAGATTCTGGATTTGGACTTGGACACAGCAGACAGAGCAGTCTGCTGTGTGTTTTACACCTGGCTGCAGGTTAATGGGGTCTTCGACGCCGCTCCCTGCATTTCCACTTATCGGACCTCCTCTTCCTTCTCTGTGTCAGCCACATTCTCGTTTCGCCACGTCTTGTCTAAGACTTTCTTTCTGTCTGTCATCCTTCTCAGAGAAAAAAACATGCCCTGGTTCTAAGCTGTTAACAGGTTTTGCTCTCTCCGTCTCATCTTTTTCTCACACACACCCACATACCATGCTCGTGTTTGGCAAGCAGCGGCCTATCCGACTCAGCAGTGTTTGGTGATCAATCACACTGTTTGATGGCTCTTATTACAGGCCTGCCTTTCCGGGTCAAGACGCAAGAATCTTTATAGTGGCAGATACGGGCAGCTTCCAGCTTTTACATCCTTCACAACAAGAGACAACTCCACACAGGTGTCATTTATCATCACGTTTTATGTCAAATATCCTTTTCTTTTCAAAGAGATTTTTTTCAGATTTCTAAAGCAGCTGGAAAGAAAACCCAGTCTTTTATCACAAAATCCCCAACAATTTCCAGCAGAAATGTATATTGTATTTCTAAAAATAATCCATACCAAATCAAAATGTCAATCAATATATCAAAATATCAAAATAATTTAACATCAGTTTACTGACAAAAAACTGGAGAATATCCCTACTTTGGTTCACACAATGTATCCAGCTCTCCAGGTGTTCTACTTAGTGCACATTCCCAGTGGTGTTGCAATGGGGTCAGAAAAACAGGCCCAGTCCTCCGAGCTGAAAGGTGCTCACAGCTGATTACAAGTCCATCTCCAGACCTTGCATTTCAATTCATCTTCTCTCTGTCTGGACACGTCAAGCTTAACTCATTGTATTCAAACCTAGTATTTAAACATGTCCTCCTGAGACTTCTGTAGATATCTTTCCTATATGCAAAACTACACAATTTACTGGCCATTTACTTCTAATTAAGAGAGGGAGTCCATTTTGTTCTATATAAACCATAGGAACTTTTAAGCCATAAGAGTCTGATTTGTGATTAACAGTTTCTTTATAATGTTATGGTTTTATCTCTCATGACTTTCAAATATAAGTAGCTCATTAGTGATCACACAATGTGCAGATATCAGCGTCTCACTGA
>CM044564.2:5663027-6083027 GCA_024416835.2 Perccottus glenii | reverse complement strand
AAGCGGAGCTGTTGTTGTTTTTACTTTCTGGCTTCTCCTGTCTGTAACTCACCTAATTACCACAACCACACAGCCAAAAGTGTGTTTGGCGGGAAGAGGGAACAGTTACTGAGACAGTTACAGCGATCAGATGAGGGCAGGACAATAGATTTCTGTGCATTTGAATAGATGTACTTTAAAGTGACACATATCTTTAAACCAGACACCAACATTTTCAGGAAATGTGGTTATTGGTGTTATCAGACTAACACAGGGTCAAATGTTATTTTAATTCAAAGCTATTGTGTGTTTTGTGTTACTGAGAACATTTTGTTTTCTTTTTGTTTGGTCAACAGCTTTTAATCACACATTCATTAATTAATTTGATCAAATCTACATAATTCCTTTTTGCCATCATTCTGTCTTGAAAGTAATTGTGCTGATTTGTTTTTTGCTGAATAACTGTTAACTTGTTTGGCGTGGTAAGCTCTGGTGTGCCTTTTCGGTGCAAGAGTTTTCATGTTTAATGAAGCGGCCATTAATGCATTAATAATATATAAGGACTGTCTGGGTTTTCATAGCTGCTAAATAGCTTCTGAACATGATGTGAGGACACATACACATGAATCAATAAAGACCACAGTGCACTTCGGTTCATGGAAAAGTCTCCGGAAAGCAACCTGCGTAAATTGTTTTTCTGCATAGTATTGTTTCATGTTCTCTTCTGCATCAGGTTAGAGTTGGACAACATGTGTTCAGATGTTTGAGTGATCCCATGCCCTGCATAAACCAGTATTTTTACAGGTATCTGCTTGGTCTATTTAATTGTTAAAAACTAGTCTAAACAATAAAAGTGACAATTTTATAGTATTATCTCATTATTATTAAAGTCCATCATTGAAGCTCCGGCACCAGAGCTGGACAAATTTAGAACTGCGGCAACCAGATGTCAACAAGCACATCTGGAAATAAAAAAAAAAACTAATTTTAAACACTTGAAAAAAGTATTTTCTTTTAAATTGTTGTCTTTTAATAGAGCGTTTTGTAAATGTGAGGCAGATATTTTAGCACTATAATGACCTCCACAGTGATGTGTATGTTTTCTTTCACTCAACCAGGACAGGATCCTTCCACTGATCAGCTGTAAAACACTGGCCTGGTTTTTAGCACAGACTAAAGGTGCAACTACGGTGACCAGTGTTGTGCCAATTTTTTTCTGTTCCCCACCCACAATCTGTAATGCCTGCTACTGGAATTTATAGCTACATGTTAATGGGTGTGTAAAGTTTATTAAATATTCATAAACACTGCACAAAGACAGGCATTAGGCAACTGTCATTTCAACTTTGTGGGGGGCACATATGTTTTTAATTACATATATTGAAATGAAAACACATTACAGAAGGCTAAACAAGTGATGGATCTTTTATGATAAAATATACAAATCTGCATTTTTATTCTGAAAGGTGTTTTGTTTGCTCTGTGATTAGATTAGATTAGAAGAACTTTATTGATCCCCAGGGGGAAATTCATTCATATAAGCTGCAGTTCAGGATAAGAGCCTTTTGTTGTCAGTTATCAGCTGTGTGGGTGTGTTTTTATTTCAGACCCGTTTCCTTAACAACAAAACAATCTAACGTGTCAAATCTGAAGTCGGCCCGTTCAAACATATCCCTGCCCACTTTGGGACAATTAGTTTCATATAAATCTTTCAACGTGCAGTGAGAAGGAAACGCAAATAATGGTCATATTCGAGATCCGTATCAGTTCTGGGGAAGTTATCTTCTATTGATCACATTGTTAAGTAAACCATTTGCATATCAAGGCAAATAGTTAACATTTTTGTACAAAGTGAAGTGAACCAGGGGAGATCCATCTCCCCGGCGAAAGGGGCTAAGGTTAGAGGTTAAAATGAGTGTGGGTTTGGGGGGAAATGGTGGTGCCTTTGAGAGGAGTATATTTATAAACTAAAACAATTAAAGGTGCCTTAGGTAGAATTTGGGAAAAAAAAAAAAAACTCTTCCTTTCAGTTTTGGTGCCATGCTACTTTTCCTATATTAATGTTTTCTTATTTCTTATTACAGAGAACCACAAATTGTAAAGTTACGTTAGATGTGCCTCAGTAATTAAAACAAACACCAAAAATGTACAATAAAACAAACAATAAAACAATTAAACAGATCAGAAATAAATGAATACCTATCACAAATAAATAAATAAATAAATATAACTTTGCATACCTTGTGTGCCGTATGTGTTACCATGTGTACCACCCAAAGAGGATGTTAATATCATCAGTAGAAATGCTTTTTATTTTATTTTGGTAATGCATCTTTTTTTTTTTTTTTACTGCTGCTGCTTTATGTTTCTGCAGCTGTTGTCTCTCTGAAGCAGTGGTGCTCTCTCAGCCCTGTCATATCTCAGTTACATTTGGATAAGATAACATCCACTGTTACAGAGTGAACTGTCCCCTCCTTCGTCCCACCCACCTCAACCAACCATGACCCCCCCATGAGGGTCACACAATGACTGTCATGCATATCATTATTGGTGGGGGCCCTCTTTCCCCTCTGGGGGTCCACTCATTGACCTTCTGACAAAGGATGAAAGTGTCCCGTCCAGGGGAGGGGGCTGCACAGGCTGAGTTTGGGGTGAAGAGCCCTGCGTCCTCCTCCGGGTCGGGATAAGACTCAGCAGGACTTTCTTCACGCTAATAGGCACGACCCCTGAACCCCACACAAAGAGCATCACTTCAGGAGCTGTGGGCACTCAGTGTGGGAGAGCAAGGGGAACCAATAAGAGTGGGCCGGGGCTTTGGGTGTCTTTGAGAAGGGCTGGACCACTGACTTTATGGAGCAGAGAAACAAGGGAGCAGGAGGGAGAGAAAAGACCAGGAAAGAAAAAGCAGATAAGGGGAAGATTTTGTGTTTTTTGTTTTGAGGAAGGAGCTTGCTGCAAAAGTTCAAAGAGCTTTTCTTTTAGAGTAAGGGTCTCTCCTCTTGCTTTTCTCCCTTCACTTTTCGCTGCCTGATAAAGGCTGAAGGTAGACAGTTTTTGTGCCTTTCACTTGTTGCTTGTCGTAAATGTCCTTATACTGCTACAGTCTTCACCTCAGCTTCACCTCAAACATTATCCTACACAGATTAATCACACTGTTCAAAACATTTCTTTGCTGATCAATTAAAAATTAAAGATAAAGCATGTAATACATTTGCTACGATTATTAATAATGGCCAAACTCCTTCATTGATTGGTTGTTTTTAAATTAAATTATTAAAATTATTGAATAATTGTAGCAGCAGTAATGTTAAGTGAAAGATAAACATTTTGAGTTGATTGTCCAAATAAGTATGTTTAAATACACACTAAGCCATTAGTGTAGTGATTCTCAACTGGTCTCGTGACCTTTGAACATTGTGTTGCAACCCACTTATTTGTCAAAATAAACTTTCAATTAACATTTTTACCACCTTAATGCTGATTATTTTTGGGTCCCGACCAATCAGTTGAGAAACCTGGTTAAGTACAATGTAATAAATTAAATGGATCCCCGTTGCTACCAAGGTAACAAGTCTTACCGGGTCCATTACATAAACACATACAAAATTAAACAATTCAGATAAATAAAAAGAGTAATTCAACAAACAAAAAAGAATAATAAACTAATTCAAAATCAATTTAACACTAACATGCATCTGAATAATAAAATAATGTTTACATGATTAAAACGATGTTTAAAACGTAATGTCACTTCCTGCTTTGGACCATGTTTATTTTGATATTTTTGAGCCATTATGTGAAAGGTGCAAATATTTGTACTGGCTGTCCATCATTTCTTGGCTCTTTTAAAAGGCCCCCTAATTGACTAATGCTTTCAGGAATTGTTGCTTTCACAGACCACTTTTAAAGCGGTTGAGATTGTCAAACATCATCACTTGATAACAGTACGCCCTTTTTGTGTAATTGTCTATTGATCTGATAAGGAGCTGCTATCACGAACCATGTGGTGCTTCCCTCTTAGGTAACGGGTCTGGGTACAGTGAAGATCCGACGCGTGGCGGAGGGGGGCTGACGGGAATAAAACAGCAACAGTGGGTTCCGTTGTGGGAACCGGGGCCCCTCCTGGCCTCCTTGTTTCAGCTCTGTTGATCAGAGGGGAGGGGTGGGTACTGTACCTGCAGGGAGCTGGTCCCAGTGTGTGACTGTGAGGGGTCCACTTTTGGTTCTGCCATAATCCACCCACAATGGCTCCCCACCCACTCCACCTTCAGCCTTCAGTGTGACAGGTCCCAAACAAAGCTCTCAGCCTCTTCACACACTGTCACACAACACACATCAGGGAAACATATAGGCGCCAAAAAAATGAGGGGAGAGACGGCAAGAATAATAGCTAGAATTTAAGGGAAATCTTTTAAAGCGTTTTGTACAGAGTTCCTCTCTTTTTTTCTTTGTTTGACTGTAACCCTTGTGGCGTCCATTGTTTCCCAATGAGATCAATCCTGGGCAAACTATTTGAAGCTATGCCTGCTTCAGGTCTCATTTTACAGCATCAATACAGAACCACTTTACTGTAACACATTGACTTCTATATGTCTGCATCAATCTCATGTGGGTTGCCATTTTCATTTTGTGAGCTTCGATTTACAAGTCACTGTAGTTACACCTTGAATGTTAGTGTCTTGCTGGTATTGGATATTACTTTAATCGTCATTTGGGACACTGCACATGTTTTTAATTGTCTTTGTGTAATTGTGTAAATTTAATCTTATTCACTTTATGTCATATTGAAAGTATAATTTATGTGTGCATTTCATTGTTTTGCCTAAAATGCTGCAAAACTTTCTCCCTTCACTTATGTGTTTGGAATAATTTTACGGAAAGAACTCAAAGTCAGACATGTATTGGGTCTTTTAATTTAAGCCAGGACTCATTCTCAATCACATGCCCCTCCCCAGCCAAGTTTATTGAATGATCCTGTCTGAGTACTTATAGGATTGAGACCTGGCTTTGATTTTGAGATCTGATCAGTCCAGGATTCCCCTCTAGCATCTCAGTTCTAGTTCCTTAAGGGAACTATTCCTGGTGGGTTAACACCTGTGGAGATAATCTTTTTCAGTCCTGTGATTAATGAGGCCTTAATGAAGGCTGTGAAACTGCCTCAGGTAATTGGCCCTGGGCTCAGAGACTGCTATGGCTGCTGCTAAGTGCTACATTGCTCTCAGCTGTTACCTTTTTTAGTGTCTTTGAATATCAAAGCCATGCTGTGCGAGAACAGGAAGAAAGGGAAGAGGTCCTTGAATTTATAATCCAAAGAGTCAGCTTTGATAATAGTGTAAATTCTCTGGAGAATGGTGGAGAAAATTAACCCTGAGGTAGCCATGAGCCATAAAAGGTGAGTCTGCTGTCTCCTGCTGAACCCCTTCTGACTAAGGCACTATATTGTACTACTTTGTGGTGCCTTTACAATTCCTACAAATTAAAAGTTGCATGTATTTGACTTTGCGGTCTTTGGAATTATTTTTCCAAATATTGAAAAATATTGCCTTCAGCATAAACTAATCATAAATGTGTGGACGATTATATGACACACATTCTTAGCTATACCTTTGTGATACTGGACACTGCCCACACATACACCGACATGGCCTGGAAGAGTGTTATGTCAAGTACCTCCCATCATGCTTTGTTCCTGTGTAGTGAAGTGAGTGAAGCGAATGGCAATTCTTCATTCTCACCCCCCGTCCCAGCCTCAAAACTTTCATCCTCCTGCTCTGTCCATTCCCTCTCACCCTGTCCTCCCTTTTCCCCCACTGTGGCGCTGAACTAATCCGTATTGAGGAAGCCCCCCCACCTCTAAATTTCCTCCATCCTTTTTCCATTTTCCCATCCATCTCCACCTTAACAGCCTCTACATTTTTCTCAGTTCTGTCAGATTTTGCCTTTGTTCACTCTCACACAAAAAAAATCATCATTGTTAAATTAATGGGTGTCCAGGCGTTTACCTTTTTAGTATCACACCAGCCTATATGTTTATACCTAAGTCTATCAGTGTTAATATTAAGTATTAAATGTTTTAAGCATCAATGACATTATAAATGACTGAAACTTCCTGATAATCAAGATGCTGTATGACAATGACACTGTAAAGTAATTAAATAACCCAAGATGTCCACAAAATGAAGAAAACAACAAAGGAACAAAACAAGGCTACAAATCTTAGTATATTTAATATATATTCAAGCAGAACCTAACCCTTTCAATTTGTGACCAGGTGAAATTGTTTCTGGCATTTTCTACAACTAAGTCTTAAACATTGTTTTGGTGTATTCCAAGTTTTTCGGCTTGTGTGGGAACCTTGACATATCCAATTCAATTCCCATTTCCTCCATATTTCAAATGTCTTGCACACCGGTGTTACTTTTACCCCCGGTGCATGAGAACCAGAGAGCGACCAGGGGGCTTAGCTCAGTGCAGACACCCTTTTCACTAACCCCCCTTTTCCCCTGCTTTGCTGTCCACTGTACCAATCAATCAATCTCAGATCCTCACATTCCTTCTCTCCTCTACAGCATCCAATCACGGAGCAGAAACAAAGCAAGCACCCATTACCCCCCCACGGTCCACCCCCAAGCCCCGGCCTAACCACCTACCCTTCAGCTTCCGACTGGGCCTGGCCGGTTAATCTTCCCGAGGCGTTCAGTGTCTAACCGACCCCCCTTATGTCAGCAGACAAAGAGAGCGCTCCCTAATTCTCCCTTTCTCTCCTTTATTCTCACCCACCCTCACCCCTGCACCACACCCCCACCTAGATTCTCAATGTACAGGGCCCCAGAAGCAGCGGAAAGGCTTTGAAGAAGAAGCAACACCCCCTCAGCTTCTGCCTTCCATCCCTCTGGTACTTCTACACACTCAAGACAAAAAAATAAAAATCGGCACCACCAAGGCTGTCAGGGTGGCCCTTCCTTCTTCGTCCCCCTTTGTGGGGGTCCAGCGTACCCCACAACCTCAGCATCTAGCCCCCCTTCCTATCCAGCTCATAAAAGACCGACCTGCTCAAGAATGTTGTTTTTAGTTCCTTCCTTTTCTCATTGAGCGCGTGATTGGTGATGTGCCCGGTTTTGTTGCCCGTATCAATGGTGCCACTTGATGACAATTTGGTGGGTGAGACGGCCATTTTTAATCGGACGTTAATTTATTGCACTGCACCCTTGCTGGCGTGACTTTAGTTAAAGGAATGAGTAGTGTGTTGTGTCGCTTTTTGTTCCTTGTTTTGTCTGGGAGTGTGGCTAACATTAATAGCGTGTAGCTATAGTCCTCTTTACAGGGGCCTCCAGTGGCACTGAGCCTTGGGGGAAAAGTCCTTGCATTTTTATAAAAGACATTAATGAATCTGAGGAGAAGCACATCAGGATCAACCTTACCTGAACTGACAGCTGTGATACCTGTACATTATGCACTAGATCCTCAGAGCCTAAGGTAACAATAACAGTGGTTCTGCATTCATTTCAAGCTTTTCAACAGAATCTAAAGACAAATAATAGTTGCAAAAATCATCATAGCTTCTACAAGATATACATACTTCAGTCATATGAATGTTTTTGCTGAACAACCCCAGAGAAAATTGGTCAGATAATGAGATTAAAATGAAATCATTGTTGTTGTCATAAATATCTTGATCTGTTGTGCATGAGTAGTAGTGCATCTGTAGTGCTCAGTTTCTTTTCTGTCTCAGTTGTTAATCCAGCCTAAGGCAATACTAATTTAGACTTTTCCAAGCAAAGCAAGGTAAAGGCCATTATTTTTTCTTGTATATATTTACATATTGAAGAACATTAACTATATTTGTTAATTGGACACTATAGAACAACTACAGTATTCTCAGAAAAATGACTGATTTCTAATCACACTTTCCACCACTATAGGACATGTTATAGTTATAGCAAAAAAAGAAAATCTTGATTCTTTTGTGGACAAGTAGTAGTATTTACTATAAAAATCAATCAAGCTAGTATATTAGAAATCAACCACATTCATGTACAGTCAGTTCTGGTATGTGTGCTCGTAACAATTTACCTCATCTAACACTAGCTGTATCTTCTCTTTTCAAAGGCATTGACTATCAGCCTGTAGGTCTGTCTCTTTATCTTTGGAATCCCACTTTTATTGACGCTAGTGGCAATCTATTCAAGTCCGGTCTCCTACAGCATTCCTAAACCCATTACCAGTCAAAGTTAAAGGCGAGCAGTGTTACGGTGTCTGAGGGTGGATACCTGTGTGAATGGCATGTGCACAGCTGGAAAAATGATCCCTCTTCAAACAGCGGTATGAATCAGAGAGGTATCACTAACACCACCCACTCAAAAGCAATAAAACAAGTGTAGGGAGAGGTTAGAGGAAGATGTGGGTGACTCACAAGAAATGAAGGTTCTGCGGTAACATCCAAAGGAAGAATTTGTCATTCATTAACAGAAATTATTTTTCCACGTTATGAATGAATGTGAACATTGTCCTTGCATTTTTAGAGAAACTTTCCTGACATGTCTGATTGCACCATGTCCCAATCATTGTAGCATTTGTGCCTTGTATGTAATTGACAGGCCTCTAAGTGCAGCTGAGGTATGTATGAAGGATTTACTTAGAATTGGGGTGCACACTTCAAGAGCGTTGGGGGGCCCCTGGTCAAATAAGACAAAAACAAGGGGCAGGATATGAAGTCAGGGGTTGGAAATGCCACCATTGTGAGTAATACGGGCCCCAGGCTTTTTCTGAAACACAGGAGGTGTTTGAACATTTTGGACAATTGTGTGAAACATGTTTGATTACCATTAGAACCATGGCTCTAAGCAAGGCATCTTCTGTAGAATCGCATTTACAATCTACTTACATCAAAAGACTTTCCCTCTATCGGCTTTTCTCTTGTTCTTATCGCAATAGCCTACTATTAAGCAGTAGAAGCAGGTCGGAACGCTTTAATGCAAAGACTTTACAGCACACTATCTGCCAAAGCTGAAGAAAGTGAAAGAAGGACAGCTGTGGAGGTGTGTGAAAGAGATAATAAAAAGTTATGTAGTGTTGAAGTGTCAGACAGGAAGGGTAAAGTGCAAGACAATTTCTGTAAAAGCACATTTATGAGTGGAATGAGGTTAAAGAAAGTTATGTATATAAAATGTAACTGACAGGTGTGCTGGGGTTAATGTTACCTTCAACATTGTACATATTTGAGTCTGCCTTTATTATCTGCACCAAAAATCATAAAGTCATGAACATACTTAACCTATAAATAAGACATACTGAGGTCATGAAAATAAAAAAATAAAAACACTAGATTTTAGGAGATACAATCTAAAATACATATAACCATAAGTTAAAATAGCTCAAACTACATTTCTATATTTGGGCCTTGACCACAGTGTGTTAGTTGAAGGTCAAAGGTCTTACGGATTTCAAACCTTTTCAGAAACCTTCATCAATTGTTTAATTAATTAGGTCAAATGGGTTTGAGCCCCTATTATAATACAGCCATTTCCAAACTTATAAGAGATAAAGCACATATGTCTTAACACATGATGGGGAGACACTAGACTCAAAGGGCCTACAAACAAACTGACTCTCAAAATATTCCCTTATATACTGTGTAGACCAGGGGTGCTCAATATGTCGATCGCGATCTACTGGTCGATCGCGATCTACTGGTCTACTGGTCGATCGCGTTCTACTGGTCGATCGCGTTCTACTGGTCGATTGCGATCTACTGGTCTACTGGTCGATCGCGATCTACTGGTCGATCGCGTTCTACTGGTCAATCGCGTTCTACTGGTCGATTGCGATCTACTGGTCTACTGGTCGATCGCGTTCTACTGGTCGATCGCGTTCTACTGGTCGAGATCGCGATCTACTGGTCGATTGCGATCTACTGGTCTACTGGTCGATCGCGATCTACCGGTCGATCGCGATCTACCGGTCGATCGCGATCTACCGGTCGATCGCGATCTACCGGTCGATCGCGAGGTAGTTTTGGTAGATCGCATGACATAAAAAAAAGAAAAATAGCCAATCATCCATCCAATCTCTTGATTGATTGATTGACTGACAGGCCAGCCAGTCAGATGAAATCTGAATTTTTCTGACGCTTAGGTCACTTGCGCATTGTTTTTTTTCTCTTAAACTTAAGTAAGGGTATAAAATTGAGTGAGGGCGCTGGACCAAGTAAGAAGACAAAAACTTATCGCTTTCATAGGGAATGGGAGGAGGACTTTTTTTTACGATGACGTTTTCAAAGTGCCTTTGCCTCATCTGTCAGCAGCTACTGTCCGGACTATGCATCCCTGGATGATTCAATTCAGTGCAAGTCATCGGCGTAAACTCAGGTAATGACAAAAATTGTACATAGTAAGTGCTTTAAGTGGGCCGGTACGCACTTTCAAATATAGCTCTTCAGCATACCGCCGTGTGCCCAGAACGTGCTTTTAGCGTACTGGTACGCTCATTTGGACATCTGTTTTAATGGAGGTTTTAATCCTTTGCCTGCGCAGACGCTTTCCAGAGCGCCCTTCACAATGTACGCTTCCAAATTCGTCCTACCGAGAGCAGAGACTACATTACCCATACACCCTTGGGTTTTACAAGTAAATAGCGCATCCGTCGCTTTTGCCGCTGTCAGTGTCAACTCAACGTGGCCGGAGAGGGTGTGTGCACACTTGGCTCGGTAAAAATACAAACACAGTGAACAACACTTAATATGCTCTCCTGGCTTCAGACTCTGAGCACTAAAAGAACACGGTCACAATCAGATGACTCGCTGGCTGACACCCCAGCTACTGTTCTATGGTTATGTTATGTTTTATCATTTATTTTATGTACGTTTTGTGAAAAAAATGTCAATACCCCTTTGGACATTTTATTTATGTTCTGTAGCTCTTTCTAGCTCAAGCAAATCCACAAACTAATAAAAGGATTTTTTTTTTAAGGTCGTCTGTTGACTGCTGTATATAAAACCCCTTCAATATAGTTGTTGTTACCTCAGGGGATGAGGGGAGTCATCAAAAAATATATATAGGCTATAATAGAGTACCGCCTCTTTTGGTCCACTTAAAGCACTGTACATAGTTAATTATGTTGTGTTGTGCAGTATTATGGTTTGCAAGGTTCATCAACATACATTGTACATATAAAGAATCCTTAATATATTTGTAAATAAATATAAGTTTTGCATTTTTGTAGTGGGTAGATCATTTTGACTTGGTCATTTTATAAGTAGCTCGCGTGCTGAAAAAATGTGCGCACCCCTGGTGTAGACCTTGTTCAGTTATAGTGTTAGGGTTCTGTATTCTGTGTTTGCAGACCCTCTCCTTTTGTGTTTCTGTTGCAGGGTTTGTGTGACAGGGGCCGTGGCTGGCCTCTTTCAGACGTGCAGACGAGACACACCTGCATGCAATCTCCTCAGTCTGACTACAAAACCCGGTCTTCCCACCACTTCTCTGCCAGATTATTCCGTCTTGTCCGGTAGTGCTTCTTGAAAGGCTTACCTTTTTTGGATTTTTTTGTGTACTTACCTGTATTCTCCTGTGTCCAGTTCTTTCCTGTCCCCTGCAGCTGTTTCCACCAACGTCTTCTGCCACCCGAAAAGCCCGCCAGCTCCCTGCCTCCACTGGCTGGTTTTCTCAAATAAACTGTTTAAACTTTCCCAGTTCTCTGACTCTACTTTAGGTTCACTCTAGCCAAAAACTTAACATAGAGTATATTTAGTCCACAACAATATGAGTTGCCCACACTTGACCTCACCTGTCCCACATAAGCCCACACTATGAAACAACTTGGTTAAAAGTTATAACTAGAGAAATAACAGTTGAGATCAGTTACTGATAAGGAAGCTTTTGCAGACGTTTTTCAAAAGGACTTTTGGCTCAATAAACTATAACCTATAGACCCTTCCAGATCATTTTTGAACAAAAGTACAAGACATTCCCATTTATTAAGGTTAGCAAACTAAAATCACAAATTAAAACGTTTCTAGACAACAAACTGGCTGGTTGTTTTCCATAATGTTGGTGTGAACAATATAATTATAAATAAAAAAATAATGATAGGCTATTAATGACAAACGATATGGTAATTTACTAACATTGTAAACTGTTTCAGCCTTATTTGTTCTTCTAAATGTGCAGTTTGTACTTTCTGGGCAGTTGTAGAAACAGGAACAGGAAGAAAAGAACCAGAACTGCACTACTTTTCCTCTTTTTGTGAAAAATGAGCTATATAGTTCCAAGAAAAATGTGAAGAATCTTCTTTTGATCCAATTATACACTATAAAAACATAGCTTTGATTGGTGTGTTCCCCTTTGTCCAATTATCAGTGACAAAAATGTACTTGTGAGTTGATTTGAGCCCATGTAACTGCGAGAGTTTGTAGATGGAGCCAATGTCAATCAAAGGATGTAACTCACACACAGGCTTACAGCAGAACAGCCCCCAACAGCAAGGTTGATAATGTGTTATGTGCTAAATTACTAAAGCCCTTAATGGTAAATCCTTCTTCTTATTTTGTCATGTTTCTTAAAGGATGTTCTTATTCGACAAAGGTTGCACTGATAGTTGCGGAAAGATGAAGGAAATCAGCTGTCAATCTGCCTAATGAAGGATGTTAACTCTCGGCAGCTGCATCCTGGACATAAGTTACATAATGCTATGTTTATGTATTGTTGAGTTTGTTATTCTTTGGGGCAAAAATAGGCCCAAAAGGATTGAGAGGAAGGGGGACTGTTAGTGTGCTGTTAGTACTATGTCCATATGTATGTTCATATGGATTTCCTCAAAGCTTTTTACAACACAACATAATGGAAATGAGGAGAAGAGGAAATGACACGACAGATGTGTGAGAGATAAGCAAATAACCCAACTGTACTCGTGCTTCATGGAAGTACAATCACTTATACTTAATTGATTAGAAATGTCCCTCAACTGTAGACTTTAATAGTGCTAACATGTTTTTCATTTCCCTGTAAAGTTTGATTGCTCCTCAAAGCGCCATCCCTTATTACAGCTTTAATCACCACTGTCAGAGCACATTTTCCATGTCCATGAGCCATACAAATGAACGTTTTTGTTATCTATAGCCTCAAGAAAGGGAGTCCCCATTAATAAAACATGTATAGTAAATTCTTCACACCATCATTCTCTCGTTTCACTGTCATTCTTTCATATTTTGGTGCCATTTGTTACAGCCTTTGACCCACTGAGGCATATCATAAACCTGGATTGTAAGGCCAATATAAACCTGTTATGTACATAAAATCGGCATTTAATGGCTGCCCGCATCTAATCTCCAGCGCTGGCTTTAAAAGGAGGAATAATTTCAGGCTTTGAGGATGATAAAGAGTGATGTCGGGAGCTGTACTGCAAAGCGAGCATACATTTCCCATATCAATCAAGGCCTATGGATGGCGAGGCTAGTTAGCAGCTTTTGATTGTTTTGAGGCCCTTGCTTGGGGTCCCAGTGTATACCCAATGCCTGTCCCTTTTGGATGCCCCGGCGGGGGGCGAGATGGCGCCTCAGCGGTCCCAAATCCAACCAACGTTCATGCGTCCATTCGGATCCATCACTGCAGGGCGGTTGTGCCGGGGCAAGGGCCGGCCTTTGTCCGGCAGCACATTCTTTGGCCCATTGTGCACCGACCACAACCATTTAGGGATTTTCAAGGCTCGTTTGCACAATTCCTTTTGTCAGCGACCCTCAGCACAGAAAAGCAAGAGAAGCCAACAGTTTTTCAACGCAAAAGAAGCTCAGTTTTAACATTGCAAAGAGAAAAGTGTGAATTCTGTGTGTTTCAGCTGTGAAGAAACTTTTTGTAATGCTGGAGACTTGATGTTGCCTAATCTGCAAAAAATATGTGTAATAGTGTAGTGTAGCTTTTATATAGGCAATTTCTTCTTGCGTTACCTTATCATAATGAGATGTCTTCAACAACCATTTGTGTAAGTATGGTAAAGGTCTTTTCTATTTCTATCATGTACAATTTCTCATACAACACCAAACAATAACTGGTCTTTGAAAATGCAACTAAAGCTGTTAACTTTATAATCAATCTTTATAATGATGTCCTTTCTGGCAGAAACCATATGCTCCTTAACCCTCATTTACGTTTGTGTCACTCTACGTCTTCACAAAAGACTTGAGTTTTGTCCCAGGACGAGGCAGACATACTTTTCTCATGGCACTAAGGCACATTAATTTATATATATATATATATATATTTTTTCCCTTTAGGACAGCGTACAGTTGTACATTAAGCCGGAGCAGAGATGCTTGTACCAGATTATAGCTTAACAGCTAATTTCCATCTGTAGTCCTATATTGTACATGTTTTTGGTAGTGGGGGAAACCGGAGTAGCCGGAGGAAACCTACGCAGACACAGGGAGAACATGCAAACTCCACATGAGTCAAACTAATGCAGGGCAGAACAAGATATCATGGACCCCTGTGAGCTGTCAGAAAGAAAACAAGGTCTTATCAAAGAAGAATATTTTTCTTTTGGCTGCCATCCTGTGAACGGGGCACGGCTGTGAGGGTCCTTGGTCAGAGAGCTTGTTTTGACGATGATAAATGTGAATATGTTTGGCCTGTGAGCGTGTGTGTTCTGTTGCTTAACCAGTTCCTCCTACTATTGTGTGGCCCTTAAAGACATCATAATGAATAGAGTGAATGACATCAGTGATTCATATTCAAATCAGATGAATTTAAACGTTGGAGTGGCATTAGTTATGGCATAAACTCAGCTCACAAAACTGAAAACCAAAACTGAAAACCATATTGGATTTTTCTTTCTCAACATAGTGAAAATTACACATCATGCAAAATTTAAAGTGGCAAAGCCCGTTCATGCTTATAACAACTATGATTGAACCAGTATATGTCATGACCTTTTTGGTCTTTTAATGGGTGTGCAAATATCAGCCTGAATAATAAATGTGCCATCGTCTTCCCAGATAAATTGTAGCATGTTAGCATTTTAGTTACTGGATGTTTTGGACAGGTACGGCACGATTGTCATCATGCCAAATGTTGTATTCTTATTTTATTGCTACTTTTCCTGATATTTGTCCAGTTTTCATTCACTTCTGGTTAAAGGATGCAACTGCGTCATTTTGTGTAGTGACAAGACACTTTGTAAAGACCATACATTGACTGAAGTGACGTGAATGTGCACAGAATTATAATTTTGTTTTTATAGCCTCCATGAGTACCTTTAACATATTAAGTAAACGCATAGGTGTCCATTTAGATGGAGATATCCTTTGTTGTTTTGTCTTAAGTACACTGAAGAGGTTACACATTCACAGAATTTACATAGAATTTGGTTAGTTGTGTGTAGGAATCTCTGCTTCCCATTGTGGAAATTGACAGAGATGGAGCATGTCTTAGTCCTCACAATAGTAGCCACGCAAAGCTAATTTATTCATTGATTTTGACAAAGCTCACTGATTAACCACATGGATTCATTTAGATGCGCGGGACAGAGGTTTTGTGTGCATGATTCGTTGTTGTTTTCACGTTGCACATGAATAGTCGGGCCACAGGGGGCTGGATGGTTACAGGATAATCTGATGCTGAGGAGGGTGCTTAAAGACTCCTACTTTCACAAGTCCTTTAAAGCACATTGTTATCATTCAGATAGGGTTCAGCACTCAAGCAAAAACCAATGCATTTCTTCCTATTGTGCTCAGCAGAAAAGCTTGAGTGAAACAAAAGAGGCCGGACATCAGAGTCTGGCCCTATTGTTGTTCATACAGTGACCAGCAGAGTCTGTTAGATACTTTTATTGACTGACTTAAGACCAGCCTCTGAGCAATCCTGGGAATCAATTGCTATTTATTTTGATGCAAGAGCCCTTTTCGCTCAAATAGGATTTTTGGGATTCTGATCCTCTTCACAGAAATCAAGAGGACAATGAGCAGGGGTCATGACTTTTGGCGGTGGAGGTCAAAGTTGAAACGGCATGCAAGACGGCTATAGAGAGAGTGGTAAAACAAAGTGTTGCTATGGAAGATCTAAAGGGTATTTGAGTTGAGATCAAGCTTTTAAAATACCTTTTGAAAAAGTGGACTTCAAGATGTTTTATGTACAAGCCCAGACGTATAGAAGTAGATTTATTGCTTATTCTTGTGACATTCTTGATCTATATGTTGGCTTCTCTTTCTGTTTAGACTGTGAGCTCATCTTGCCAAGTTTGTAAATATGTTCAAAGCTGCCAACCTGCACTGACATGCTTTTCTGAGTCTGTAAAGCGCAGCATGAAAAGCAAACTCAAAAGGCGATTCCCGCTTTGTGTTGACTGATTTACTGTTTGAACATGTCTTGATTCAAAGCTGCACAAAAAGCAGGGGTCAAGTGTGTCAGCAGGCAAAGTCATGTGTTGGTGGTGCACCCCACACTAAAACATGCATACACACATTTATAGGAAGGGAAAGGCTTCTGTTGGCACAGTCTGACCCTGCTACTGGTGGTTGTGGACAAAACAGACCAAGACTGAGATCTAGAACAGTGGTGCATACTTGATGTATAGAAAGCAATAGAAGTGAACAAATCCAATATAGTATAATCCCAGAATTGAAAAACTCATGGATCAGTAAATAGTCTAAAAAAAAAAACAAACAAGACGGGCTTCAAGTAATGCAACCCTACCTGCTGCCACTTCAAAATACTTCTCAGCTGTTTCTGCTTTGTTCTCTCTATTTTCAGTTTTTTTTTTATTACGGCACGCACTGTAGCTGCCTTTTCCAACAGCAACCCACAGGAAGTCATTCACTTCCTAATTATCTGCACATCAAACAGGGGTCGCCACGGAGACGCTGACCATAAATTCATGCCCCCCCATTTGCCTCCGTAGCGGTGCGATAGCACAGCAACAGCTGCCTCTAATTGGGGCTGTAGGTTCAAACTGCTAACATATGACTTTCCTCTCATTCACCAACTCACTGTCTGTGGCCGCAACACATGGGCCAGGTCACCAGAAAGTAGGGGAGGAGGTTAAAAAAGAAAGAGAGGTACACCCCTTTTGATGGGACGGGATGCATGCCATGGTTTAGGGTCGGGGCTCTGAAGTGGTCCGCAGCGGCCTACTCCCATCACAGAGGCCCTCGGGTCAACAGGAGCTCCCCTAGACTGACAAAGGAAGAGAGAGGGATGAGGAGAGAAAGAGTGACAGTCTGCAATAACAAAAGTAACCACAGCAGCGTTTGGAGACAGTGCTTCGGGTGAAAAGTGATGAGTTGTCAGATCCAGCTGAGCCAGATGTTGGGGTCTCTCTATGAAAACCTCCTTTTTATTTGGGTAAAACTTTACCTTAAAACAGAAGCACAGTTGATTTACGTTGGATAGAAAACTTTTGTCTTTAAATATAACACTAATCAGTGCATTGACTTTTGAAGAGTTTGTGTGACAATAAGCCAAGTTCTTTTTTATCGGTCAGATGAGAGGTGGAAAGTAAAGTCCTGCTCTTTTTACTTTTCTTTGTGTACATTTTAAAATTTGTAAATAAGTAAAAGTGACTGTTGAATACAAAGGGTAGCACTGTCGCCACACAGCAACACGGTCCTGACTAGTTTATATATTTTACTCAAGGACAGAGTTTTCCCCTTCTGCTCCGGTCTGATTGATGAAGGCATACCAAACATCTGACTTTTTTATAACTAAAGGAAGAATTGTCAGAAGAGTCCATACTCCAAAGGCCTGGAGAGGCTTTAGTACCTGACACTGCCATGTAAATTGAACCTTCAGAAAGTGAATGAGCCTGTCTATTGTCTCTAATGGCCTCTTGTTTGAAAAGCCGCCTACAGTGAGAATTTGAGTTTGCATGCGCCCTCCGGGGTCCACTTCCCAGCTTCCCTTAACTTTACTGCATTCAGCAGGAAACACAATTAGCCCAATCAAAGTGAAAGGAGGGGGGTCATTGACTAAGGCTGAGGCGGGGGTTGCGTTTTATGAACATGGGTGGTGAAACTGCAGCATTGTGAAGGCAGGAGGATATTAGGTGCACAACGGCCGCTTTTTGATGTGGCGGACTTTTTAGCAGGCGTCTGACTCTTGTTAAAGGAGACTGACGTACAATAAAAGATATATGGCCCCGGACAGCCGTGTGATTTGGATACATTAGCGGATTAGATTTTAAAAGGACTTGTTTAAAGGATGGCCAGTAAATACTATTCAGCACTAATGTGAGTGGGCCCGCATGTATGCAATGAATTAGGTGCGGTAAAAGCACTATTTTTAAAAGCATGTTAATGGAAGTCTATTAAAAAGAGGATGTTAGAGAGATTAATTACTGGTCTGCAAAATGCTGTGTGTGCAAATCCACATTATAGACTTAATGCAATAATACCAGATGCTACCAGTTTCATTTATCTTTCTTTTTCTCTTCTTTTTTCGTTAACAAACAATTATTTTGTTCAAAAATTTCTTCCTCAGGTTTCCTTTTAAAATAATGACAGGTTTAAGAATTGTATATATTTTTTTATAAAGGACAACCTAATAAACCAAAACTATAACCAAGTTTCAAAACAAAAAAAAGATATTTTTAAGTAAGTAGACCCATAATTTTACTTTACATTAACCATAGTTTTACTTGAGTGCAGTTTTTAATACTGTAATACTGCCATTTTAAACCTGGCTTTGCAGTTATTATGATTTTATTCTTACATTTCGAGCTGAATGTATTGCTGTTAAAGCTCAGTCCATTTGGTGAAGGTGTGAGGATAAGGGCAGCCACAGTTGGAGCAATATAAAGCACGGGTAAGCTATTCAAAACGCTGCTATTTAAAAAGTTATTGAATCAGGAAATTCCTCCACCAGCTCTGGGAGGGGGAGCACCACTGCAAAGCTTAGCTGACCCTCTGTATCACATAGCCCTGGTTGGTGTCAGAAAATGGGCTCACTGGATGTCCCTTAGTCAGCACATGCAGGGGGTGTGGACAAAAGCTCCATTGGGCCAACAATAGGGGGCATTTAGATCACATACCCTGGTGACTCCAAGGGTGGGGCATTGGGGGAGCGGAGAGAGCAGAGAGAAGAGGTAGGAGAGCTTCAATAGGGGAAAAAAAGCTACGTATAGAAAAGACCTCAAAAGCTAAGCTTACCTATGGGCCAGGTCAAAGGTCAGGGACTAGACACAGAGGAATTCCAGTAAGGTATCGGGGGCTGGGCTTAGAAACAGAGGAGAACATGTGGTTGGATTTAGTGACAACAAAACAGCTTTACTCACAGCTTTCAAAATGATGACACATGTCTGGTCACAAAAGAGGGATATTTCCCCAGTTTGTTCTATTTATGTTGAAGATGAAATTTCAGACTGAGACAGCTGGAGTATCACTTTGTTCATTTGATCAATGCCATGTAAACACTTGAAAGCTCAGTCTGGGTCACTGTGGTGGAAACATAGTAGTTCTTAAAAAATTTCACATTGACATGAACACATTACAACAAGACATGGTCAGGTTAGTGCAGTTTCATCAGAAGAATGTAAATGTTCAATACGTGTTGTGTTATGGAAAAACACATTGTATCATTTTACAAGATGCCTATCTGACAAGGTATACATTTCAAAAACTAATTTTAAGTGTTACTAAAAATCTAGGCTGATATTGTTTTACATAAATTGCCCATAAACTTTTGAGCCCGAGGTTCATATAATGACATCTAATAAAAACAGTATCTACTAGTCATTAAACAGTCTCTGAAATGCTTTACCTGCTGTAAATTGACCATTCATTAGACTTCAAGATGCAGCTGTATCTCAACCTGTAAAGACTTCAGAGCTCACTCTCTTCTCCAGATCGGCTCCAGGGAAAGCTAAAGGTGAATCCACTTTGATTCCCATCTGACGGTGGACATTTTTTTTTCCCCTAACAGGTGCCCCGTGTGCCCTCCCTCTCCTTTCTCTGCTGGAAATCAAAGGGTGATACTCTAAACGCGCTGAATGACATGGATCTTAATCTACTAGAAGTAAGGGTAATTTGGATGGGTGTGTGTATGTAGGTGGGACAGAGGCGAGGTCAGGGGGTGTACGGAGAAGGGGAAGATGATCTGCGCTCTCCGATGGGGCACAAAGCAAGTGCCCGAGCTTCAGAGGCGCTCTCTCTTACAATACGCCCCAAGGATCGTTAAGTGATTGTGTTACAGAGAACAGGTGAACTGCGTCCGTCTTTTATTTGTGGCTCTCTATTATGATTTACAGCGCCATTCTTCTCGGCGTTCACCCCGCCATAACTTGTGCTGTTCTTTTGAAGGCAGCCTATACTCAATGCTATTGTACCTGGCCGGCTTTGAAGTGCCTAAGTCTTAAATGATGATGAGACAAGGAGAGCGCTTTTCTTTAACAGCCAGGCTAAAGGGGGCTCTTGTTTCGGACAGGTGTCTTTTATAGAAGGGAGTGTGCTGGACTGGTGTTTTGTTGAGGATCGAGTTCCACCCTTTTCCCCGTCACCTGCTAATTGAATAACATTAGCTTGCCATCTGTGGAGATTTACTGGAACTGACCTCAGAGTAGTGTTTAGATTACAGATTATAGGAGAATAGTGAAAATGACTCATGTAAATAAAGCCTTTTGTTGTTCGCAGCATGACAAAAACACATGCCTGGGTGACTGGGTGATGACAAATGATGATTTGTTATCGTTACACTACACCAGCATAAGGTTTAATAAATGAGGGAAAGGACACTGTTTTTTGTCCATTTTGTTGAATGGATGGTTTCACCCAACTGCTGAAAATAAATATTTCCTCTCACCCCAAGTGCTACTGGGAGATTCCCATCTGTTCACTACTGTGGTGCTACTAGCTGGCTCTGGTACTACAGGGGTTGAGTAATGATACCGACAAAATGGAATGTAGCCTACTGTAGCTTATTTAAAACTTGAGGCATTGTAAGCTTGAGCTGTGAACAATAAAATCTGAGAGCAATAGATGGTGACATAGTTATGAAGCCAGTGTTTACCATTATGAAGAAAAAAGATCAGAATTCTTACACAGCAAAGCCTTGGCTTGACGCTTTTATCCAAAGCGACTTACATTAAGGTTCCATTCACCAGTGTTACAGCTGGAACACCACTGTAGGCTAGGTGGATTAAGTGTCTTGCCCAAGGACACAATGTCAGTATGAACTGTGGGGAGAGCGGATTTCGAACTGCCTACCTTCCGGTTGAAGGACGACCGCTCTACCACTGAGCCACTGCGCTTTGTAACAAAGACTTTATCTGAAGTAAATTGTAAATCACTGCATTTATAGAGTACTTTGTAACCGACACTGGCACTTAAAGCGCTTCGCATCAGCAAACCATTCACTTATTTACTCTACTCTATCACCACTTATCACTTCTCCTAGTGTATTCATGGATTTCAGTCACATAACCTTTTCCTGTTATGGATGCCATTTTGAGGACTTTTGACCATTCAAAACATAAAACAGCAACAGTTTAGAATTGTGAATTGCTATGACAACGGGCCTAGTTTTTTTATTACCTGAAACCCTTGAATAGTTGGTTACAATACTTTACATAATCATTTAGTCAGTGTTTTATGAGTTTTTTGATTGGGAGTCAATGAAGGCTCTGTAAGCTCTGGATCCCACTTGCCATTATTTGTGACAATGGCAGTTTGATTCCGGCTCTCCCCGGTTCATACTGTTGTTGTGTCCTTGGGCACGACACTTAACCCACCTTGCCTCCAGTGCCATAGGTCTAGTGTATGAGTGTGTGTGTGATTGTAGAGGTGAGTTTGGTGGTGTTTGGAGAGGGACCGTGTGTATTGCAGCCCCTGTCTGCCCCAGGTGTGAATGTGTGTAAATGGTTGAATGGAAGCATGATGTCAAGCGCTTTGGTACAGCCAGGTACAAAAAAGCAATATATAAATGCATACCATTTACCATTTCTATACATTTCCTGGCATAACATTTGCATGTATCAGTCCATCTCTCTATTAATGATAAATGAGGTCCACAGTACACTTGGACTAACATTTCATAATAGAAAGTACTTTAAACCTAAATATGCTTGTTGTTAATCAGATTGGTCAGATGTAGTATGCACAAATAATGATTGAGCTAGTAAACATGTCACTTGGCACGTCCATTTTTTATGCCTAGTTTAGTATTAGGAATTTACCCTTGATCAACATTTTCATCCCTTAATAGTGAAACATTGACATAATTGCTTTGCTGTTACCTATCTGTGAAATGACCCCAACTGACTGTACATTAAACAAACAGACCCTCCCCATTTCTCTGTGAATGTGTTAAATAATTTAACTATTAACAGAACTAGCTCCAACAAAATGGTAGAAGAAACCGTGGAGGGAAAACTGGTGAAAACATTGATTTAACTAATAATAAAAACTGCTTTAATTAATATGGTTGTACAATAACTTTCACTTTTTTCAACCCAAACATATATATATATATATATATATATATATATATATATATATATATAGATATAGATATATATAGATATAGATATAGATATAGATATATATCTATATATATATAGATATATATCTCATAATATATTGTTCTCTTTCTCTTCTGAAGTGTATTGACCTAATTAACCAAGGTAGTTCAAGGACACAGTGTCAGCCTACCTCCAGCCTTCACACAGTAGGACCGTGTGTCTGTGTGTGTGTGTAAATTCTAGACGCTCAGCCTGAAAGGAGCACTGACGCTGTCCATTCATGTGAAACCTAATTACATCAGCTGTTACCTCTTCATTAACCCCAGTCTAAACAGTACATACATGTGTGAATGGGGCACGGCAGTAGTTTGTGTCATTGTGTCTGTAATGCAATTTCAACCATCTTTATTTGGATTAAGCCAATTTAGCAGAGGTAATTTCAAGACACTGTGATCTGACTAAATACTTTTGTTTTGGTTGACAATAACCAGTACCAGGGACAATTGAAAAAAAGTAAATAAACGCACAGTTGTTGATATCAATCATTAACAAACTGAACATAAGTCATATTTTCTTTAATGGATTTAATTTGAATAATAAACAGTGAAATGTTGAAAGTTTAACTAAGCAGACCTACTGCACTTGGAAGAGAAACACTAGGAATCTGAATTGGACCAAAACTGGGTCCCAAACTCTGCAGCCGGTCTCCTATGTTGAACAGCATGATCAAGATTATGAATGGAAGTGTTCTGATCACTCTGAGCCTACCAGTTGTCCACAAGGTAACATAGATTTCTGATAATAAGCTGTGTGACATAATAGGTCAACTGGAAAAGGCCTGCTATATTTTAACCCCAGATTTACATTGAAAGCTTGACAGATTCACCTCTAAATTGTTCAAGAGGTTGTGGGACAAAGGGGATTTCTATTTTGTATATATTTATTTAATCTTTCATTGAAATCTTGCTTATGAAGCAATGTTCATTCATTGTACAAGTAAAGTCAGTGAAAAGTATTAGTTAGCTACTGGTTAATATTAATTTCCCAAAATATAAACTATAACCTATAAACTTGAACTCGTGCTTTGGCTACTCTAAACCGATTAGAGTGGCCAGATTAAATGGTTGAGGTAATGAGCCAATTAGAAACAACTCACAAACCCAAGCTCAAGGAGGATGGTGTCTAACATAACCATTGCAGTGTTACGAGTGTCAGCTTCGCATCAGTGACTCGTGTTGCAGATTAAAGAACAGATAGGATGCTCGCGCCACCTCAGGTTACGGTCATCTGGGTCCAGTCTGGGATGGATATCCTCCAGCGGGATGTGAATTGAGGAAACGGGGGCAGTGTTATGGGATAGGAGAGGAGTGTGGTTATGAGATAGAGCAGAATAAATACACCCCTCCTCCTCTCCTCAGGCTTGTGTTGCGATGGAGAGAGGGGGGACTGAACACACAGCTGTCCCCAGACATTATCAGTGATGGATGACGCCCGAGCAGAGCATCAATGGCATGTTCGGTGCTCGCTCACTTGAACGTGTCAGTGATTGGTCTTATTTAACCGCGTTTGTGGCTCTGAAAGATCTATCAAATTAATCATTCTCTGTGTTTTAGACCAGTGGTGACAAATCAATGGATGCCCAAACTAGACATGATTAAAGCCACGTTTTCACTTCAAACTTAGTCACTCCGCCACATTATGGTTAATCTGTGACGAGTATTGTGTTTACATTGCTCCACTGGATAAGAGACAGATACGTAAGAAATGACGCCATAGACATTCTACACTGGTTGCTTTTCAATAAAAGTATGTGTAGTGACCTTTTTAAATATAGGTTTTTTGAAATGTAAAGTGAAAAGGCCCCATCAGTTTCCCACATTTGATGGATTCAGGATTTCAGGTCATGAAAAACAGTGTTGCTAAAAAACTGCTTTTGTTTTAATTACAATTACTACCCTAACACCTCTTGGAATATGACAAAATAAGACAAGCTTCAATAAAGTAAACATTGCTTTTTTTTCTATTCTAATTTAAACTTTATTGTCAAACTAAATTGTTTAGCACCACATTTTTGGAACCACAGCAGAGGGGTTCAGTGGAGTTTGGGACACTTCTCTTTTGATAATGTATAAACATCTCTTAAACATGCCATACTAACCCTCCCTGCCTTAATTTCCACATTTGAACTAGTTTTTATCAAATCAGACAATACTTTTGAATGATTAATGGATAGAGTCATTGGTTCAGTAAGTGTTATGTGTGTGTTAGACAGATGAGAGGAACAAAAGAAGGAATATCTGCATTTCCTGTAGTAAATCTCCCCAGGATTGCGAGTGGGCGATGTCTTATCCTTGCAGCTGCTCCAACTGCCAAACCGTTTTAACTTCCTGTACCTGTAAACGTGGTGTGACAATGCAGCATATGTCTCACAGTTTGAGCGTTATTCTTTCTTATCTGTGTCAGTAAGCAGCCATTTCCCTTGTTGGGCAACTTAAAAAACCCTGACTTAAGTCCTTTGCCTTGTAAGAATCAATGTCACATGAAGGACGTATCGAAGAACGCTGCAAAAATGCTCAGCACTGCTCGAGAAGGAGGCATTTGTGTGATGCAAAAACCCAGCTGTGAAATGCTCAGATAGTTTAGACGTTTGATGATGACCAATGAGCTGGTGGATTGTATCTGAAGTGTGGGTGCACAAAGGGGGGGGGTTAAATCAAATCCAATGATGTTCACCTACTCCCAGTCCACCAATTAAAGTAATCAATGACACGGCTGAGCCACCACAGAGTCATCTACAACCTCTCCTTTATGGCTATCGGTCTGTGTCTAGTGAATACTGTTACTCCGGTCTTACAAGCCATAAAGGCGTCATTGCACTCCATCTACGTCTTCCATAATTAATCGTGTATAATCTTGGAAGCTTGCTGATGGATATCCAAAACTCAATGTTTTTCCTGATTAGATTAGCCCGCGCTGACTCATAGGCAGACAATGCCTTCGTCTGACTCAACAGCTGTCAAACACAAGACTTGGGCATAAGCTACCAATTAAATATGCTAATGTATTTCATCCTCTTAGTTCGGTAAATTATGAGAGTGAATAGGCTGGATTGAGGCGAGACAGTCTTCCTAATTTGCCAGTTTCAGTCGGTAATTGAATACTCAGCAACTTGTCAGCACTCAGCCTTGAAGAACAGTAGCTGCATGGATTGTTTTGTTCTCTTCTCGTGCTGCTTATTTGATTCCTATAGACTCAAATGTTACAAGAAAAGTCTACCAAGATGCTTACAGAACACTATTCTATTGAGTATTATGTATTACGCTTGCTGTATTGGTCAGCAAATGCAAAGTCAATGTGAAGGCATCAATGTGAGATGTTCCATCACAACTTCACAGTAATACATATAGTTCTGTAAATTCAAAATTTTTTGTTGTGGGATATTCCTTGCTGTATCCTTAAAAATGTAGTGCTGGTTTGGTGAGTGAATTGCTCTTTAACAATGTTCAAGTACAAATATTATGGGTTAAAAAAAAACAAGAATAGCATTTGTTTATGGAAATTATGTGTCATGTGCATTTTATTGTGGATTTTACTTTGCACTTTTTGCTTCATTAATTTAAGAGTTGTTTGATGTGTACAGTACATAATAAGTCACACATGAGTCCTTTTTTTAATGTAACATGAGGATATAGAGAGTGGTTTGTGTGTTTGCCATTTTACTTCTGATATAAATGTATCTGAATAAATGTAGCAAAAAGCAGATTGAGATTTATGTGAGAAAGTCCCACCATTATCAGGATCATGAAACATACTAATGTCTTTAACTCTTTGGACTTTGCAATGGACTAATGGTATATTAGTAACCATATAGTACCATAATCATATTTCTGATGCTTCTCGAAATGACACTTCAGCTGTTGCTTTTTGACATGCATGACACATCTCCATAAACACATTGAAAAAGCCTTAATTTGATTAAATAGAAATTAAAGCAGCCTTGCAATTAAAAATGTTCTTCCATTGAGTTATTTTGACTCTTATCCAGTGTCTCACTTTATGTTTTGCTGTAGTACTTGGGTCCATGTAAATACTTACATTAACAACTGTAGACAGAAAGGTAGAGTGGATGTGATGTAGACTGAGTTTGGCTAATCTAATAGAAGCACCAGTGGAGAAAGGAGTCATGATTTGCATCTACGTTGGGTCTGAGAGCAGACTGATGTTATTAGGGTTGAGGCTGGTGGTTCTGTCTCAAACTCACTGATCCATCAGGTTGAAGTGACAGCCGAGCAGACGGGCCTGTAATAGACAAGTCATGGACCAAAGACCCATCAAAGAAGAGCTCCCACAAAAGGAAGCAGCATCTATTAGAAAAATGAAACGATTTGAAAAAACTTTTGATGTAACGGTTACATTCATCGCTCACATTAATGTCCTCAAAAAAGACAGAATTCTCCATTAAAAATTGTCCATGACACATTAGTGGCAGCAGCTTTGTTATTTACATGTCTATGATGTATTGTTTGAAAATCCTTTTCACAGATCCCTACTGACCTCCCTGTCTCCCCCCCTCAGATGAACGCTGCAGATGATTGGTCCAACTGATAATGACAGGAGGATATTGAAAGACGAGTAACCCTGCAGTTTCCCTCCCTGTACGATTCATTAACCCGATTTCCACTGAGCTCTGTCCCACATGTGTCAGCGAGGCGCCCAGTGCACCCCGTCCAGCCTTATCCTCTGCACTGTCACACTTTAAGTCCCTATCTGAACAGACAGATAACTGTCGAAGGGCAAGATCTCCCCTCACCTTTCTGTGCTAGGGACTGAGGGCCTATTGAATCCAAAATCGTATTGATCTTGTGCATTATGATATCACTAAGTACTGTTTTTAAGCCTATCCTGCACAGTTATTGTATCCTTATACTGTATCTTGTTATGTTTAGAAGAAGGCCTGACTGGACTTTGGATGAAACATCTTAAAAGACAAGACAATGTTTTCTAAATCTAAAATAGAGAATATTCAAGGCAAGAAACACATCTAAATGTCATATGAGTAGTTATAGGATTTTAAACCAATTCTTACAGCTTTTTACATAATATCAGGTATTGATAACTGATTAAGTGTGGACTGTGCTAAAGAGGCAAACCTTAGCACC
Organism: Perccottus glenii; assembly: GCA_024416835.2. NCBI lineage: Eukaryota > Metazoa > Chordata > Actinopteri > Gobiiformes > Odontobutidae > Perccottus > Perccottus glenii. Next base: position 6,055,455 of record CM044564.2, on the reverse strand, counting down.
AATCCCCACACCAGCCTTAATTTTCCCTAGAACAGGCCTTATACAGCCCCAGGACATGAAGGGAGTTTTGCAATATTCACAAGCGTCAGACGACGGCTGCCTCTGACTGAATGGGCTACTAAAGTTCAGACCCATCCTTGTATCTAGGCCTTTTAATGTGAAATGTGCTTTTTCAAGTCAAGCTTGGAATAATAGTAACATTTATTCAATAATAGATTTATGCCAAGGCCAACAAAAGAGTAAAATTGGCCAACACTAATTTTACTCTTTTAAAGAGTAAAATCAAATTCCTTCTCCAATACTATTAAAAAAATGTTGTTTTCTCACATTGTTTTCTCTTGGCAAAACAAGTCAATTAAAGACCAAGCAGTAAATACATGCGTCTGCACCATCATTATATAAAGCCTAACATGATCCCCTGCATTTTCAAAATGATTGTTTTAGCTTGGATTCTTCAAACACCAGAGCAGCGTTGAAGCTATATGCTAAAGTTATCCTATACGTAGTTTAAACATGGTCTACAATTCAGTTATTTTACCTATAATCCCCTGATGGCCTAGTTTTGTTTCCCACCAGTCAGTCTCTGTCACCCTTCCTACTGTGGCTGGAGGTCGAAGGTCAGACCCGTTCATGCTCACCAGCGATCAAACACGACATTGGCCCCAAGCGAACCACAAATGACCAGTAAATCAACCGTCATCGTGGAGCATAGGAAACTGTCAAGAGTACTTTTCAAATATACAAACTCTCTCTATAATGTCTATTTTATGCCATGTTGGATGAAAGTTTTGAAAAATGTAGTAGTCAAACATGGTCCCAATCAAATACAAAGGCATTGATTGGAAACATAAACCATTGAGAAGTCTGGTAAAGGGTGACATCAGCGCTCCACAATTAGCCCTCAATCAATATGTCTCTGGCTGAGTTTTAGCTTGGGCTATTCATTCTGCACGAGGCCTGTGTTAACGGCGCACAGGGCAGAGGATGGTTTAGTTTAGGCTAATTTGGTTTACAGGCAGGCGGTGTTTATTGGACCAGAAAACCATTTGTTATCTGTATCCTGTGAAGCAGCGGCTATGAATCAATCCTGATGCATATGTACAAACACAGAAGCGCCCCAGTGATTACTCCAAATAAACATGCTCACAATGGGATAAGCACACATACATGGGCCACTCAGAGGGAGGGCAGGGGCTTTTAAAATACTGTTAGCATTTTAACACAGCACATTAATAAGACCTGTAGAAAGTGTGTATTCCAGCATTGGAGCCCACCCAGATGGCTGTCACATTTTTAAGAAATACATATAGAGATAACGGACCAAGAGATCAGGAAATTGTCAGGAAATGCAAAACAAAATGAGGGTTGGCTCCATTAAGCCTGCATTACATTTCAAAAGTGAAGATTCTTTACTTTACCCAATTTCATACCATATTTTTAATAAAGTCATATTTACTGTAGGTCATAGAAAACCGAATTCTTTTGTGACTATGATGGATGCTTTTCATAAGCCAGACTCTTTATTATCAAGCTTTATTAGGATAACTGGTAGATTCAGGCCATTAGCACCACAACATTTAAATGATGTACCTCAGTGGCATTCAGTTGTGATAAAGGGCAACAGTGTAGTTTTTGTGAAGATATGAAGCCACTTTAGTGCTTACATTAAGTGCATATGTTTACTCACTAAGCTGGTGAATTGTTCAATCATTTAAAAAGGTCAGCTGTGTTATTATTGGTTTGCAGCTGAAAGGATTCAGACTAACATACCTTTTCTTTAATGGCGTTATGTAGCACACTATTGTTGGTACTACAGATGGGATCTTCACCCTCCTGGGCCACAGTTGTGCTACGCGTGTGTCCACATTAAAGGTATTCTGTCTATAGTTTGAACACAAAAACAGCAAATCTTCATTGTAATCATTATAAAAGCTCCCATAAATGCAACCACACCAAACTCAGCTGCGGCCTGATTTAAACTCAAGATATGCCACCTGTTTTCATAGAAACCATTTGTATAAATACTTCAAAAGGTTTATTATTGCTCTTAGCACCACAAACCGTTTGCCGTTAATCTCTGATGTATTTAGACAGCAACAGTCTCAAACACTCACAAACCAAAACTATGTGGGTGGATAACACCTGAGGTCGACTAGAAACACAAACCTATTCAAAAGCTCATTTCTCGATATCAGCACATGTTGTGGTTTTTACTGTTTTTAGGTTTGTCCTATTTACATTGACTCACCTTTTACCTAAAGACCTACATAGAAACTTAATTACTCTCTAATCCTATGTTGTATGAGGTGGCAATGGATAATCAAACATTAAATGCTAGAAACTAATGCCTTTAATGTTTTGACTTTGAACATGAAATTGCGACTTGTTCAGGCTGGATGTTTAGCTCGTGGTTTAAACTGTCAGGGTGGTGGAGGAGCTTGGGGACTCACTGACACATTTGCGAGGACACTTGGCCCCACGGGCTTATTGCCAGAAGCTTGAGGTGAAACAATAGCCTCAAAGAAGCTTACGTAAGAGGACAGAACATGGGTAATCAATGCAAGCAACGCAATAGGTTTTACATTGACTGAGCTTACGCCAGAGGAAAGACGTTTTATTATATCATTAGATGTACATTGCATTTCTGCTCAAAGGTAAACTCTACTGGCAGGATTTGTATTAATAACTACAACTCCCCTGAGGGTTTTTTTTTTTCCTTCTTCTTCTTCTTTGTCAGTATTCGCTCCTATCTCCTATCCCAATACTTGCCTTTCTCTTGCTTTTTATCCCTGGCTTGCTTTCTTTCTTTTACTAGGTGCTGTGTTGTGCAGCCAAGCCCATTGCTTCCTCAGAACACGCTCTTGAAAGGCTATTCATCGATTCTTCAATGCAGCCCTATTACGTTTGCGTGTCTGTGAGGGAAAGGTATTCCAGGGGCCGTGCTACAGTACCATCTGTATGCAAATCTCTTCAGACTTTGGTAAACTTTGATCAAATACTCAGGCCTCCCTTTTCTGTCCCCCTGTCCCTCCCGCGCTCTCTCTCTCTTGCCTCCAAGTCCACTGTGCAATTACTGTAGCTCCGCAGCTCTTTGTCAAGCCTGTGTATTAGTCAGTTAGGCCAACGAGTTCCACCCAAGGAGCCATACCCCCCACCCCAACACTGTCACGTGTTTTATGCTCCAGTACCTCTTGATACCTTTCCTGTTTTGCCTTCCACAATCCCCCCCACACACAAACATAGATGGTACCTCTAAGCACCTGCGACCACAGTGGACCCCACAACAGATGGTGACACCCCCCAGGCACACACACACACACACACTGTTGGCAAAACTTTGTGTGTGTGACGGGCATGCCTTTGTGCAGAGGTAACCCGGACACTTGTCTATAGCCATTGTTCTCTCCTTATGAGACGGTTAACATGTTGAATACAGAACACAGAAGAATGAGTGGATTGAGGAGTAAGCTATGGACAGAAAAGTTCATGTGGAAGTGAAGGTTTGGGTCCAAGCCCATCAAATGTTCTTTCAACATTTCTCACTGTACTAGTAGGCAAGGCAAGGCAATTTTATTTATATAGCACAATTCATACACTGGGTAACTCAAAGTGCAATTTACAAGATTTAGATTAAAAACATTTATATTAAAAAAATTTAAAACATTTTAAAAGAAGAGTGCAGATAAAAAACACTTTAAGTTGTAGTGTAGGCAGAGCTATAGAGGAAGGTTTTTAACCTCCCCTTGAACATTGTTAAAGTTGAGGCTTGTTTTACTTCATCTGGGAGGTTGTTCCAGGTTTTTGCTGCATGAAACTTAAACACTGCTTCACCTTGTTTAGTTCTAACTCTGGGCACGAGCAGAAGGCCTGTCCTAGATGAACTCAGAGTCCGAGGAAGTTCATAAGGAACTAGCATGTCAGAAATATATTCTGGTGCTAAACCATTGAGACTTGTACTTTTTACGTTACATTTATTCATTTAGCTGACGCTTTTATCCAAAGCGACTTACATTGTTCTAATGTAATCACCAGTGTTACAGCCACTGGAGGCAAGGTGGGTTAAGTGTCTTGCCCAAGGACACAAACGACAGTATGAACTGTGGGGAGAGTGAGAATCGAACCGCCTACCTTCCGGTTGAAGGACGACTGCTCTACCACTGAGCTACTGCCGCCCAATGCTGTTTTATAGTCTATTCTCTGAGCAACAGGAAGCCAGTGCAGAGATTTTAAAACTGGCGTTATGTGGTTGTACTTCCTGGTACACTAGTGTAGCTCCACAGACTTGATGTTAAACTTGTACAAACTCTAGTGGTACTTTGGTGGCATTTAAGTATCAACATTGAACTTAGTCATAAATGTAGGCTAATAGCTAATTTTGATTGTTCTCTAATGTTCTCTTATAGGCCATCCTGAACTTGCTCCTGAACTCTGACCCCTACCACATTATGGTATTTGCCTCGTGGGGTCTTTTCACAATGATGTGAGACATTTGACAGTTAAAGTAGTAGCTGCTTGTTGGAACTACATTTTTTCCACCTACAGATTTGTTTAATTGCAATATCCCCTTCTGATTATCCAACACAAATCCATCTCATGAAATGCTAAAATAAAAAAATTAGAATGCACAGACACTATTTTATTGTCACATAAAACTGTAAAAGTTGTGGGTCTTGGGCTGTTGGAAAACATTGCATTAAAACTGCTCTAAAAATAATTCAGGACTCAAAAGTCATTAAGTGACTTAACTAATCCTTTGTTTGCTGGATAAAAGTTGTCTCAGTTAATTGACTGTTTCCAAGTTAACTAACTAACTAACCCTAAAAGAAAGGGCAAGTATGTTATTTTATTTATTTGCTTAATACTCAAAATAATAACCTCTCTTGAGACAAACTACACCTATCTCAGGAAATCTGTGGAAACATCCTTAAAATGGCCACAGTAAAAGAAGTGGTCTGAAACCTCTTTTGTGTGACATGGCCAGTGAGTCAGTGGGGTGTAAGCATTAGACGCGTGCCCTGTGTGTTTGGTCTGGGCCAGCGGGCAGAAGGATAATGGGTATTAATCAGGGAAAAGCCATGGCCATATGTCTGTAGGAGTTCCCTGAATGCACCTCCCTTTTAAAACAATTAGCCTCATTTCAAAGTTTGTCCTTTACATTTAAAAGCCTGTCACCAAGCCAAAGAAGTGAGCGATGTCATATTGGGACGAAAATGTTACAAGGGACACTGGTTATTTTATTTAATTCCAACTGTCACTGTTAATCTTAGCACCAAAGCCTCTTTTAGCTCCAATATGTTGTTTTTCTTTTTGATATTTTTCTGAGGGATGTTTTTGTCCATGTTTTCATCCTATAACCAGGCAGGATAAGCCATTAGGCAGATGGTGAGAGGAAGTCCCACGAGACGCCTCCTGTCCCACACACACACATACACGCAAGCACAAGTAAGTAAGTGCATTACGAAGACACCAGACCCACCAGACCCCTGTTATGTAATCCACCAGTTACACTCCACCATCAAGAGGCTCAGGCTCGGGCTGTCTCACCTCCAAAACACAGTCATCAGTCTTCATACAGGCCTGTCTCCTACGCACTGTACAAACCTCCAGATCATTTGGTTCTGTGACTGAATGGGGTCTTATGTAGTGGCACAGGGGCTTTTATAAATATATTGTCTCAGAGAAAGGGTTCCCTATCTTCTAGTGTTATGTAACCTAGTCTTTAAGAGTTTGGTGTTAGGTCTTTATTTAAATATCAGAAGGTAAGATGGATGTATAATATACAGCACTTTCCTTTTGAAGGGCTATTTTTTTGCTTACAATTGTCTCATGGGATGTCACGTCACATGATTTGGTAATATATATATATGTATCTTATATTATATTAACCATTGGAGTCTATCCCTAACCTTAACCAGGTGTGCTTTCTGCCTAAAAAGCAAACTATATACAATGTTTGCTTTTGGGTTGTATTGCATTATTGTCTTGAAAAAATGGTGTCCATGTCTACTTGTCTTTTGCGCTTTCGTAGGTAAAACAGATTAATCAAAGTCATCAACAATGTGTGTTTTATGCCCTGGTAATTCCCCTTCTCGTCTTTGGTCCCTTTGCGAACACTCTGTCACACTGAATGGCTACTCAGACCGTGGCAACAGATTTTCCTTTCAGCCATCTCCAGAGATCACCAGGCCAGGCTCCAGAGTGGCACATATTTGGGCTCAGGCCCGGGCGTTGGATGGGGGACAGGACGGGTGCATGGTGGAGGAGGAGGTGGAGATAAGGGGAGCGGCCACAGCCATGTGGCTGATGTTGGTAAACAGGATCCAACCTTGTCCTGGCACAGAGGCAGGGCGCGCACAACGCCGGAGATATCAGGCGCCCAGGCCACACACAGACCGGGACAAAAGCTAGACACACCATCCACGACATTTGTATTCATACACACACACACACATCCCGGCAGAAACACACAGACCAACAGACAAATAAAAGACTCTCTCCCTTCCCTCTTTCTCCATGCTACTCAGCAGCTGCTCCAGTTTCTATGGCAACGGTCCGAACAATGTAGGAAGCGCAGGGTTGGTAGGAGAGAGCGGTGTGCACTTGAAGCGTGTGGGTGGGTGTGAGAGGCTACAGAGGGGGGCCAGCCGCGGGGCGCTGAGACACACAGGATTCACAAGACACTCTTTATTTCTTTGTCAGGATGGGCCTTTGAGAAGCACTAAACAAATATGGAAAAACAGTAGAAAATAAAAGAAAGGGAGACATTCGGGAAAGGGCTAGGGTTCGGGGTGATGTTGACACTTTCAGAGACATGAACCCCCTTCCACGTCACCGTGTAGAGTAAATGTCTCTTTTAGTGGCTTGAATTTTGGTCAAAAAAATCTTTTTTTTGTTTTTTTTTTAACTATGAAGTAATGTAAGGAACCTATGATAAGAGCTCATTATCAGATTATTAGGCTATCCATGAACTCAATAGCAGAGCAGCACTTTTTCCTCACAATCTCATCAATTGTAGAAACAAATGATTGAGCATTATTTTTAAGCACAGATTTTAAGGTCATGATAAAATACCACTCTATAATATGAAATTTTAAAGGACTACAGCATCAGGACGTCATTAATTGGGTTATGATGATGTAATTGACTTGTCAGTAACCAGTTTGTGATGATCATTTTTATGTTGTTAACATCAGCTGTAATAACCTACCTAATGGCCATGTATATATATAACTAATGATTACTATTCACCATTTGTACTTGATATTTACTAAACTGTAAACACCATCTGTAGACTTCCTTTTTATATAAATGTAAACTGTTGAGTCAATAATGATAGACTAGGCTTTAATAGTCAATGAAAGAGGAGCACATAGCAACAGTAAAGGTTTTATGATGTCTATTTATTTTTCAAAATGAGGTATTTCAAAGTGCTATGAGTTGCAGCACTAAATGTACATTTTAAAAATGAAAAAAACAAACATCTTATATCCGTTTACCCAGTTTCTATATGCACCCGATACTTACAAATATAAACAAAAGAACGAGAACGATATAAAGGCCAGGTACATGAGGATAGAACACATTTGCTGTACAAAAGAATTACTTTAAGATTGAAGAAAAAAGACGAGATCAAGTGATATCTACTGAGAACTCATTTTCATACGAAAATATAAGTATCAAATTTAGTATGTATCAGGTTCACACTAAAAGCATAAAGGTGTGTAGAATTAGTAATATGATACAATACAAAGAAAAAAGAAGAAAAAACAATATATTGTTATATTACAAAGTTTTCTGACTCTCAAAAATCGAGGCCTTACAGTACTTTAAAGGTATATAAAACTTCCAGTCTAGTTATTGGCAGCTTCCAGACGTATAAAAAAACCAAATGACAAAATGTTTTACAAAACAAGGCAGATCTGAGTGTATTCTGTCTGTACACTATTGATATTTACAAAAGTGTCGGCTAAAAAGGTGCACAGTTATACATCCACTGACTTGGTTTGAGCACCAGTGTGAGAGAATGTGAATATAGAGTAGTGGCATTGTTGACCCCGAGCGCCTCAGTCATATCATAAAGTCTCTTCAGTTTCTTTTTTTTTGCAGTGGCAAAGGCAAAGTAAGTGAACGTGAACTTTGAACTCTCCAAGCAAAGTGCCCTCTAACACCCGTTCCCTGAATTCAGGCTGGTGTCACAGTGAGTACATAAAAAAAAAAAAATCATAGAAAACAAGATAAGAATAAAAATGATATAAAAGTCAATGGAAGGGAAGACTGTAAAAAGTAGTGTCCTCTCTGCTTCCTTTTTTTCTCTTTCTCCTCAATGTGACTGGATTGAAAAAGTAAACCCTAAACATTCTTAACGTCAACAAATGTGCAAAAAAAGTGGCGGCAGTGAAAGTCCGAGCGACCCCTCCTGCTACCCCTTGCCCATCTCGTATTCTCCGGGATCTGAGTCAGCATACATGCAGAAAAAAAGTCCTCTGAGTTCTTGTGTTCATTACATGTGCACTTGTTCGACAAATATACAGGCCCATTTGTCTGTGCTGAGTATATAGGCCATTCATATAGTGTCCATCCAGGCTGAGCAACCACTTTGTAGAATGTTTTAGAAGCAAGTCATTTTGCTGTGTCTAGAATCACTCAAGGATCACCTTCATAATGATTTCTAATGTATTGGACTGCCTCATATTTCATGTGCTGCCGTCTTTAAAAGTACAGTCATTTTTCATATTGGTTTTGTACAGTTTTACATACAAAGCTTATTGATTTGCCATTATGAAATGCCCTATACATAAACTTTCATAGTTGTTGCATATTATTGAGATAATGTAGGATGATTTGAGCCCACTAAACATTCGGACGCCATACAAGCCTCTTTTATAGTGCACTACATAGAAACCAGTGAGTGATTTTGGACACAGCCCATCTGCCTGTCCACAGTCTATATTCTACATTCTTTCATGTGTTTGGTTGCGTAGAGTAAAGTGAGCAGGGGTCATCCAGGGGTGCATTTGAGTGTGGTAGCGGTTGTCTGTTAGCGAGTCCTGGCCTGTTCAAGCCTGCGCATCAGCTGCTGCCTGCGGGCATGCAGCCTGTCCTTTTCCTGCTGGAGTCTCATCTCGTCCTCCTCCAATGAACTCAGGTACTCTGTGGCCTTTTTCAGGATCAGCACTTTGGCGGCTTTCTCGTTGTGGGCCAGCTCTGGAACGTGGTCTCGTAGTGTGAGGAAGCTGGAGCGTAGGTCATTGCGGCGCTGGCGCTCAAGGATGTTGTGGTTTCGCCTGCGTTCGCTGTCCTCGGAGTCGGAGCCGCCGCGGGGGCTGCTGTCCCCACTACAGGTGCGTTTGCTGCGTGGGCCGCTGCTGTAGGAGCAGGACGAGGTGGAGGAAGAAGAGGAGTTTGTTCTGATGGGGGGCCTGGGAGCGTCTAAGGACTTGTGTTTCTTTGGAGGAGGGGCGTGGTCATCGTCAGAGGCGTACGGCGAAGGGGCTGCGTAGTTGTGTTGCTGCTGGTGGACTGAACTCCTCTTGAGGATCAGCTCCTGAGGGGCACGACTGACGAAGCGGCTCACCACTCCGGACCCTGAGGGCCCCCTCTGCTCCTGGCTTCTGGAGTGCACAGAAATAGTGACGGTGCCTGTTGCCATCGGTGATGCCTTGTTGGCTGTGGAGCGCCTCTTCTCGACTGTCACCACATCAATCTCCTCCTCTTCCTCATCTTCTTCCTCTTCCTCCTCGTCTTCCTCGTCTTCCTCTGCCTCTTCGTCATCATCATCATCTTCCTCTTCTGGGAAACAAAAATACAGAGTGAGTGACACACCAAGCTTTCCCACTATGTCATGTGTGTGACAGCTTATAAAGCTTATATGTCTATCTGTGTAGGTCACATGAAAAGGCAGTGTGGGAGAAAAGGCATTGCTCAACACTGTTTGCATAAGCAGAAACCAGTTAATGGTTAGTGTCAGTCACTCCTAAGATAATCTACTCAGCAGGTGTTGACACGCTCCGTCTCAGCACTGAGCAGACAGGCTGGATTTTTGCCTTTCATTCTCTACCCCTCCTTCAAAACCCGCTCTAATCTCCAACAAGATGAGGCTGAAACTGTTCAATAGACTCTGACCTAATCTCTGGGTTAAAACTTCATTTCTCTCCTGGTCATCTCTTTATATTAATACCTACAGCTGAGACCTTTCACTGCTGGTGCCTTTGAAGACCAGAGGAAGTGGCCAATCATGAGGCAGTGAAGCTGTGGGGCCCAGTTAAAATGCCTTTGTGATAATGCACTCATTATCAGCTCAGGAGCATTTGAAGAGTGTGGCATTTTACAGCTTACAGTAACCCACTTCAGACACAGTCGCACACAGCAGACAATCTGGCAGTGCCATGAAAACAAAGCTTGGCACACAGAACAGCTGGGTGGATGAGGGGGCGTGGCTGGCTTTCCCACATGTGAGGCCAGAGAGGTTACAGAAGCAGCTCATTTCCCGGAGCTAAATATAAACGGAGGACTGACAAACATCTGTCTGGGACGATAAACGTTGTTGGTAAACCACGTCACTTTCCACGTTCCTTTTTTTTGGCTTATTTGGCCTTTCATACAATCTTGTTAAATAGCTAAATAAGCATACAACAACATAAACAACATACATAAAGCTCATGTCGAATGCGAAAAGGACGAACTCTTGTGGCACAAAGAGCAACGCGTCTTAACGCAGCGAGCGGCGGAAAAGCGCTATACGTGGCTTCTAGATCAGCACCCTCTAAGCCCCAGAGCTGGAGCGGCGCCAGGGAGACAGCTGTCGAGATGGAGGCTGCCTGTTCAAAGCTGTCACCCCTCCTGAAAGAATAAGCCTTCCTCCTCCTCTCTCTCTTTCTGTGACTGTTGTGGAGGAGGCCTTTGGCAAAGTGTACCTGTGTGTGCCAAGCTGGACGCCTTTGTACTACTGTTTCACTGCGAATACCCGCCGATAAGGGCTCGTGAGTGTTTGTTTAGGGCGAAAAGACACGGGATGTGAAGTTAAAGGGAGATTAAAACACTAATTTCCTAACACTCTTCTAAAAATGCACTTAAATAGGACTTTTCTCCTTTCTTGGTCACAAAAAGTCAGTTTCTTTTTTCTGGAGCTTTGTTGTTTGTCAATAAACTATGATATAATTGTATTATTATTTTTTGTACAAATGGTGTCTTAATCCAAGTGTAATGACTGACTTTATTGTTAATTAGAAAATTAACATTTTATAACTAAACAACCTTCTACAAATCAACCCCAGAAGCCAGTCAGTGTAAGTCAGTGTCTTTTTGTTTGGCTGCTTTGCCAGCTGAGGTCAGAACACAATTCCCCATTTTACTGCCATCTGCCGGATGAAGCGCCTGCTGATTACATAAACCCTGTCACTCCACTCCACTGTGGATGTGTGCGGGGAGTGCAACGAGGTAATCGGATTCTGGGCCAGTCATATGAACAAGCTCCAGACTTACCACTAACTAGATCCACTTCCAAACAATAACACCGCACATTTAGACATATTTTAGGGTGGTGTTCTTACCAGAGTCACTGTAAGAGCTCCCGTGTCCCGTGGCTGTATCCACGCTCACAGACGTATCCCTGCCGCTCTTTTTGTTCACCGGAAAGGGAAAGACCACCGCTGGATCCACGCATTCTGACACCGAGCTGCGGTTAACCACCTCGGGTGCTTTGACGCACACGCTCCTGCCTCCTGCCGGCGCCGCTGCCACCGCTGCTGCTGCTGTTGTTGTGGTGCTGTTGCTGCTAAAAGCCTTGCCGAGTTTTTCCGTGACCACCCTCTCGAGTTTTTCCCTGGCAGAGAAGCCGCTCCACATACAGTCCTGAATAATGATGCTGTTGGTGTTAGTAGTATCCAAAGCGGATCCGAACAGGTCCAAGTCGTCTGACGCGCCCCATATATCGTCCTCCGGGAGAAGAAGCAGCTCTGAAGCCCAGTCTAGCGGGTCCAGAGGGTCCACTGTCCCGTCTGCAGCTGCCCCCGCGTCTCCAGGTAGCGCGGCGCGGCTCGGGGAGAGGGGCGGAGTGGGCAACAACTCGAATTTCTTCCAGATGTCCTCCCCCGGTGGCGCAGAGTCGGGACCACAGAAGTAGAAATCATCCTCGTCTGGATAAAAACACGGCTGTAAGGAGTCAAACTCCAAATCGGAGTGTTTACTGATGATCGCCGGCATTCTCTCCCGCTATCAACAATTCTGTCAACGAAGAAGAAGACACTTTAGTCCTCCATCACACCTGAACAGCCCACACACGCAGTCTACTCCTCTAATTTTCTCTCTAGTACTCATTAAAACACACGTCTCACTGGAGATTGTGCGTAAAAGTGGCCATGAAACACAATGACCCTTTATAAAATGGAAATAAAGTCACACAAAACCATGACATGACAACAGTCGCATCGATACAATAACATACAATTAGACTAGATAACAAAGGCATCTTTTGGAAATGCAGAGAGGACGCTGACCTTGTCCTGACTCGCGGCTGATATCAGTGTGTTGTTGTTGTTGTCCTCTTCTCTATCAGTGCGTAAGAGCGATACACAAGACAGGAGACGGCGTTGGAGCAGTCATCTACTTTGTGAGCACAGACAGTCCTCTGACACACATTGGTGCTCTGGCTGCAATGTTATAGTCAGTGTTACTGCGGGAAGGGAAATAAAGCGAGACTCCGCCCCCTGCCCACCCTCCTCCCTCCTTTTCCCGGGATTGAGGGACGCGGAGGGGCGGAGGCACCAGGGTGCGTTAAGGTTTTGATGCGGAGCGGGAGACAGACTGGCTGGGGCTGAACGTTTTTTTTAACCTTTTTTTTTTTTTTTTCAGTATTATTATTATTATTATTGCTTCCAATGGTTTGTCTTCTATATTTTATTCGGTTAATCATGTCTTTAATATTTTTATTATTATGTGAACGGTGGCACAAATATTCAAAGCAATAACTCTGATACAAATAGTGATAAACAACATTATAGCACAAACAAAGAAGCTCTTATTTAAATTTCTATTGATGGCTTCAGGCAAATTACGATATTGTCCTTTAGTGTAGTTCTCCCTTGGAAACCCTATAACCCAATGTCTAAGTGTAACTGTCTCAAAGGAACTACATTTAAATACAAAGCTTGAGGAATGGGAAAACAACAACATTTATAAGACAGACAAACCCATGAGTCTCAATATTAAATGGTTTATTGAGTAACAATGTCCAATAGCCTTAAAACCCACAGTAAAAACATGTTGTTCATATCCAAGGCGTCTGTCCAATCAGACTGAAGGACTGTATTCCTCCACATCAAAGCCTCCTGTAGAGCTCCAAATACCGTTTTCTCTTTTGTCTGAGGGCCACCAACATCCCACTAGACTCCCCTGTGAACCAGAGCACCAGACGCCCTCTTATGGACACTTTGAGAAGTGTCTCCAAATGCAGCAGGACGCACGACAACGTCCCAGACCGGTCAGGCAGAGTGAGACAAATAAAGACAAAGCAAACTGAGTCGAACGGAAAAATGCAATAAAAACCAAGAAATGGTTCATAAAGAGGGGTTTGTTTGGAGACGGTTAGGTTTAAAAGAGAAAGATGAGTTTGGGACATAGAGACAAAATGATCCAAAAGAGAGAAGAGCGTGTTACGTAACCATCATCATCATCAGCAGCAGCAGCAGCAGTGGTGGTGGTGTTGGTGGTTGTAGCCTGGAGTCATTCCCATTCCCTTTTCTAATGACAGCTTAGGAGGAACAGTGCATCTGTAATTATGCGCACAGGCAAAAGGCACCCAGCTTCATGATAGACTATTGACACAGAAGACGTCCTTTAAAAGGATCTACCTTTCAGTGTCAGCAGGATGTATGGATACCACACAGTGGGAAACAAATGTCAGAACGTAGCGTACATTTAGGGGTCAATAACAACATGAGTGATGCTCCATATGCACAAATCTAAGTGTCTATGTTCTTTATTAAGTTATTCCCAAAGATATTATTATGTCTTTTTGTTCCTTTGCATGTGTTGTTTTTACCAATTTCAGGGCACAGCATGGGAGATTTCTGTGACATTTTACAGAGAAATTAGCTTTAGCACCTGTCATAACATTAGCTGTACTTCACTTTCTTCTGAGAGCTGTGATTGGGTGAAAGCTACCCTCTCAAAATGTCTCTCTCATGTAAACAAATTAGTGATACATTGCAAAGGGAAGACAGGCAGACAGAAAAAAAAATGTAATAAACAAATGTTCTAAGTCTTTATGCAGTGATCAGTATGTCCTCTCTTGGCACCAGTAGAAACCAAAAGTAACAGAACTTCTAGTGGGTTCAATGGAGCTTTAAATGTCTATAGATCTTTTTTTAAGATATTAAAATGTGAGAAGTGATTATACACACACACAAATGTGTTCCGTAGCACCTTTAACTTTTCAATCAAAATATCAAAGGCACATTTGGACCCCTGCACTTCATACCCTTTTGAAGACACTACACTGGCTCTAGTTACGCCCCAGCTACCACCCACCAAAAAGTGAGAATTTGCAGCTGTTCGATCCGCGCAGTTAGGACCGGCAGGGAGTTTCCAAAAGACCGACTACACTCAGCTCCCAGGAACTCCAGCCTCGGGAGTCAGACCTCCCCACCGTCCACTCTTTCACAAACCTCTGGCCACGACTGACCTCTTCAGCAGCGTCTACTGCTTCCTCTGTGAAACGGAGCAGAGAGTGGGAGTGAGAACTTCAGGGAAAGTTGTTTTTATCCAGTGAGCAACAGGAAGCTGTGTACCGATGCTTGTTTTCTATAGAGCAGCCGGGTAAACACAAGAGGGGATACACAAATTGATGGGGTTATATTTGCACATTAGGATGGGATGGACTGGTTTCAAAAGTACAAAAGGATATTGTCTTAATTTGTTGTGAAACTGGCCCAGACACTTATGTAACCATTATGTGTTTGTTACAGATGATTTATGCTCTTATATACACTTTTGATCCCCAAAATAAAGCACTTCCTTGTGTCTTCAACCTTTACTGACAGAGGAGGGACAGTTTTGTCAAAGTAATGGGGTGGCATTGATATGGAGACATTTTTGCTCATAATAAGGACTGTACTTTTTAATGTAATGTCATCCATTCGATCATAGTCCTATGGGATACCCTATGTAAAGAAATTTAGTCAAACAGATCTGAAATGTAACTCTGTCTTGGTAAAGTTAGACATAAGGAGCTTAGCGTTGTAAATTGGTGAAAGGAATAGTACTCTTTTTCTATTTCTCCTGGTATGGGCACATGCGCATAAATCAGGGTTTTCACTCTTTTTAAGAATTTATTTCCAGGACATTTCCAGGAACACCACAAATTCCAGTAGCTTCACAATGTCAACACTCATACTTTTGGGGCAGCAGCGGCAGAGCCTTTCCCTTTGGAGTGTCAGCGTAAGTTTCCTCTACCACTAAAGACATGTACAGTAGTGTTTTTGAGCAGCATCTAACCGTCCCGCTACCGCACAGGCCCGGAACATGGATGGTTAAGCAATTGGGCCAGTTTTGATAAAAGATTCATAAGTCATCCCAGTGGACATAAGAAAGACACGCATGTTCGGAGGAGAATGTGACATGGGGACAGCAGGAGTTTGTGTACACGCATGTTTTGGTGGTGTTACTATTAATTTCACAGTTGTGTTTTTAGAGAAAACATGAATCGTGGCAAAAATGTGCAGCAAATATGTACAGTCATCACAGCCCACGATGGGGATAATGTATTCAGTGGAGCTGCAGGCCAGGTATGACCAACACGTTCTCCTTTGTACTTTCATTTTACTTTCATTTTATGCTTTGATGTCATAATCACTATTATTACTACCCTTTTCAGCATGTGCTTTCTACTTTATTGAGAAACCCATTCAGTTTCAAACTGGGCATCTAGAAAACCATATTAGCTGGCTTAATTGCTTTAGTGTGATAGACCATAAAAACTATGGTATTATTATAGTATTAATAAGTTCATTTTTGAATGAACTTTGATGCAGCATCTAAAAGATTTCTTTGTTTTGTTTGGCAGATGGTGAAAACCTGAACACAAACACTTCATGGCACCTTGCTCATGTGGTTTTATCTTGACCTAAAGCAAAGACTGGACGTTGTATGTAGACTGTGATCATACATGAAACTCAGATGATAATTCAGGTTAAAAGATTGATTTCTCACCAAGACTTTGAGAAAAAAACAAGTTATAACACATCTTCGAGGAATCCTTTTAAGATCCAAATACCATCTTACTTTTCATCCTCTTTTAAAACATTTTATGCTATTTTTGATCAAACCAGTACGACAAATATGCTGGAAATGTCTTTTTATTCCCATGTCTATTTTGGTTGGATAAATTCCCAGAGGCTGCACTGGAATAAATAAACTGTTGGTGAAAATATGTTGGCCTTGTTGAACTCGCACAGCTGATACTTGTTGGATCTGGAGAGTGCCAACAGTGCGCCTGAGTGAAGGAAGTGGATCGTGTCTTGTTAGATCTTGCCTTCAAAACTATGTCTTAAGTATGCCTACAGGTATCCCCATGCAATTAAACTGGAACATCAGATGATTCATGGACCATATAAACATCACTTTTTCCACTTCAAGTAATGCCTCCGAATATTATCTATTCCAATCCAAATTAATGCTTCCTTTGTCAGACAGTTTAGGATGGATATAAATGTGCATTCCTCGCAGGAAATCTGTCTTTACTTGTAAAGTTAAAGTATTTTACTGTAACGGATGTCTCACCTGAACAAAATGACTTCACACAGATACATTCTGAGTAGATCCTCATCAGTTCTAAACATTTATTTTTATTGTTAACCGTTCTCACTTCAGGAGGCCAAAACCATGCACTACCAATCAAACTGTCTGACCTTTTTCATTCCTGTATTTAAAAACAAGAGCACACAATCTGGACCATGAAAACAGAGGATTTAACATTTTATCTTAATGGAATCTGGCATACAACAAACATATAGGATACACATTAATGGCTTCAAAATCAAAACATATAATATATTAAATACTTTGCACATGACTAGGTATTATTGTAGGTATTTCTATGCCAGCATACAGTAAGTATTAAAAAAGTACTGCTTTTTCTAAATATTTTCTGTCAAATCCTCTGTGCTGATGGCCTTTCCATTGCGTTCTGGCAAAAAGCTAAAATGTTCAACTTTGGACAGCATTGCAAATCTATTGTTCCTGACAAAAGTATGGTCTGCCAGGCTCATCTGGTCCTACTCCTTCTCTCATTCAATAAAATGACTTCCAGTGTTATATATCTGTGCAGTGTCAGTGCTGTTTTGTGTAACGAGCTTGTCCATGTGACTCCAGGATTTTAGATTAATTAAAAATCCAAGCACAAAAATGTGTTGGATAACAAATGGTTGTTTGATCATGCTCTGATATCTCAAAGCCTGCAGAACTGGTTGTGAGTGTTTGTATTGGTGTCTAGTGCCTTTTATTTGGGCAGGAATATTTAATAGAGGAATTATCCGTTGAAATAATTTGTGTGCCTCCTTTGGGTTGAGCAACTTCAGCGTGCCAATAAAACTCAGGTACAAGACGCTTTAAGCAAAGTGTTTGGCAGAGAGTTGCTAAATGTTACAAAATCCACTTTTCAGATTATATCAGTCTGAGTTTGTAGTAACTTGTACAAATGCGTTGCCATAGAGAACAAATGAGATTTCACACAGATGATAACCAGTCATTCACACAGATGCAAACGTGAAGTTCTCACCTCCGGTTTTAAACTCAGATGGCATGATAAGATACTACGTCAAAAGTACCAACGGTTCGTTTTTGTTATGTACACTGGTTTATCAAACGGGAAAAGATCCTGATAAGTGAAAATATTACGTAACTTACTCAAAATGATGACAAAGCAACAAAAGGAAATCAACATTAAATTTTTTTTCAGATTTTGACATTTGTCTGATTCAGTCACAAACCAGGTCCACGGAGCTCTTCTCGTAGATTTATTTGTATTTTTTCATTGAATTGATTAGACGCAGCATTCCCATTAGAGCATAAAATGATAGGTAATTGTGCATCGCTGTTGTGGCATGGATCTCATTACGGATTATGGATCAAGTCTTGACCATGAATCAATGAGCGTGGCCCCCGAGGTGAATATAATTAGAGCGGCTGACGATCAACTGGAAATCAATATTGATGATGGATTAACATCACAGACAGCAGTAACATAACCCCGTTGTTCTGGTCGCTGATGAAAGGTCTGTCTATTCACCAAAGAGAGGCCTGTTAAACACTCCAGGCTCACACTGAAGAAAAAAATTTACCATCTCTGTTTAAAAGTGTGGAGTGTAAATTCAAGTAACCTTGACAGTTTTACAGGCCTATTGTTGCCCTTTGAAAAAGAAAAGTGGTTTTGTAGAGTCGTGAATCAAGGGAAGGAAGCCTTATGTGACTGATGTAGAGGGCAGACACAGGCCGGACAGTCACAGTTCAGAGCGGTGTATTTCTTATAAAACTGTTGCTTTTATATGAAGAAGTTAAACTATTAAACTATGGAAACTACATACTATGGAAATGTCAAGGTATTCATTCTACTCATTTACCCTTTCTTAGCTTTGGGAAAGAGGCTACTGTACTGTCACAGCACTGAGTCTTGTTGAAAGACTGCCATTTGCACTCCCTTTCCGATCACTGTGGGTAATTTAGAGCCACCACATGGATGCCTTTGGAAGGTGAGAGAAACCCAGAGGCCCACACAATAACCAAGGTTAGAATAGGGAGAACATGCAGACCCCACATGACCATGGTTGACTGACCCAGAGATGGATCTAACGACATGTCTCCTTCTCAGGAAGTGCTAACCACTTTGGCATCAGGCAGTAAAACAGGAGGAGAAGCACATTCATTGAACACACAATCTTGCATGACAGACATTCATAAACTAACCAGATTGTGTTAGTTTTAAGTAAACTAATTGTCTGACCTATTTCCAGGTTTTGTTCTTAGTCAACAGCATGTCCCATAGCGATGTTGTAGGAGATTTTAAGGCCGTACAAAGAAGAGATGTGCTGCTATAAGCCACCAAAAAGTGTACACTGAATTAATAAATGTAATGATAAAATAAATGGCATCTCAAGAAGGCATGAGCACACAAGAAAGCTACTTTTATACAGCTGCATGAGTGCAGTCTGAAACTTATATGTCACTTATCTTATGCCTAGATTCCCTTGTAGCAATCACAAGCTTTCTAAGTAGTACAGCAGTGGTTTACTTATGACCTTTAACTGCACAGATGACCTCGTCTGACTGTTCTGTGCAGCTGTTCTTTGTTTTTGATAACAGTCCTGATATCAGATAAGACATAGTCGGTTGTGTGTAAGCAGAACCTCCCGGGTGCCATCACAGGCTGATATAGAGAGTGTATGTGGGAAGAAGATAGCGTTATGCTAAGTGACTTGAGATCAGACACTGATACACAGTCTGTTTAGATTATACATACACCTCTTCTGTTAACCCACATGTGTAGGGGCAGGAACTTAAACCTACTGCTTTCTTATGGGAAAGTACATCTTGAAGATCTGTAAACATATGCCCCGAAATCAAGAAACATTTTCACAATCTCTGTGTGTGGTTCAATTATTCCACTGGAAGTACCCTGCTTACTTGAAAATGATCCAAAGTATGAAGGAAAACTAAGACGACTGTACTTCTGAGGCAGTGGAGAAATGAAGGAGGGAGGCGAGATATTGTATAGCTCTGTTTCTAACCCATTTGTAAGCCATAAACTGCTAAATTGTATTCAGTGGTTTCAACAGTGTATTTACCTATAGGGTTAAGTTTAGCCAGTGCAAATCCTGTGAGGCATTGTCTAATTCTGCACAATGTCTGCAAAACATAATGATATCTTCACTAATTAATATTTAGATAATTGATGCTGATAATTAATCATTTCATCTGGCTTAAAGTCTATAACAAACCCAGTGCTTTGACATTTGTAATGGCTCATATTACTGACAGCTCTGTGCTAATAGTGTATTACATCTGAGCATGTGCAAACCAAAGATTATATAGAACTCTCAAATACACAGATCTTGCATGACACTATTGTAAAAAGACAGCTAATTGTGCATGTAAAATTAACAAAAAAGCTGATTTGTGTGTTTGACTTTTTTGTTTTTTTTCCCCAGATTTCCTAACTTAACTTTTTCTCTTGTCTGTATAAATTTAAAAACGTAATTCCACATATAAGGATAATTTTAAGACTGCACACACTTTTTAATCTAACACACACAAATTCACACAACTTAGCACAATTATGATTATAATTACAACTTTATATGGACAAAGCAAATGTTACTGCCTCAACTGTAGTCTTTGCACGTCTAAAATGGCAAACGGTGTGTACTGTATAGGATATTCCCAAAATCAAATAACTTAATATAATATTAATCAATCCCCCAGAAGATCATCTGGCTGTGCAGTGCAGTGTGTGTGAGTGCATGCGTGTGTGTGTGTGTGTGCGTGTGTGTGCCTGTCAAAGAGAAGCTAAGTACCTTTCTTAACTGGCATTTCAAGACTTACAAGCATTTCAACATCTCTGCTGTGTGTTTGCATGTGCGTGAAGTTGTGTGTCTATGCCTGTGTAAATACATTCCTTCTCCAGGGTTTGGTTCTCGGGTTTCTTGGCCGATATATCAACCCCTGACATCATCAACGTGCATTTTGAAAGGCCAAATAAAAGAGGAACGCTTTACTTCCTGCAAACATGTTGGGTCCTGTCAGTCAGATTAGCATGACTTACGAGAATCCAGAGAGAGCTGGCAGACAAGAAAATTCAGCTTAGCTATTTATGTGAGCGGTGCAATGCTGGAGTGACCATAAATTTTAGGGTGAATGTTTGTGTTGACAGGAAGTGGTATTGTGGCACCGTTGTAATGATATAAGGGGTAAGAGGCTCAACACTGGTCTAAACAGGAAGTCAGTTGTGCAGAAAAATGGCCTTCTTAGTGCTGTTTCGTTATCAGGGGAGCAAAGGATCCATTTGTCGATGTGCGATGAGTGATACTTTCCTTTAACTTGGACTCATAACTCTAACCCTCACAATGTGCCAGGTCTGTTGACATTACAGATGCTCCATATTTCTTTATGGGTGTCTGTCATTGTGCACACATGCATGCCTCCACTACACTGTTTGTATTATTACATGGAAATACAAATGGAAAATGGCGCACACACTGCTGCAACAGCACAGATCTTGTTTGGTGTTGTATGATGATGTATAATGATGTGTCATTCTGTGGATGGAGATAAAGAAGATTTTGTGTAAAATAATTTACTCAAGGTGACAATAAAGTCAAAATTTAAAAGTCTTACTAATAGAGGTAGAGGAAATACAATAGAAGAACTGCTAAAATTCTTACTTGTCATCCTTATCATCATTACTACCTTAACCGTTCTTGCTAGAGCTTTAGCAAATGAGATAATAAATTGATAAACGGTTTTCCTAATAATTGTACAGGCATTGGTGACATGCTCCAAGTACAATGTACAGAAAACTTGTAATGTTTTGTATAAAAAATAAATAAAAATGAGTTTACTTTCAGCTGGACCAGAACACCACATATACTTTTGTGATGTCAATAGTAAAAAGGTCATTTATTTGTGAATGGAGTCCAGTCAGCTTTGTGGCTCTGACTTATTCAGTTTGACATATAAGCTGCTGATTGAAACAGTTAGCCTTTTATTTTCTTGATTCTGGTGGTGTCTTAGCCTCACTCTATTCTTGTCATTCTGTAAGGCTGAGCTGTACAATTTACACTTAAGTCATCACCTCATCATCTTGGCACTTTTATGCCTATGTTAATACCTGGTATGTGTACTATTACATTTCTCCTGCTCTTGTATTTCCTCACATTGATGCTTTGGAAACACAGTGACAGTTTTAGGAATACCATTGTGTAAGCTGCTCCAGAATAAGTGTGTACCAATTATAACCAACACAGAGGCAAGACTCACAAACAGCCAAAAGTAAACACCATTAGAGCTTAGTGCACATAACATGAAAGACAAGGCTTTGTGTCTCACATTCAATTTTACAACTGTACTTGGAGAAAAGCTGCTGTGACTGTGACAACATCCTGAAAGAAACAAAAGAAATCCTTACATGTAACAGTCAATAATTATAATAATCACATGTTAAATATATTGCATCTCAATGAATGATGTGTAATGTAATCTCACTGTACTTTCACTGTGCATAGGCAGGTTTTATTTATATAGCACAGTTCATACATACAGCACTTCAAAGTGCTTTACAAACAGAAGAGAGACATCTGTTTAAGAATAGCTGTGATATTTATAGAAGGAATGTGTGTTTGCTCGACAGCTACAGGATCATATTTATGATGCTGTTTTACATGAAGGTGAAAGAAAGACACAGCAGTTATACATTTGTTTGTGTGCTTTATAACCACTGGCTGACCTTGTATGTATCTGTGGAGATTTGATGCCGCATAATAAAAGATCCCATAGACATATCAGATACACTCATAGTCATGTATCTAAAACCTGGAAGGACAGTCATTTATCAGCTGCTGTATAAATATCTATAATATATATATATATATGTATATTTCTATATATATACATCTACATATATATTGTGTCATAAAATGTATATATATATATATATATATATATATATATATATATATATATATATATTAATACATACATATATATATGTGTCATAAAAGGCTGTAATGGAGGAAAGTTAAATCAGTGGTCAGTTTCGTCCTTCATTGATGCTGAAGGTGCCCTCTACTTTCCTTTATTGACATGGTAGATAAATACATATATTTAATGTTTGCTGTTTTACCAGCTTGATTATGAGTTTATAAAATGAGCTTTTATGTCATGGTTCACCTGATGGGGAGCATGTGACATAACTGAAGGGACCCAGGTTCAACTCCCAGCTCCTGTTGGTTTGCTTCATGCTCTTGTTTTCAGTCCAGCAACATATTGTTACTTACAGAATTTACAACTCAGACCGGAGTGCAGTACACAACTGCAAACCCATGTGGGACCTCTACATCTCAATAAGTATCTAATATAAGTTAGCTCCACTGTGGGGGAGAGTCTGTTTCCTGGTCCCAAGCCCGGCTAAATGGAGCAGGTTCACGTCAGGAAAAGCATCTGGTGTAAAACATTGCAAAGATATTTATGCAAACTCCTTTGCTGTGGCAACCCCTGAAAGAATAAAACAAACTTAATGTGTGTATCTAATACAAGTTGGTGCGATCTGTTATGATGAGAAAGTAATGAGATGTTAATATAGTTGATAGTAGATTATCTGATTATTCAAGTGCACTATAAAATAAGTTTCATTTCAGGGAACATTCAAAATGATCTTGACACTACTTGTTTTAATGATTTTGAGGCTGTGTAATTCATGCAATAAAGCTATTTTCTGCTCTGCCACAAAATAGTATAGAAAAAGGTATATAAGACCCTTACATTATTATTATAATGTATAATCTATATACTAGACCTTACCAAATAAGACAGGTTTGTTTCCTCAGTTTGTCAAGGTAACCACGTCCTATCTCTGAACTTGCCGCTCTAAATGCAACACCTCATGAGTCCAATAATCTTGATTAAGAGCACAAAGTTGAAGGGATTTTAACTAATACTTAAAAAAGTGTTTTCAAACTGCATCCAGTAGTGATTAAACGGGTTAACACTCAGGTTTGTGGCAAATCAGGGACATCAAGAAGACGTTACAAGAGAATGAAATGTGCATTTAACCAAACATGAGGATATTACAGCTGGTTATGAGAATGCTAAATGGGACCACATTGCAGTTTTACACATTCACCTAATTACACCAAGGTTAATGATGTCTATCAATAAAGGAAATGCAGTCTCTAGTTTTGGTGATTCATTACTGGAAGCAGCATGCCAATCCAAACAATGTATACGCTTTAGCATCTCTCGGCTAAAGGGCATTTTATTCCTAATGAGATGTAAATGACTGTGAGAGGTGGTCTCCGTCTCCGCCTCACAACCTTTGAAGTTTTGATTTTGTGGTCCTGGGGTTGTCATAGTGATGCTCCCTCGTCCCCTCATGAGCATCTCTTGGGATTAGGCTTTGATTGGAGTATTGACAGCCTCCTCTGCTCCCCTTCTTCCTCACTGTCACAAAGCTCTCCCTGGAGAAACTTTGGAGAAATGCGTCAGGTACAACAGCGGAAAATTTAAAATTCAAAGAAAGCCGTGTCAATTCCCACCGGCTTCAAATGGATCTTGCGTTTGACAATTTATGCAAAGTACTTTATATTTAGACACTTGTGTTTTGAAACTGTCCTCTGATGTTTTTATGGAGGTCAGACTCAAAGAAGTGGATAAAAATAACTTATGCAAAGTACATCATGAAAAGTGCAGCACGCTTCAGAGAGAGCCTGCTTGTCTGTGTGTCACGACAATTCTTGCTACAGCGGAGACGAGCAGCGGGCATCGAGTTCATTGCGACCGCCGACAAGGTAATCCGCCAGACATAGCAAGCTGCTCCATCTGCCGTGTGTGGCTCTGCGGCAGACGTGTCACCTGCAAAAAGCTCACATCATTTACAAACTCTGCAAGATGTGTGGGTAATGGGTTCGGAAAGCCACAGATGGTACGACGAACAACTTTGGAGGAATGTACAATTATGATGACAGTCACTTTTGTCATTTTGTTTGTACCTAAACTGTCACAAAACACCGGAAAGGGCTGCAAAACTTTCTCATTATGGCAATTTTGGCTCATTCTCCCTTAAAAGAAAGGCAGTCTATCTGTAATAAAATTACTGTTATGCTTGAATAAAAAAATCTTTGAATGCACGTTGTTGAAGTGAGCAGCTAGGCTTGTCAATGTCAGTCACACGTCTATTTGTAGGGTATGGTTTTTGTCCTGGGTATTACCCGGATATAATAGTAATAATAATCTAAAGATAGGGTGTTGAAGAAACAACAATGCTTTTGTGTAAGTGGTCCAACACTTCCCGACAGTTCCCCTTGTCACCTTGTGTCTTGTCTTCATTGATCATCTTCACTTGTCGATTGATGTGCATTGACGAGAATGGGAGGCCTTTGTGGACAGCTTCGTGACAGGCACCAGTAGCCTACAGGCCTGTGACCTTTGCGCCCTTTACAAGGTTAACACCCCCCACACACTTATTCAGAAAAAAATATTGCTCGCCAGCCCAGCCTCCTCTCTCTCCAGACCTCCATCATGTGGCCCTCTAATCAATTAAACTGCATCTTACATTCCTCGGGTGTGAGGTCAGGCCCACGTTTCCTCCAGGGCTTTCTCTTTTCAATGCCCTCCTCCCTCTTCCTCCTGCTCAATCTGAAATGTCTATGCCTCTCCCCCCCTCCATACTCACACTCTCAGAATGAACATGTGGTATTTAATTAGCAGGCTTTGATTTATTCTTATTCGCTCATGAGGAAAACCTTTTGGAATTTGGCTCTATTTCACCAAACACCAGAGTTTCTCCGTGTGTGGCAGACTGTACCTGCAAATATAATGAACCCAGCTGATACAGGTTCTGTCCCAGTGAGACGGCTGTGGCATGGTCAAGCTCTTAGGTATTTCATTCTGAGAGTAATTTTTGCAACCTAATGATTGATATTTAAAAATTTTGATACAATAATTGTGTGAAAATCTACAAAAATGTCCCACAATCCCACAATTTAAAAACCAAAACCAGGAATAGGGCGAAAAAAAGACAAGAAGAGCGTAATGCAGCAAACTTATTTTTAACCTTAAAGTAACCATCATTAGTTTATTTGCAACTTAGACATTTTTGGATTGTATCAGATGTCTTCTTATTATTATATATTATGACCTGGAGGACTGAGGCATCAGTCCAGTCCATTAAAAATCACCATCACTGAATAAATTGTATCACTCCCTTTTTTATCTCCCTTTTTTATTACTTTATACATTTGTGTATTGCTTGCACTGTTATGTATTGTTAATTTAACCCTATTCTATCCTGTTATTTACTTGATTTGGTAATACTTCTTTGTATTGTCTCTAACAATGTCTTTACACTTTACTAGAGCTTGAACAGTTTATTTGTCTTCGTATGCTGTAGTTAGTGAAGTAGACATAAAGTAATGTCTTAAAACACTGTGGCTCTCAGCTGGTCTTACATTGGGACTTTTTTGTGTCCATTGATACAAACATGTAAACTTTTTTGTCGAATATTTTTCAATCCCTTTGTTCAAAGCATATTACTCAAAAATAAATGTTTGCTAGTTTAACAAAAAAATTATATACAACATGATTCCCCATTGTTTTAATGTTTTCTTATAAGAAAGACTCCTAACATAGTTGTAATCAAGGTTTGCAGATTTTCAGTCACATTTATTTATTTATTTGACCAAACATACTGTGACCTACTGAGTTGAGGAAGACCAGGTCATAATAGGTGGGGCAATATATTCCCCTACCCATTAGACTCTTTTTTTTAGAAGTTTATAAAAGTAAAAGTTAATCTATTAAAACATTTTAAATTCTGTTTTATAACTTTTATGACTCCATAGAAAATGTTAGAAATTAGTTTGTTAAAATGGCATCAATTAGACACAAAATGCTATAATAACAAATTACTATACTTAACAACATGTGCTTACCTTTTTTTCCTTCTCAGTGTGTGTGTGTGTGTGTGTGTGTGTGTGCCCCCCCCCTCGAGTTTTACACATTAAGCACTGAGGAAGACCATGGTCTGTGTTCACTGTCAGAGCTTCATATAAGTTCAGTTGATTCCTAGGGTCAATTCACTTTGAGGATTTCACACCTGAAAAGTGAGATTTCATTTAGTTACGTTTATTAGAATTTTTTGGCAATCTTTAAAAGTAAAAAAAAAGACAGAAAGAATAAAACAGTGTGCAAGCAAACACAGAAACAAAAATCTAATAATTGGTGTAAATAATATTATTTTTAAAAAAGTTACTAAAGAAGGTGTCGGCCGAAGCTTACGCTTATTGCACCGATCCTTTTTACATTTAATTTATTTTACAAACATACAACCCCAAACACAAAAAGAAATGACAAAGGAAGAAAAATTATAAGAAGAATTATACAAATTTCATTCAGCTTTGTATAATTCAATCTTATTCTTTTAAAATAATTTCTTAAAGCTACCGCTGGATTTACATATTTTCAGTTCACATTATTTTGATCAGTCATTGCATTTTATGAGGTTAGAGTTCATGAATAGCTTGTTTAATTAGATTTACTCTCTCCTAATGTTATTTTTAGCCTGTGTTGTCATCTGTGGTCATGACCATTTCCCTGTTTCAATGGAACTGTGCGGTTCAGGTTTTATCATCACACCCAGACTTCTCCACTTCACAAAAGTGGTTCACTTTGGATGGATTTGGACTTGTTTGTGTTGTGCACTTACAGATGAATCCTCTGTGACAGATGTTGGCAGGGATGTGTGTAAACCCTGGCAATGACATAATAAATCAGTCAAGAAAGAGAGTCCAAGCTTGTAAATCTTCATTGCACAGTTGCACAAATCCACTGTGCAATCATTTGTGAGGAAAGAAGTCATGAATTTTTTTCTGATTATGAGAGAGCATTTAAGGTGAGAAGTTTTGTAACAGGTTGGATTTAAAGCAGGGCGTTGCAGAAAAGAGAATATGCACTTTCAGCAAACTCACCCTGAGTAAATACTGTTTAAGACAACCTATTATGGACACCTTTGTTTGCTGTTTTGTCTGCCGAGAAGCTCCATAGGATTTACATCGTCAAGGTTTTAGTGGAGTGTTGTCATCCTGGACGTGTTAAGTTTCTCTCTTCTCTGCTTTGACGCTAACTCCACCAGTGTCCACCAGATTTGACCTCATGGGTTGTATCAAGAGCCTAGTCTCTAAAAATGACCGACAGGACAACTCTAAAATGGACTAAGATTGTAAATTTAATTGAAACATTATGCACAATTTATTATGTAATCACTGCAGCATAGTACCTCCAAAGTGACTGTTAAAACAGGATCATAAAGGAGCATCAGAAAGAATCACACAACTAGACAAAAACTGGTGAGTAAACCTTCTTTATTTAAAGGTATACTGTGTAGGATTTTCATTAAAATGCAATGAAAGTATTTGTAACAATGTAGTTTGTCTGTATTTCAACATCTTTACTCCATTGTTTCCGTGAAAGAAACATTGTTGATGTGTATCCCTCAGCCAATCACAGCTCCCAGAAGAGAAGAAAAAAGAAAAACTCAATGTCAGAGGCTAGAGTTCATTCAAAACTAAGACTGGGTAAAACTGGATATGGCTTTTATGTAATGAGTGATGCACTAAAAGAGTGAATGGGACATCAGGGAAAAATCCTGCATAGTATGCCTTTAAGCACTGAAGGATGACACACTTTCTGGAGGTTTAACACTTGGCAGGTGAGGAAATAAACCTTAAATCCACCAATCCTTGTGGCATATGCACTTTTTAATAACTTTTCTTCAAAAATATGGCATCCATAGTAGACTCCTGGGCCTTGGTTTTAAGTGTCTTTATCTCAGTTTGATGCTTACTCTGTTTTTTGGCTAATTTTCAAAATGCTTATGCCAATGATGGGTAAATGTTTGAAGCAGTCTTGAGGTTAGTCAAGTTAATGCATGCTAATGCATTATGTCCTTGAACATCACATTTCCTTGTCCCTGACCAAGTATAGACTCAGAGCTGAGGACAGCCTCTGTGTGTGGCTCCCATATGATTTACATAAGGCCGCAGAGACCAGTAATCACACTCAGTAATCACTGTGCTAAATTTAACATAGGGGATAAGGGGAAATCAGGTCTAAATCAAAGGCTCTGTTATCTGCTCAGTGCTTGTAATGTAGATTATGAAACAGCATGGGGATCTGATAAACATATGGGCAAAGAGTCAGGCCAAAACATCTGTGCGACTGCTGGCCACACAGTAGCAAAGAAAACTTTATCCTGCTGCCAGTTTTTAATGAAAAACGTGCCGTGATTCGAGTAAACCTTATGGTCATGACTGGCTTAGCAACAAGGTCAGGAAACCAAGGCACTCCCTGGGATGACTGTATTCAAGTGGGAAGACTTCAGGAAGACAGATTGCCAATGGCAAACGGTGCTTCCTGTCAGATCCAGGTCAGTAAGTGAGTTGCAGTGTGACACTTAGCTGGCGGTGGCAGTGGGGAGGGTCTGTAATTGCAATAATCAACGTGATTAGCGTGAGCAAGCTGCTGCCCCAGACCGTCGCCCGCCACCCAAGCTGCTGCAGCCTGCAAGCGTCCAGCTGCATCATGGGAAAGATGCAAAGGACATGGATAGGAAGTGAACTTTTTAATAGCCCAAGCATTAATATTTAATCAGTACAGTCACAGATAAAACCTAAGCATGTGTTAGAGATAGACTTATAAAGTTTAGTAATCTAATGTTGTTACAGTAATTAATCTGCAAACAAAACAAACAGTAATAGTTAAAAAAAAACAGATGAAATATGGATCGAGTGAATTGAATAAAAATGAAAAAATAAATAAATAAATAAAAAAACAGTGGATGTTTTCAAAACTGTGGGATACACTTCCTTTGCTTGAAGTGGAAAAATCTCTGTATTACTAAAGGATCTTCTCCTGGGAAACAAACTCCAGACTTTGCAAAAACAAAACATTGGCTTTTACTCATTGACAGCAAAAATTGATGGATCACCCATATAAAGTAAGTTTATGTAGCCAGATGTTACCATACCATATTTGGAAAGAGGTCAGAGTTCAAAAAAGTGTGTGACTGCTTGCAAAGTTAGCATTCGCTGCAATCTAACCAGGCCTGGTTCTACAAGAAAAACTGTTTAGTTTAGTCAATCTAACTACACCAGACAGAATCCTCCTATGACTTGCTTAGTATTTGCAACTGGGGTTAGTGTTGTTGGCATTACAGTTTTGGGATCTACACAACACCGCAGAATGCTGCTTCAGGCTTTACTAAAACTAAATTAAAATCACGTTCAATAACTTTTTTCATCGACTTGTTCAAAGGGTATAATAACACTTTTTATTTAATTTTGTCAGAGTAATAGAATCTAGGAACAGTACACATTATTTAACCAGGATTTAGTGAGTGTTTTAATTCAAATAAACCTTTAGTGGACAACAACCATTTGAAATTCAAACAGTGAGATGCTAGATAGGGCAAAATGATTGAGAATGTTCCAATAAAAACACAAAACTAACACAGATAAAATCAGTGTAAACTAAAGAGAAACCCAGTGCCCTGCAGCATCTTTACTCTAAACCTGGTTTGGTGGGTGTTAATTTGTCAGCGAGTCAGCGTTCTCCGAATATCCATCTCTTTGTGTCTAAACAGCTTGTCAGTCAGAGCTGCAGCACTTCCTGTTTACCTGTCCCATTGACCCCCTCTTTGGAGAGCCACCGGCGCTGAGTGCTCCGACCAGCCCCGAGGACAAGCACTCACAGAGCCAGCTTCAAAGTTAAGGCAAAGTTTACCCAGAGTTGAGCTTCCACAGACGGCCCTGTCCACTGGGGTTGTGTGCTCAGATAAGAAGGCTGCTTCCTGGTCCAAATATATACACACAAAGAGAGAAGAATGGCAGCGAGACACAGAAAGACAAGAGGGCGGGATGCAAACACTGAAGTGTTATCAC
This sequence comes from Perccottus glenii, assembly GCA_024416835.2. Classification (NCBI taxonomy): domain Eukaryota; kingdom Metazoa; phylum Chordata; class Actinopteri; order Gobiiformes; family Odontobutidae; genus Perccottus; species Perccottus glenii. Next base: position 6,024,757 of record CM044564.2, on the reverse strand, counting down.
AGGTATGGCTTGTTTGAAAAGTGACGCAGTAACTTTGAATGAGTGAGGTGCTGGGTTTGTATTAGGATTTGCTTAATGGACATTGTTTTGTCCGAGCTACTGAATGGAATCAAATGAATGGTTCATTATTTATCTTTGACAAGTTTGCTTTCAGTAAATAAATTTGTGTTTGGAAGAAATGATTTGAATTGAAGGATTTAATGCTGTTGTGATAAGAACTACCCTCAATAACATACCACTTAACAGCAATATAGCTTACAAATGCAGAATACAATAACATAAATAAATGAAAAAATAATTTATTCTGCCTAAGACGCAAATATGGCAATAATCTTGCAAAATGTGCTACTAGACACTTGAACAACGCAGGCCAGCAGCTGCTGTTCACCAATGTCATTTAAGTTAGGGAAGGATGGCCATGTTTTCAAACAGCAGATAAAATCTCATGTCTCCCAGTCAGTGGAATTATGGAACACCAGCAAACACAAAACAAGAATTACACTGGTGCATTTCAATATACTACCAACTTACTAAAAGCATAATTAAAGACACTTATCTTATGAACACATTACCACATGCTGCTAATGAAGCCCAGCCTTGCATTGAATGTAAAAGCCATCTATGAGTTAAAATTGTCGCAGGGCAGTGACAGTATTGAGACAAAAGTTTGTAATAAATTGTGATGTTTGTTTGTTTGTTTGGGTTGGCCAATGTCAATGAGGTCAGTAAATACAATGCTCTTTTAAATTGCATTATTTTTCATTGACAAAAGTCTCAAACCATTGCAGTAGTAACTCTCATTAGCAGCTTATGACTCTTGCCTTAAAGAAACTATAATAGAGCTGTTGTAGTGTCTTATGCCCAGGCGTAATTGTGCATTGAAAATAACACAGTTGAATATTTTTGTGGTTTTGATGCAAGGGTTTTTTTCAGGAACTTTGCTTGTTATCCTATCCTCTTCCTCTCTTTGTTACATTTGCTCTCATGCTGTACACATACTTTATATATAATGTGTAGCAAGTAATATCATTAAAGAGATCAAATAAAAAAGAGACAGGAAAATGGTGTTCAAAAATCTAATCTTACCAGTTTTCTATGTGTGATTGTAGTTTAGACCACACTGAAGATATTTCAGTAAACTGAAGAGAGTTCTTTCAATGTCTCATTCTGTTTATTTGACCATTGGTATATCGTATGGAGTCCAGGAGTGACCCCACTCTGAACTGGGAATATAATGGTTGCACTGTTCCTGCCATCGTTCAGTGTAATGGTACTTTAAACCAACAGCCCCTTGAGCCACATTGCCTCGTTGCCCTGGTATTTCGACAACAAATTAGCGAGGTTAACTTAAATATTGGGTCGTCTGTCAACATGATGGGTGAAAGGGAAAAAAACGAGGCAATTTAAGGCTAATGTATTTCAATTAGTGGCTAACTTTGAAAGGCAAACGGATTTCCGCAACAGGGAAAAATGAGGGGACTGTAGAATGCATCTGGGTGGGGGCTGTTAGCATAAATACAGCTTTGTGGTTATTAGCAAATGAGCAGTAATGTCCCCTGAACGATGGTGATAATGATGCAGTGGACAGGACATTGGATTTTGATTGTAAGCGGGCCCCAATGCTCACAGGAAGTGCTTGTTTGTTCCAAGTAGTGCTGTTTCCTGTCGGGTGTTTTTTCCACTGTGATAATCAGGACAGCAGTATGTATGTATGTATGTGTGTGTATGCTTGTTCAAAGTGCCGCTGCTGACCAGGACGGAAGCTTGTAACCACGGATGAGATCACTGAGTGTCCAACAAGGGACTTCCTCCCCACACAGGAAGTGGAGGCGCAGCTGAGAGGGAAAGGGCTTTTCCTCCCAGGTTCATCCCATGTCCTCCTCTATGATCCGTGTTTTGTCTCAGAAAATGAGAAAAAGAATTGGTTAGTACTCTCTCCAAAGATTTGTTTACGTAACAGCGCTCTCCCGCCAAAGCTGCCCCAAAGGCCTCTGGGAAAACGGGAATCCCCAGACTTCATATCCTCACATTTGTATAGTGGACATCCATCACAATTGACGGTGAAGTGCATCTGCTTGTGTTGTGTAAGTGGGACGGAGAAGAGTGAGAACAGAGGAGCATCTGTACTGCTGTTGACGGCCCCTTTCCTAAGATGGGTTTCCTTATGTTGACCTCAGCTAAAGTTGAAGATATTAGACATGCTCTTGTTGTAGAGCCTTCCATCAAGTCCTATTCAACCATTTAGCTCGGGCACTTATCTATGCGCACATGATTCTAATAGTGTTTGCACTCAACGCATGCTCAATCCTGGGAAATATGAATGCCACCAGTGATGGATATCACACTATGTCTGTGTGTGCCTTGTCCTTGGGGGGAGACATGCACCCACATGAGGCTCATGTGACTGGCGAGGGTCCATAGAGAGAGGGTCTATCTTCACCCATGCCCCCGGAAGTCTCCCTGATGGCCATTAAGAAACCAATGAGGACTTGTGCCTGTATTAAGGTAATACAATGTAGACTTTTCAGTTACATAGAAGCCTGGGCTTTATTTTGACATCCTGCCAACAAATACTGCTGTCATCCTGACTCTTAATAACAACCTTTTGTTTGTAAATGTCTCATCAGTGTTTGTTTCCAGTACATTTGTGTTTACATATCTGTCTGAAATATAATATTAGTATCATGCGGGTGCTCCAAGTCCTGTGTTTGTCTCTGGCGGTGCAGTTGTGCTCATACAGTGGAGGGGTTGAGTGGGTGCCATAAGGAGCCATGGCCTAAGGACCTGTTGGTGGAGGTCAGTGAGTACAAGAGGCGACAGCTGTAGAAACGCTGGGAGCCCAGTGCGGCATGAATACTGCGTTTATAGCCAGCATTACAAGCACACACACACACACAGCAATCAGATTCTTATCTAAAGGATACATTGTTAAGAGGTTGCTCAAGCACCGCCTCACAGGATATAGACCGTTGATTGAAAGTGTGCCTGGATCTGTGTGTGTGCCATTAGGAGTGTAACACATGACCATAAATGTGATGTTCTCTCTATTATTCTTGTATTTATAGCACAGCTGGAGGCAGACATAGAGGTTTTGTGGATTTGTTAAAGTATTTTTGTTAGATACTGGAATTTGGAGCAGAAATGTAGATCTAAATACACTTGTTGCACAGGGTTATCTTGGAAAAATAGACATTCAAAGCTCTATAATACTACACTGGAAGGAGTTCCATTACTTCCTGTTTCTGTCCTGAGAAGACAAACTGAGCACTTCTAAAGGAAAAGCACATTCATGTTTCTTTTCACAATCTTCCATAAAGTCCTAAGGCATTTCCAAATCTTATAAAGTGAGCTCATCATTTGGCTTAGTTACTGGATTTGTTCAAAGACAACAGCTTGTCCCTGCAGGGCTACCCTCCTCAAGGGCTGGAGAAAGGAATGTTTTTGGAGATTAAGTTACTACCTCATCGACCACTGCTTGTCTCTGGATGGGTCAAATTGAAGCAGCGAAGGCCTTCCCCTCCCCAGACACCTCCTTCAGATAACCTAGGGAAGTACTGAGGTGTTTTTTGTTTTATACCAAAGACTTTCAACTAAACAGTCAAAGTCAAATCTTCACCAACTTGGCATCACATATACTTTATGTATGTATGTACACTATGTATATGTGTGTGTGTGTGTGTGTGTGTGGTCGGTAATAGGTAGCTTCTTGTATTTAAATAGAATGACCTTTGTTTGAGTCGCAGACCTCCCAGTACATCATAAAAGAATCTTTAATGCATTTTACCCGCTCATTCCTTTAGCGTCTTTCCTGCTTTTATTTGCGTATGACCCAATGCACTGAGTCACAGGCACCTCCTTTTAAGCTGTGAGTCATTGGATTTGATTAGAGGTAGCTGCCACTGCTTGCCGAGGTAAATTAGTAAGTACCGAAACATTTACTTCAACAGCGGCAATTCAACAATGGCAATCTAAAACCGCCGAGAAACTATTCAATACAAATGTGAAACACAATCACGGTTTACATATGTGGTTGACCTAATTTCTGCTCGTTTGTGCATTGGTGACATTTGTGGGGCTAGACAACACAGTGTGTCCTCAGAGACACTTAAGTAGGCCATGTCTCCACTACTAATCAGCCTCGTTTAAGGGCACAATTAGCAGCACCTTCTTCAAGCTTGTGAGGTATCACCTTCTGAATGTGGTCAGAAAACACATGACCTGTTTCCATTTATTGAAAAGGGCATTTTTGGTCGCTTAGATGCAAGACCCTTGGCTCCTGGGGAGGGAGTGGGGTCGCTGACCTGGATGCCCGGAGAGGTGTTGCAGCTGGGGCAGTGCTCTGGAGAGACGGAGCTGGTGCTTTTGGGAGCAGCTGTTGTGTGTTAGACTGTCATCACAGTAATGAAGGAGGGGTTAAATATGGCACACAGAGTTTAGGTTGAATTTTAGTCTCAGATTACATTGGGTTTTACTTAAGAAGCTATACAGATGCATATCTTTGATGCGTAGGAAAAATGCGTATGGGAAAATGGAATTGTACCTGGGCTTGCATTTACTGAAAGTGACTTCATCCCTCTTTTGATCTTTCATTTAAATTCCTGTGGTATTGCCTCTGTGCCAAGTTTACAGAGTGGTTTAACGTATAACATTGTGGCCACCTACATACCGAACAAGCCAAGCAGCATGTCAAGACATTTAAGTCTGCTTCAAACCCTTCGTCACATCATCATCACACTCTTGAATGTCTAAGCTCTCCCTGTCCCGGTTCTCATGGGAACCTCAGCGCCTTTCAATGAGCCGCCTGGTTCACCTCTCAGCACTGGCCGCTCTGAGGTTAACGCAAGGGGTCAGAGGTCACAGGATCACAGGCTCCACAAAGCCACAGATTGTTGATTGTTGATGCTAAAGCGAGGAAGGGGTGGCCAGTGTGGGTTTATGTTTGCATTTATTTGATTGTGTGCATATTTATCTGTTGTTCCTGAGAGTTTATGTTAGCGCAAGTAGGAGTCAATTTTTCTACACCGTCGTGACATGTTTCAGTGTGTTTCAGTGTACGTGTGAGAGGAAGAACCTCATTGGCCGGACCACCGTGGCAGATGAAACTTGATGGACTGCATGCTCTCTAAGCTCCTGTTGATGGGGATTCGGAAGCCTGTCTTTGAGGGGGGAAATTCAATTTCCTCACCCTGCTCACCAGGCCTGTTTGATTATCTTCTCCAAGGATTGAGAGGGGAGTGTGACACTTCAGAAAACCACTACTCACTGCTGAGAAAGTGCCGTCTGATCCAGAGTGACTAGATGACTCAACACAGCAAGAATGTGGCACAACTGAGAGGTGTCAGTCTGTCTGTCAGCCACTTTCTCCATCTGTTAGTCTGATCAGGTCTGCCGTGAACATTTTGGGGTGTCTTTGTCATTTTGGTATTAGTGTGTGCCTAACCAGAGAGGCTCTGTGTCATATTGACAACATTATTATTGTTTTTAGGCAGAATTACACTTTATCCCAGTCTTTCAATCTTCTGTCATTGTTATTATTATCTTAATGCCTCATTCCAAGCAGCTCAGGATAAATCAGATATAAACACATATCCTCCATGAAAAACTCATTATTCCATCCATCACTCCACTGCCTTGCAATAAAGCTTTTAAAGCTGGCATCTATGGTAACATTTAGGGGGAATTCACACCAACTTAACGTTCACACCAAGGTTCATAAATTTTTTGTTTGTTTTTGTTAGAACCAATACATTTTGGTTTTACAGTGCATTGACAATGTATTTCTGTACTGAATTTCAATCAAATATCTTTTAGTTTGCTTCTCATTTTTGCACCAGTAAGGATTATTTATTGTCCAGTGCACCATTTCCTCCAAAAAAGTCTAAATTAATACCCAATACTGGCACTTTCTTTGGTCTGTGGCAACATTTACATCAGTATTCTTCAGCAAAAGAAGATAGTGCTTTTGATTTGTGACTTATGCCTACAGTGGTAACCTGTGAAGACTCATTACTGACACTCACTTTTGTAGACCACTTTAACAGCTTCATACTATACCTGTTTTATGTTAATCATCTTAAGTGGGCGTTCCTTTTTGTTCTTTTATTCTTTTACAACTCCATGTGGTACTATCTTCTTCCTAATCCTCTTATGTGTCAGAGTAGCACCAACTAATAATACATTAACTCTGTCCATTAATTGATAAGATCATTCTCATTTGCCATAACAAAGACTACATCCTCCATAATTGCTGAATACTGAGCACTCAGCCAGCCTCGCAAGTGACGGATACTTGTCTAAGCCGCTGAGTTAAGAGCTCACACAGCCACTACTGGTTTTAAAGGGGGTTGTGTTCCACCTCATGAGGAATGTTAATTACCCCCGAAGTGTTTGTTGTTTGTTTATTTGGCTCGGTGAAAAGCTGTGATTGAGATAACAGAGCTTAGTGTCGCTGTTCCCCTCCTCATTACCTTAAACCATCACACTCACCTAGCCGTAAAATAGAGGAATGTCTTTAAAGCCTCATCCAATTTTACTGGAGCGCTGACCACTTCATCATATGCAGATGTTTAGAAAGTTTACCTGAAGAAATAGTAAAGAAAAGGATAAAATGACACAAAAGGTTGTTTTCTGAACAAACCCCTATGTATGCATGGGATAAATGTTTAAGAATATGTTACATAATAACACTATTTAAATGTATTTCTAGCGAGTGGATATAACACCTAAACTGGACTAATTTCACACAGTGGGCAAATTTTAACCATTAATGTTCAAAAACTGTGAGTCAAATGCAATGATAATTCAGAGAGTTTTCAAAAAAGCTGCTTTAAGCATGACTCAGCAGGAATGAGGCAACAGGAGCCAACATGATGTTTGCTCATGTTATTAAATGTTATTGTAAATAAAAATGGCCTTTAGATCCGATTATTGGGTAAAAAGTGAAAAGCAATATGTTTCAGGTAAAGGATCCAATTCTTTGAGTAAATGTAAGAAATGGTATTGACACTTTCAGTAAGACATTTGAATTTGCCTTTCTGTTGAAATACAATGACAAAACTAGAGAGTAGATGTTCGGAAAATAGATTTTAATTATTAACTGATGACTGTTTGATGATTCATCCTGATACTAAACAAGCAAGTTTGTTATTGTTATTAAATGTTATTCAAATCAACTTTGTCCATCTGTCCGATTCTCAGTTTTCTTAGCCCTGATACTTGTCTGGACATGTATCTTCTTTGTTATGGTTTTCTTCACCAAAAATGAAAGAGATATTGTTTGCCAAATAAAGTACTTATATCTTGCATACAGCATTACAATGACTGAATTAGTAAGGGGCATATTTTTTGAGGTACGTATTCCCTGAGTGTTTAGATGATTGGAGATTAGCTTGATCTAGATAAGATGTGAAGGTAAATGCTTGGCATTAGCTGTCGAAGATTGTCAGGTCGCCCCCCTTTTCCTCTTTCCATCCCGTTTCTCTTCTGTCTCATTGTATCTGTGCTCATCTGTTCACCTCCTGTAACTAATCAGGTGTAAAGCACAAGTCGGGACCAGGCGCGGATTTACGGGTGGGCCTGGGTGGGCACGTGCCCACCCAGATTGACTGGTGGCCCACCAATCAGATTGGCCCACCCAACCAGATCAGATTAAAACATCTTAATTCAGTGCAGCACATCAGAAATAGACTCGTGCAGTTCTCTGCTGCACCCAGTGGCGCAAAAGGGGTATGCAGCAGTATCAGCATTTCCTCAATACTATAACATTTATAGGACTAACAGGCTTCAATAGACACCGTCATTAGATTCCATAAATAGAATTAATATAATATCACGAGTGGCGTGGCTGGCGGGCGCCGTGAGCGCTGAGCGTCGAGCAGGTAACGTTATGTGTTAGTTGTCACAGTATGCACACAGTTGTCTTTAAAGATGGATAAAACAAAAAAATAAAGAGGGAAAAGGAGATGGCAGGAGATGGTGTCAATCTATGGGACAGCTGATGAACAAGTGGATAGTGAAAAGCAACAGGTAGGACTTAAAGTGAAACGCGTCTGTGCTTGGAGGCTTTCAATATTCATGTTAACAGACTTAGCGTTAGCGTTTGCTAACACTGGGAATGCAGCAGCCAAATGGGGTTTAAATTAAGGCTAGCCTTATTTGCAAAACTGAGATTACTGAGCTGAAAACTGGAAAATATAAGACAGCATGCCATGATCAATAAATTACAAAAACGTGGAAAACAACTAATATACATACTGTCCCAAGGTAGATTCGAACCTGGAGTGCGCAAAAATGTAAAGCCAACTGCTTACCAACTGAGCTATCCAGTTGCTTTGTGTACAGGTAGTATACGGTATACCTGATATACGGCCCCACCGCATATTCACCAGGCCCACCCATTAATGACGTTCTGTATCCGCCACTGGTCGGGACAGCAACCGGATGCCTCTGGTGTTTGGAATATCCCTCACACTCAAAGAATGGAAATCAGATATGGACAGTACGAACGTGACACTAACCAACACCTTTTTATTTTTAACTTCTTGCAGATTTTAGAAGTCCAAAACCTTATTGATAATATAATCATTCAATAACAAATAGTCCTATTGTTTGCCATGACTCCATGTTTCAAGCATCTTCTCCGGACTGTTTTTTATTTATTTTTACCCGGCTGGGTTTTTCCTTACCCTGATGGAGGGTCTAAGGACGGGGGATGTTGTCTAGTGCAGTCTGTTAAGCCCTTTGAGGCAGCTGTTGATGTGATATTGGGCTATACAAAAATAAATGTCTTGTCTTGTCTTCTAAATGTAGTGTGTAGCCTGTGCTTTGTTAAAGATAACAGGTCAGTGCCACCACCTCTTTTACAGAGCAATAAAAGTTTGGGTTAGATCAGGGGTTCCCAAAGTGGGGTGAGATAATTTCCAGAAATAAATAATTAATAAATTAAATAAAAGTCATATGGTAGTCATAACTGTAGTTTATTTCAAAAGAAAACCATACAAATAAAAACAAGCTTACAGCAGTTTCAGGTGCAGGTTCACTTGTGAGTTCAGTTTTTACATCAGGACTCCTTTTACTGATGGATTCACCACTATCATATTACTAAAATGATCAAAAGTTTGGGAACCCCTGGGCTAGATTATCTGAATACTCTGTACTCATCCATCCTTTGGATTACATTTTTTTGTGAAATTATGAAAAGGTTTGGAAGCTGTTTTGAGATCAGAGACACCCCAATATTTTTTAGTGTAGACTTTCAATAATTGTGGGTATATCATACTCACTGAGTGAGTGAAACCATATATTTTAGGACTCACTAATGACCATGCTGTATTGAGAAGAATAAGAAAGGAATGAGAAAAGGGGGAAGCATTAAGTCTACTGATGTCACAACCATACCAAACTCCTTGCTCACACCTCTCTGCTGCTGTGGTGGTCACAGATACAAATGCTTTCAGAGCTTCTCCCATGACTTATCAGTGCCTTTGATCAAGTATATGGGTTTATTTGGGAATATATCAATCAGCCTCCACCGTCCTCTCTCATTCTCTTCCGGCCGTGACTTCCTGTGCCAGATTAGGCCTTCATCCTGCCCACCTCGGTGGCTCACGATGCAACAGCACTTCAGGATCACAGGTCAAAGGGCAAGGGTTGCGCAAAGAGCGTTGTAACGATGTCCAGACTCAGCGCGACCAGAGCTGACTGCGAAGGAGGTGGAGGTAGTTAAACGCTCCAAAGGAAACTGTCCATCAATGGTAAATCTGAAAACAATTTGACTGCATTTAGGCATTTAAAGCGTCTCTGTTGATTTCAGAAGTGCTCTCTTGTCAATCCCACCCACTGCTGCTGCTGTGCACAACCCCTGTTCATTTCCACATTTGCTTATTAATTTATTGCCTCTTTATTGAGTTTGTTTTGATCCAGCTGTCTTTTGTCTGACACATTGGACAACTGCAATCTTTTATGTTTCTGTACTTGCTCAGAATTTGGGGGCCTGCTATTTATAAATTTTGCATTATCATAAAAATATTGTTGTGTGGAATAAAAAATGTTCAGCAATTGACAAAGCTAATTGACATTTCAGATATGGGCATGTTTATATTGGGCGTGTTGTGTTTTATTAGCACTTTTCTAAAGAGTTGTCGCTACTGAAGTGCACCCCTAATACAATTTCTTCTTGACTGAAGCATTAGTGGCTGTAGCACAGTGCCACTACTGGCCTGATAGACATACTTCTGCATTTTCAACAGCTGAGCATATCCTTATTCTGTTCTATTATAATATCTGGTAATACTCACTAATTGATGCCATTCATTCGTCTTCCGTTTCTTTCTCACAGACTGTGTTGGTGCTAAAGTCAAAGGCTGCATGTGTGAATGTGCAGTGGAGCCTTTTCCCTCTCCATAAATTGTTTCCACTCTCTAATTTACCTAGCTGTTGCTTTTCCAATGACACATAATGACATGATTGATAACGATGAACACAATTTGCGTCTAAAAGATCCTCAACACTCATTTGTTTATTACAGTTATTGAAGAGTAAATCACTGGTTGAGGGAATAACTTCTGCATGACTCAATACTCAGTCTACTGTCTCCATAAGTAAGCGCTTTCTAGACATCTGTCAGGCTTGTATTTGAATATATTCCTCTGTGTAAAGTCCATGTTTATGCATCTCCACCCATATTTAGCATATGCACATGACTCAACCATTCCACTGCTACCACTAGCACAGTTTGTCAGCTTCCACACTCCACAAAAGAGCTCCTTTTCTGTGAAATTTTTGCCCTCTGCTTGCTGTAGTGGTTCCCATAAAGCGGTCCGACGATGCCTCCTTTAATTGTAGTATGTAATCTGCCTTGAGCACCAGGCTGATAATAGTTCTGTCTATGCAGAGGTTAGCATTAGAAAAGGCCCTTGATTCCTTTGCAGCTCTCTTATTATGCTCTCAGCCCCGGCCACAAGGAACCGAACGGCCGATGTACTTGTTTTAAGCAGTGCCAGGTTCTCCGTGACTCATTCTAGGCTGAGAAACATTTGAGGAGAAAGGAGCCCCTGTGTCGGTGTGTCAGCGCACTGCTTGTGGCTGTGTATGTTCTGATAGATTGCTGTGAATCTCAGTCCATGCTACTTTGACTGTTTGGAAAACACACAGGGAAGAGTTATGTGGCTTTACCAGATTCCCATAGCTCTACAGTGACGGGTCCAAATTAGGGCACATTTTTGAGGTAAAGGAATAAAAGTTACAGTGTGATCCAGTCTTAAAGGGCGGAGATGACATCTTTACTGTCGCTGCAGGGCTCACTGTTTCCCAAATCCATTAATTCTACGCTCAGTTTGTCAAACTTGGAAAATACACAGTTTGAGTAATCACAACTTATATCCTCCTTTAATGTGATATATTATAGTAGAAAAGCCTGTATTTTAATATGAGACTTAACAAAAGGGGACTGTTTTCATGCTAAAGAGACTGAGGTTAATTGTAAATAACATTTATAGGGCATCTTTGTCATATTTGCAAATCGACCCAGTCATCTCAAAGGCATGGTTTCATTTGTGGTTTAAAAAGTTTTTGTCTGCCTTTTAATTTTCTAGTTTAAACCCATTTACAGTGTTGAATGAGCCATGGGACTATAATGGATCTAACACAGGCAGGAAAAGAAAATGCAAAAATACATAATATAAATTGAAGGGGAATTTTTGGGGACAGAGACAGTCGAAGGATAAAGTGTGAGGGAGGAAAAGGGTGACACAGAGTAAATGAGTCTTAGGAGAAGAAATGGTTGCTTTAATGTAAATAAAGGGTTTTATATTTTGTGCATGTGACAAGGTAATCTAAACGTGAACAATTTGACTTTTTCAAGGGAGTTTTGGACATTTTGTGCACGTTTTATGGTGGCAGCAGAAATAGTTTTACCCAGAAGAAGCCCAGGAAGTCACAAGGAAAACATGCAAAGTTCATACAGGAAGGCTCTGTCCTGATTGGAGTTTGATTCCAGGACTTTTTTGCTGTTCTGAAACTTCTTCTGGAGTGCAGTTGAGTCTTTGAGTTTGGACAAAATTATTACATTATTCTTGGGAAAATGGGAAAATGGACAAATGGACCTTCCATTAGTTTTAGTGCTACAGTAAATACATTTACATTTAGTCATTAAGCTGACGCTTTTATCCAAAGCGACTTTACATTAAGGTTCCATTCACCAGTGTTACAGCTGGAACACCACTGGAGGCAAGGTGGGTTAAGTGTCTTGCCCAAGGACACAACGACAGTATGAACTGTGGGGAGAGCGGGAATCGAACCGCCAACCTTCCGGTTGATAGACATCATACATCTTTAGATTAGATTAGATTAGATTCAACTTTATTGTCATTACACAAGTACAGGTACAAGGCAACGAAATGCAGTATCTGCCATAATATATATAAATTAAAACCTTAAATATCTCTTTCATATTAATTTTATTGACTATTTACAATTATTTTGTTAATGGTTTGAAAGACATTAATCCATTAAATAGCTATTAATTAATTTGACAAATCTTTAAAACAACAGCAGCTCTGGAGTTTAGACTTGCTGTTATGTGTGTCTGTTTGTTGTGGCCTTATAGATTAGTCCACCATGTGTTTAAACACCAGCAGCGTCCACAAGGGAATATGCACAAATGCTGCTGATCAATCGACATGTTTAATGCAAATGAGAGTCTGAGCCAGCTGTAGGAGAGAGATGGAGACACACACATTCCTCATGAACATGATGCTAATGTGGGATTCAGTTTGTTTGATGATTGCAGAAGAGCCCTTGCATTTATCGATCCTCTTGGCCTCTCAAGGGCAAGGTCACCGAGTCATCTGCCACAAAGCTGGAGGCTACAGGGACACACACTTCAAACAGAGATGATGCAGTGGACAGACCTAGTTAATAGGGGTCACGAGGGATCGTAGGTTGTGGTTTGGCCAGAGCTAACATTGTTAGGTCGTATTTGATCATGTTGGATGGAAGTCATCCCAAAGATAGTGCACTAGAAAGGCAGCTTCCCTTACAGGTTACAGTCTTTTACCCATACATTTCTCATCTTAAGCTGTGAGGTTGTGGACACATTATATGGAAGTGATTATTGTTGCATTATACAAAGTTTGAATAATGGCCTCTTTACTGACACTTGTTGACAAAGCGGGGAAACCAAGTTTACAAGATGCATTTACTGTATGTTCAGAAATAAAATGAATGCTCAAACAGTGGACACAGCTTTTAGTAAAAACTATAGCCCTGTAAAAACCACTGTTGGTCTTGTGCATGTTCCTTACTGTTATCATCCTAATTTGACATGTTTAGGACTAGGTAGGTTAAGCATGAATATTGGTGCAAAGGGAATGATACAGTGAATAATACAGAGTCAATCAAAAGAAGATAATGCTTTTGAACAACAGTTGTAAAGCTGGTAAAGTGCATTTAACTAAAACAAGATACATTTAAATGACAATTTTCAAAAAAAGCTTATATGTTCTCACTATAACTGCTCTGTTCCTAGGGTTCAGCTTTCATTTATCACCCGAACATTTCCTATGTTGTTCCATAGTGAAAACCATATTAGTGGTGATAAAAAACATCATCATTTACCCAATAACAGCAGGTGAGTTTAACACTACGGTCTGTGCTAAACCTGGTGCAACATCAGTGTCAGTGGAGGACAGGCTGGACCAGTGACAGAACACTGTTACATTGCGCCTTGGGAATATGTTGTATGTGCATGTCATGATATCAGCTGAGGCTCTAAAGACAGAAATAGGAGAGAGGTTCACTTCAGAGAGCTGCTGAATGTGAAGTATGCCGCTGACACAGCCTGAGAAGTATTCCTGCTATGCTTTATTCTGTTTCCGCGCTGCTACATCCTCACTTTGACATTTGGCTGTGATAAGAGGAAAGCCTTGAATCCCACACATATCCACAGTGAATTCCACCCAACGCTGGACCCTAAACCCAACTCCCACACTGCGCAGTACAGTAAAGCTACCGCACAAGGCCCCGGACAATGCTCGGATTCAGGCTGAATGCATGAGGCCTATTCACACTTTCTATCGCCAACATCTGCAATGCTAATGACTGAATGACAAGTTGTGTTTTCTCTATGCATCTCTGTCCTGCAGTTTTTTGCCTTTCTACTCTCTCACTCCCTCTTCCCGCGGTTGTGCCGTTGCGTAGGCGGAACATCTGAGGCTGCATCAAAGCCACGGACGTCAAAAGAAGCCACATTGCTCAGCTGTGCACAGAATGTGGCACTCTCTACACAGTAAATGTCATCTAAAAAATTGTTTACAACATTTCTGTGTGGTTGTTTCCTCAGATGTCCATTGTGCACAGGAAAGTGATTTGGTTTAAAAATGATATGGCTGCAGCTGTGAGGGCATTTCTTGTGATCTAACGTCTACAAGTTTGGATTTAAAATTTGCTCATAAAGTGCTGCTTCAACTTAATAGTAAATTAAATTGATACAACATAATATAAATAAATATGCTGCACTCAACCAGTCTAAAGCCACATTCTCTTGAAGCATTAGGGTTTGGGTTAAGAAAGTATGGAACTGGTTTGGTAAAGGTAACCCCTAAATAAAGATGTGTTTGACCTGTCTACTGGCCCGGTCTGAACTAAACTGCTCTTGAAACATGTATTTAAAAACATCTCCTCCTTGATATAACCTAAACTCCCCTTCTTTCTTTCTCTTGATTTCTTTATAAGTCTTGAATCTCATTTGCAGATTTACACTCTTTGAACACACTGGGAGCTTTCTTAAGCCTGGAGCCTGTTGTATCAGTGTCAGTTCTGACTTTCCTCCCAACGTCCGACTGCGGGCCAACGCAGCGAGGAGGACTCCTGGCGGCGCTGGCCTGTGCCGGAGGTGACTTCCTGCTCAACAGCTGGGCCCTTGTTCGGCGGCAGACCCAGGTTATACTGCGATAATCTCCCATGAGTCTTTCCACATGGGCAGAGAAGCCGCTGTGTCGCACCGCTGTTTTTCCTGCTTTCAAACAAAGAAGAAAAGGTGATTGTGTTGAGAGCCCTCTGCTTCTGCTCGGGGTGCACATGTGTTTGTATAGCTAGTGTGTGCCCTTGTGTGTGTGGAATCATTAGAGCAGCAGAGTGAATGCATGAATCAGCCTTTTGAAAGTGTGTAGCAGTGGTGGGCTGAGGTGTACACATCGGGAGTGTTGGGCTGTCACCAGCTGACCTCACCACAGACACACTTTGTGCTCCAAGTGACAGAAACACTGCTTCTCTCTGTCCCACCCCCTCTTCCTTTTGGGGAACACTTACACATCAGTTGGTTATCCTTAGATAATCTGGACTGTGCTTTTAATCAAACTGAACAACTCCATTTTCAAATCCCCTCTTTATTGACCTTTGGCTGGTTGTTGCCCCAAAGCGCCTTCAGGCAGAGGAACTGACCCTTACACCAAAGGTCACATGAGGTCAACTAAGGCTGCCCAGGTCTCAGTGTGCGCTGATAGGACTTTGACGGCTTGTTATGAGGTATAATGGTGGGTAAAATGGTGTGTCCTGAGCTGTCCTGGTGGATGGGAAGGTGACTATAATAACCTGTTATTAGAGGATAATTAGAAAAGAGGGCAGTGGGAAATCCAGACTTTTTATAATAAATACCAAGTGAGAAGTTGGATTTGTTCAAATCAAATTACTGGAACTAAATGTGAGGGGCCATTGTACATTTCTGGAAACGGACTATAGCTATGTTCATGCTAATGTTTTCATTTTGCTACATTTTGACATAGTTTCCGCACTACTCCGCATTTAAGGAACTCAGAGCTTTAGTGTGTGCGAATAAAAACTGATTCTTTCAAATTTTGTAAAGCTAAACAAATTTCCCATGCAAAGAGTTTTGCATGCCTTGTTTACCTCAACGTTTTTAAACTGGAATAGGAACAGTTTTTGCAGCTGTTTTCTTTTTAAAGATCAACATCGAGTGACATCTTTTAATAAAATGACAAGAGGATATAACTATTCCTTTTCAAATGTGAGACAAAAGTACTGTATAGAAACAATACTGACAACAGTAAAACTGCAGAGTCCTACAAATGCATCTCACTGGAATGACCCTCATTAAAACACATGCACATATTTTGCTGGTTGCTAAAAGAAATAATGCACAAGTAAAAGCAATCTTAAGACCTTAATGGAAATACATCTACTTCATATTTCTCCTTGCAACATTTAAACATTTTACAACAAATTTAATTTATATTTTGTGCATCCTCATTTGTTGACTTCATTGCAATATCCTTGAAGACCCTTTATATCCAATATCCTTGTCCAATTTTGTTCTACAACCATTTTTAAACATAACTTCACCAGTGTGGACACAGCACAAGTTCATTTTAGAAGAATGTTAATGAAAAATAATGTGACTCTATCACAGACAGTCTTAGAGAGACAGTGTTGGGCTTGTTGCACAGCTGTTACTGAATTAGATGTACTTTTTAAGGCATTCTGGTGTTTTATCATTGGCCAATATTCTCTCAAAGTATTTTTTTTACTCCAGTGTGGTTTCCTGGTTTAATAAATGGAGCCTTTGCTTTTCCGCTGATGTACGAGGACACATGTAACCAAAAAGAGGCTCGCTGTTGGCCAACACACAGAGCTATTCTGAACTTCATTTCCAACTGAAAAGCAGATGACACACGTGCTGCAGTGATTGGACGAGACAGCTGCTCCCAGGATGCACAGAGGCCTTTGACTGGCCTTGGCAGCTGCCCGAGATGGGCTTTTAGCCCTTGGTAGTGTTGTAGGCAAGAACACATTAATGAGACTGAGTTATGACCATGACAAGACAAAGACTTCTAGGAACTGAGACTAAGACCAGTGCTTTTTACGAGAGACGATATACCAGAGAGGATGCATGGAACAATTAATAATACCAATTTATACAACAGTTTTTGAATATCTCAGTATGAAAATAACAAATTTCTAGAAATACTGTTCATGTAATATAAGGACATGGCAAGACGGAGAGAGAATAATCCAATGGAAGCTATATTTCCACTGCTGTGGATGTGAGGAGTCCTTGTTGATGTGGCCACTTCAACAGAACATTAACTGCAGAGCTTCCAATGGAAAGGTCCATTTAATGTACTGTCTTCATTTAGGTTCATACACCCAATCATTTCCCAAGACTTCTCCAATAACCTTTTATCATTAGCCAAAATAACTTCAGTACTTGAAATGTAATAATTATTTGGGATTTTCAAACATAACATGTTACAGTCAAGCCGGTTTTCAATGTTCCATACTCGATCTAACCTAATTCTTCTTGAAAACACAATACTAGGCCTTTTATATCAAAACTGAAACATCATAACTGAGGAATAATGTAGTGTAAAGTGGGACATCAATTTATCCAAGTTTCTACTGTAAAATATTGACAAAAAAAAGTAAATCCAAATACTGGAAATCCAAGACTTTTCAAGGTTTCTAACGGCTATACTGTTATATTTTTGCTTCATGTCATCAGAATCCCATTTTCTACCATGTCTACAAGGGCACTTCTAAATGTCAAACAATACAAGTCTAGTCATGCTCAGGTTTTGTCTTCTTAATAAATAAATCAGTTGTAGAATCCCTTTTATCCAAGACTAAGCTAAACGCATTTGACAGTGATCTCTAGACCAGGCGCGCTCTACAGCTCCAGTGCTTATATGTGTACATTATCAGTGAGGTCACCGTTTTACCATAACCCTCTAATGCGTCTGAGCCGATGTTTATCCCTCTAATCGAATTACGGCTTCGACTGTGGTGGCTATCATTGAAAGACCAGAGGTTCAAAAAGCTGCGCTGTAGATTCGTTTAGGCCTTTATTAAATTGCTTTGTGCTTATTGAATACTAACCTGAGCAATATGAATGGAGTTGTATATTTAGATGTTTTTTTGTTCAAGCTTACTGGAATGATTATTAAACCTTTAACGTATGCTTTTAGTCCTTCTCAGAAAATGGATTTTTTGTTCTATTTTGGCAAAGTGAGTCCTACACAGAGGGTGGTGTTGAGAAATAGCTCTTAACCAGAAAAGCCAACACTTAAAGAATGCGGGTAGCTTTAACATTAGGGATCCCAAGAATGCAGCTTATGCACACATTAGTTCAAGGGATTGTTTTGGAAAATGCATTGAGAGCAGTAAAGCGATATAAAGACAGCAGCCTCCTCCCTGCTCTGTGGTTTGAGCTCTACCAACAGCTGAAGCGATTACATAACTATCTGTATGTGCCACCTCTGACAAGTGGCAGGGCGGGGTGGCACCATGGACCCCCGCCACAGGGCCGTCCCATGCCCACACCTGTGAATAATCTGGAGCTAATGTTTATTTGGCTTTTCTTAAGTGCTACCAGTGTTTCCGCATTTGTGTCCCCTCGGAGAGCAGGGAAAAAAAGAGCCCATGTCCCTCTGGGCAATATACATCTTCAGCATGACCACCAACAAAACAGGACCAAATTAACCTAAAAACCCCCACCCACACACACACACACACCGTCCACCCCTGTATCCTCAGGCTGTCCACTTCCAGAAATGCACTGGCACTTAACACAAATAAAGGAGTAATTCAAACACTCCTTAGAAGGAAACACAGAGCAGTTGTTTGTTATTTTACATCCTTTTGAAGAGGAAAGCCGTCTTCCTGCACATTCACATGTATTTGTGTGTTTGTTGTTGCACCAAAGGAGACACTGCTGTCTGTGGAGCTTAACACTGGACAATCTTTTTCAGTAGATGCCTCAGCTTGTGTACAATATTTCTAGGGCCTTGAAAGTACACTTTTCTTGGTCTTGTTCCAAAGTTAAATGCCCTTTAACTTAATATCAGTCACAAACATAGAGGATTCAGAATTACTGATTCCTCTAGCCTGCTGTAGAGTGTTTATCACAAGAACAAGGCAGGCTTCATTTGAGAAAACATTTCTTTTGACTGTTTTCTTCCTACTTCTTATTTTTGCATTTGTCCAATCAACATACTGCAGCTCTACCTTTATCGTACATCACTGTTAGAATCAGCGCTCTGCACATTTAGGAGGCTTTGTAGCCTTTTAGCACTGGAAAGGCCTCTTATAGCATCCGTACTGACCCAACTCATACTGTACCGCTCACGTCCCGTGCTCTTGTACAACAAAAGTACAATCAAATAGCATAATTGGAGCAGTCTCAAATGTACTATCTCATTACCAAACAGCGCTGCGGATGGATCCTGGCAGAGCTCGCAGGTGCTAACAAGGTCCAGTCAATTCACTAATGAGATAACGAGCAGCTAATGAGGCCCTGAAAGAAGGTCACATTGTAATGAAATACCAGGCTCACACCGCTACAGTAATATGAGTAATGTATTCTACTGGGGAATTAAAACTCTGAAAATGAATATGCAATAAAGCAGTCCGTTAGAACTCATCCCCAGCGGCGTTGTTTCTTAATAGGCGCTTTGCGTGAGAAGAAAGGTTATGGTAATGAAATAAAATGACATTCGTAATCAGCGAAGGGTTGTTTGTGTTTAACGAATGAAGACTTAGCTTATTTGGAGAGCAAAGTGAGTCAATAAAGATAGAAGAAAAATACGATAGAGTTAATATTTTAGGACAGTTATAAAGTTGCAGGTATAAAGTGGTTTTGTTTTATTCTGTCTAAAAAGATATGCCTGGCACTAGCTCTGGTTCAGACACAAAACTAAAGCATTGTTGGGCCATTATGTCTGCCACTTTTGCATATTTTAAGGAATACAGCCTTACAAGTGGACTGGACTGTATCCTTCCACAAGTGCACAAGATCAGTGCAACAGGGAAAACAAATGCCAGTTTTTACGTTGAAATATCAGGAAATAAAATAAGAGGAAGTGTAAGAAGAAGGAAGCAAATAGAAAGATAAGATAAACTGCACCCTGAAATAAATAACAAACAGTAGAGTATGAATGTGACTGTATGAAAAACTCATATCCCATATTCACTCTAAGAAACCTCTAGAAAAAGAATCACTAACGAGAATATTAATCCAACCACAACAGTGACAACTCCTCCATTCAAGACTCAATGACACGAGCCACAGACTTGACAGCTGGTGACCATCTGACGACAACAAGAGGAAACAAAAACAGCACAGATAACAAAAGCAGATCTACATTTACATTGAGTGTACAATGTGTACATGTTAATGCCCTGCAACATCGAGAGGTTTTAATGTAGAAAGAATTTGGGTAAAAAAAATAAGTAAAACATGCACATAGCTTAATAGAGCGCTGCATAACCTTTAGCCAGTAGAGGGCGCAGATCACAGACTTTGTGTGTTGTTACAACAGAGGCGTCATATTCACGGAAGTCAATCATTTACAAGTGAAGACTATCCAAGCGGCAGTTGGGAAGAGAAAAAACAATAGATTAATTTTGGGGTATTATGTACAATACAACTCTGCTAAGGTCCATTTGTCTCTATTTGAGGGCTGTAAAGTGTGTCAGTCACTTGCAATAAGTCCCAGGACAGGAAAGTTGTATTTGTGTTTTTTGTCCAGCTGAGGGGACTGTGTCAGTAAGATACATTTACATTTAGTCATTTAGCTGACACTTTTATCCAAAGCGACTTTTCACCAGTGTTACAGCTGGAATCCCACTGGGGGCAAGAGGCGTAAGTGTCTTGCCCAAGGACACAACATCAGTATGAACTGTGGGGAAAGCTGTAATTAAACCTTTCGGTTGAGGGACAACTGCTCTACCACTACTTCCACAAATAAGGCATGATTGCACCGATCTCATGAACCATCAAAATGATTCGGAGATTGTATATTTTTGGGCTAAAGGTTACGCTGTGATAATGTACACCAAAATATTTTTATTCCCCAAATGGAACCCCATTCACTCCCTAAACTTTACTAAAAGCTCTTGATACCCAAAAAACAGGTTGTCATATGTACCTCTCAGGTCACAAGTCAGTTTGATCAGATTCAGTCCTGGCATGATTGCACTTTATATATTACCAAACAAAACAAAAACGGCATTTAGAGTATAGATATTTTCAAATGTACATATTCTCATGTTTTCAAACTACATTTCTTGGGTAAGAAAACCTAGTTGTTGAATTGCTTTTTAGTTGCTTATACAATGTGATTGTGACACAAATAAACTCCATGGCTGTCTGTGAAAGCTCTAGTTGTGTTATTGAGTAATTCTAAATCCTGACAGATTCTCCCATGTATGTTTGTACTCAGCACTTCAACACTACTCCCACTCCTGTTTCTCACAGTGGGCGTGGCTCCACGGTCTACGCCCACTTCCCAGTCTCCCAGTCCATTCCCAGCGGACTTCCCAGTAATCAGCGCTCCTTTGATGGGGAAGCAGCGCAGGGAGAGGCACCAGGGATTATGACCCTAACAGCAGGAGCTTTGGTTACGGCTTGTGTGTTTTCTGAGCCAGCAAGATCACAATCTTGGAATTTTCCACTGAATTATAGGAATAGGCAAGAACGTTGGTACATATAATCACACAACAGAGCATACAGTACAGATGTGAATTTTCATCTGTCATATTAAAAATGCATTGCGACAGATGATTACAACATCCCCAAAAAGCTGAGCTAGTGAATATTTGTGCTTAAAGGACAAGTGCAATGAACAAGTGCAACGAACAAGTGCTTTATAAGTGCATTATTTCACTGTGATGTGGACAATAATCTGAGAACTACATTACATCCAATGCTTCAGTTTCAGTTTTTTGTACAGATTTAGTTCTAGAGTCCTGAAGTCTCAGTTTAGGACAGTACAGGCAGTACACTACATTTATAATTGTTCGTACTCAAAACTTATGCCTTTCTGTATGGAGTCTCTATGGGTGGTGGTCCCACTTTCTCTGACCAAACAGTGTCTTGGTGATTCCAAATTGCCCAAAAGGTATAAATGTGAGAGTACATTATTGACACTTTATGTCACTAAATGTTAGCTCAGCCCCCAACGTGCTATAAAGAATATGGAGTTAATGAATGAATAAATAACCATACATCTATTTCTTAAATGTTAGCCAGTGACCATCATAAAAAAACAGCCCAACTAACTGTGCTTCACTTCACAGGCTTCACAGGTTTATGCAGGATAAAGCGGAAAAATGTAGGGCACCTTACTGCGCTGTATAAAACAAACAAATGGACTGGCCTCATCTAAGAAAAGTCTTTTCCCAGTCCTTATTTTAACAACATCTTGTTATTTAGCTCATACAAAAGCAGTAGTTGCATTGTTGTTGGTGTGTTGTAATCTCCAAAAGCTGATACTATAAATATGTCAAGCTAAAATTCCTCTGTAAGCACACGGTTCTATTCTTTACATGTCATAAAACCACAGAACAGGCCTGTCACTGTCCAGTTTGGAAAGGAAAAGTATTCAAAACAAATGCACTGTAAGAGTAAAGTGTCTGACTCACTTGTTGCGGGAATCACAGGAAGCAAGGCATCCTCAGCTTAGGTTTATATTTAAGTGTGTGTTTTGAAAGCCTGAAATAGTTTAGGGACTGTTTCCGCACATTCTCTTCTGGCGTTTTTAATCTTCCTGTCCATTTGTCCATCATGTAGTGGTGCAGCACTTCCTGTCTGCGTCGCCACGGTGATGACTGCGCAGCCAATAAAAAGTCAAACAGGAAACGGAACGGCAACCCTCTGATTGTTACAGAGGTGTCTGGACCGGGAGCCTACTTACATCCGGCGTGCTTTTTCCCTTTTAATAACACAAGAGGCACAAGCACGTATTGTTCTGGTTAATGGACACAAACAATAGTTCAAACAAGGTGTGGCGCAAAACAATAGCTTAAGCTTATCCTTTTGCAGATATGAGAGTGATAATGCATGAAGCCTAAACAGAAGATAGCGGACGCATGCCGACGACGTGGGCTTGTAAAGGGATTGGGAGTGGGTCAAGGTGATAAAACAGAGACAGGAAGATTAAGCCGTTGGATGTGTAATGGAAACACGCTGAGCTCAATGACAGAAAATAAGGACAAACTAAAACGCCCAAGAGGAAGAATTGGGTTGGATGGGTGCAAAGCTTGAACTGCCCATACTCGACAATAGACAATAAGAAGTTTCTATCTGACACTGTTTTTAAATAAAAGATTTTGCCCATCGAATCACTTTGAGATGGAAAGTCTACAAAATATTTGCATGAATACCCGTTTTATACTAATTTAAATCTAATGAAATTAAATAAAACATATATTGTATCATAATATATTCTATTTTTATTAGTTGTTTTGATTATAATCGTCTTTTCCTGTCTACTGTCTCTCCATCAAATGATAATGATGATTTGATAGGGAGACAGTAGACAGGAAAAGATGGATAGGGGTTGAGATAGAGACTCAATTTGAACCCTGACTACTCTGCTTTACATGCAAGGGAATGTCTGTTTAATTATTTTCCAAAGGATACTTTGTTTAATGGCAGTGATAAACCACTCTGATTGCTAGTTTTGACATTTAGGTTCTGTAAGAAACATAATGTTTGTTAAGGTGAGTCTATGGATGTAAGGATTGTATTGGTGGCTGGACAGGGGCCACCTGGTGAAAGGCCAAAACCTGGGCTGTAACCCTGGAAGGAAAAGCTATAGGGGGCAGGATGTGTGGGACGGGGCTCGACATAGACAGTCTACTATCCATTACTGTTTAAACTAATGAGTCTAGTCTTGTACAAACAAGTTTAAAGTTGGGGAAATAAATACCTCAGTTCAAAGTAAAACAAACAATCCTGCTTTAAGATTTCCAAAGAGTAAGTGACATTAAACATGCAAATCTGCAATAATAAAACACATTTTACAACAGCAGCTTACGCAAGGTATGAACTGTGGTCAACAGCTTTCGTTACACATCTGGAGTTATTGAAGATAACATGTCTACAGCTGCCTCAGGTTAAACATTACATAATGAGAAAAGATTTGCTGTCTGATAAAATGGAAATATTATGCAAATTATGCAAATGTTTGAAGAACTACTGGAATTTCCATTTTTTCTTTTTATGACACAACGTGTGGTTTGTAAACAATCAGATTTTTTTGCTTTGTCAGTGTTAACTACTATTTTACTTTTTTTACTATACTGAGAGACCTCATTTTAAAGAAAATTTTAAGAAGAATATATGACTAATAAGAATATAAAAACATCTGTAGCAGACCTTGTCATATCTGAAAATCCAAAGTTTTTGGTTTAAAAAAAGTGAAAAATATTTGAACAAGAAGAATAAGATGTAGGTACTCTGTCAGCCTTCTGGTTTATGGTAATGTATTTTAATTAAAACCTAATTAGTCTCTTACACATAAAAAAGAATTATAAACTTTTATTCATTTGATATTATTGCTTTATTGTCTGTATACACAAATGTCCCGATACACAGCCTTTAGCATCAGCTCATGACGTCCCATTACATTCCTGAATGTGTGAAAGCCTCTCTTGTTTCCCTCTCTCCATTGCGCTCCCATTCAGTTTGTTGTGACTGCTGCAGTGTGTTGCTCTGTGTTTTTATTCAGCGGGTCAGCCAGTCTTTTGCCAGTCCCTCACAGTGGCGATGTCAAATCCCCTTCTACGCACACAACCCATCCTGACGGCACAAGCAAGCAGTCACATGTGCTATTGTTCTTGAACACACTTTCACATATGAGTCATACGGTAAACCACACCTCTGTAATGCTGCACGGCTCACCTCCACAAGCCTCCTGTTTTATAGGCACAGAAATATGATTATGTAATAAGTTTATAGATGTAAAAGCCTCATAAAAGTGCAAAAGTATAGGAGCAGTGTGCCAGACCTCAGGCCAGTATAACAAGCTCAGTGTGTCCTAATTGAAAGTCTCACGGGCCCACGACTTGTTTTCTGTGGGAATCAGCTGGGGAGAGGCTCTGGGCTGTTTCGGGCTCTACATACATGCAGAAGCTTGTGCAAAAACCAACAATTATGGACAAAGGGCTGAGATTTCATTTGGTTTCGATTCAAATGTCTTGCTTGACTCTCCCACGATGTCAAACTGTAAAGCCCTTATAGATGTATTCCCATTGAGAAAGGTATCCTCTGATTTTCATCTCAATTCTGTGCAAAAATACTGACTTACAGAGAGCAGGCTCTGGAATTTTTTTTTTTTTTTGTGACAAATGGAAAAAGTTTGTTCTTTATTATTCAGTTTTCTGGGATGTCCACTCCTGGGAATTGTTCCAACTCTCTTAAATGCTTCCCACTTCTGAATAATCTTTCTCACTAACATAAACTCCAAATTGTCTAGAATTTTTTTTATAATTCTTTCCACTTTGATGTGCAGCAACAATTTCTTTCTAAGACAATTGACAAATGTCTTTTTCTCATTGTGTTAACACACACCTAAAAGCCCCTGAGCAAAGCAAAAGGCCAGATATAAATAAAAAGAGGGAATTATTTGAAGGAGATTTGGACTCCACATTGAACTTTCAGAGGACAAAGCAGAAAGTGGTGTGCAAACAGGGTAAACCATGTGTAAATAAATGTGTAAACACATTTATCTCAAAGCTGATTTTTTTTACATTCCTGCGTTATCCATGAAACGCTGGGATCGTCAATAATAAATGACTAGAGTTTTCTAATTTGGCTAGGATTCTGCCAGGGGTCAGAGTGCATCACCTCACCGCCTTTGAGCTCTTTCTTTGAGGTCAGAGGAGGTGAGGGCATAGCCACAGGCGGCGTACACAAATGCAAACACACAATACTGCCCTATGTGTGGATCTCTACTAAGGTCAACACTGTGTCAGTGTCAATCTGGAGTGATCTGTCATTTAGACATGACATATATCACTCTGAGTGTACAGTATGTCACTGTACTGGCACTAAAAGTACAAGAGGCCAGTTCAAATATACAGTGTGACCTTGAACAAAAGCATTGGAGAAACTGTGGAGAGACTTTCATCGCAGACTAGAACTGCCTTCAGTTTTATGGACAGTTTAAAATCAAGCACCCTCTCTCAGAAAAGGGAAAACAAAAGATCAATACTGAACAAATAAGATCTCAAATGAGCCTCCTTTGCAGGGGGATTCCAGATTTCCTGGGAGGACATGTTTGTCTGACCTGGGAACACCTCAGTTTCCCCCGGGTGGATGTGAAAGAAGAGTCTCTAAGACCTCCATCTGCACTTCCTCAGCAACTTGGTCCTGTCAAAATGTTGGCTTAATGGATGAACTGTCCATTCAATTCCACTCAAAGAGACAACAATTAGTCAGCATTTTCAGATTTAATGTGTAAAAGAACCACATAATAGTAATTTTCTCTTCAATGGTTTTGCTTTGGAATGAACTGGATCAAACAGAGCAATTATTAACTACTTGAGGGATAGCTAAAGGAAATGTAGGCAAATACTAACACACAACTCTGCCTTATGTGTGGATGTCTACTAAGATCAACTCAAGATTCAGTGTCTCTTCTGTGCACAGTTATTATATATAATATTGTATACTAATAGTGCTAATTATTATATATTCCTCTAAATGTACAGTATGTCACTATTTTAGCACTAAATTTACAAGAGGCCTGATCAAAAGCGAGATCATGGGACGTCCTAACCTGGGAAGAGCTGAACGGATCAAAGCTGCCTATTAGAAAACTCAATGCTATGAGTTTTTTATAAGGGCCGGCGCCCCTCGGCCCCTTTGACCTTGTGAACTGTGCGTGTACAAAACTGAAGCGGAACTAAACGGGTGGCTCCGGCGGCGTCATGAGAAGAGCGCGCCGTCATCCATGCAGAATGCGTGTCTGGGGATTGGGTAACTGCAATTGGAAGAAAAGGCAGGCTGCACACACTGCACATATTGTTGAAACAGAAGACATCTCACTTACACAAGACAAGCATGTAGTGTGCATCGAGAGCTCCAACTGCAAATGAAAGAGCGTCTGTGGACTCATGCTTTGCTATATGTGCTTTGGCAACAAATATTACCACAGTAAAAATGTCCTGGGCTCATCATTGTTACTTGAATTTTGTCATTGTATGGCACAAATCCAGTTTTATGATATTTAGAGTCAATGTATTTGTCCTTCACATGGACTATATGTTGCATGTTGATTTTAATATTAATAAGCGGGTTATTTCCTGTATTTTGTGTACTTCCTTCTGTTTTATTCTATATTACACAAGGCCCTGCAATTGTTTTATAACCATAACCAGGTGTTGTTTTGCCTTTAGTCATAAAAGCATTCTATAGTTTTACAAAATAATTTCAAACAAGCATTTTTTCAGGTTTTTCATCTTGCAAATCTGGTGCATTTCCCTAAAATACTATAAGGCACCTTCAGCATCAGTATATTTGCATAAATAAGAATATTTGAGTGAATGTTGCATTGCAAATCATGATCATATCTCTTTGAAGCAATGTCTAAAAAAGGCACCATGGATACTTTACCTCTACATGTGTTTTTGAGCGGTGGGGGGGAGGCTGGAGCAAATGCAGACATCATACAGAAAGGCTTTTACTTGCTGGATTGACCCCATGACCTTCGTGCTGTGAGGCAGGGTGCTAAACACTTTGCCACCCTGTTCATAGGTGAGTTGAGGACCATAGTCAGGGGATGTGTGTGTCTCAAAGTGACAGCCCTGGAACATGTCTAGGATGACATTTGATCACATTTATGAATGAACAGTAAATTAATGAATGTTTGGATTTTTATTTGCAATTGTGGGGATTAACTAGTTTTTCAAGTACATTTACATTAGTACAATTTTAAAACATTACAAAATACACAAATGAGTAAGCGTTTCATAGAACCTAATACCACGGCACCTCACGACAAGAAAGTCTTTAGTCCAAACATCGGGCACTTCAGTTTTTTTGTGTCCAGACACTAGTATTCAAAGTACCTTAAATACTTGAGTAGTATTTTGCGCAGAGGACACAAAACATAAAGTGGCAAAGTATGAATAAATAATAAATACAATCCTGTATGCTACAATGACATTTAATAATTGTAAGTCCAGTACAGTGTGAAGTGCAGACTAATTTAAATCATCTCAGTAATCTCAGTAAAAGTTCTTTTTTTTTCTCTTTCTCTTTTTATCGAGACAATACACATTGATCAACATTATCAGCAGTGAGCATCCCTAAATTTCATTTGTTGTCCTAAGGCTGGTACCATAAAAAACAGTCATCATATTAACAGACAAAACATTACAGTATATCACATGGAACTGCAAAGACCAGCTACAATAAACAGTGAACACAGAGAAGTTAAAAGACCACCGTGAACAGATATGAGCTGAGAGAGTAAACTACATGACTGGTTTCTTTTCAACCAACCAACTTTAACCCGAGCACAGATTTTGACCACTCTATCCACCTCTATTTATTTGTCAGCATGTGGTTATGCCTCAAACCAGATCGTAAACATATTTAGCTGAAGCCAATGACCTCTCATTACTCAAGTGCCACAATGTAAGGCAATAGGTCAATGCTGCTGCTGTGTGTGCATAAAGCATCACTGCCTTTTTGTCTTCTCATTCAGCCCTTGTCTCTGTGTGAGGCTGCGTCATTTATCACCGCTGCTCCGGCTTTGTTTTCCCTGCTCTCTGTGTGTTTGTGTTTACCTGTAGCTCTTATCTGATGTGGAGGTCAAAGCCGCACCACGCTGAGGGGAAAGACTCTGCTGCTTAGTCCATCTGAAGGACAAATCATCACACATCAGCGACTGTCTGCAATTACCTCATCTGTGTGACACTGACAAAGTTTCAAAAACAGAAATTTGTCAAAGGTGTCACAATAAAGTATACAGATGAAGACAAAGGATTGAAATGAGGGATGGTCGGGATGTATGGGCTTTCATTCATCCATGAAGTGTCTCTCGCTTGTTTTTCCTCAAATTTCTATTTCCTGGTAAAGCTATTGACTGTCCAAGTATTGCAGAGCCAGATTGTCCTTCATAAATGATGCTTGTGTGCTGTTATGTTTTTGTACCCCTGCATGGGTCATTTTGAAGATGACATAACCATTATCATTCATTCCATCTCAGCCAAAACTTACAGTCTGCTCATGGTGTCCGGTGGTTTTCAGGTTGTCCTGGAGGGTTTGTCACAGTCCTCAGTGTTAGCTCATCCATCCATCCACAGAATGCAACTTAGACCCTCAAGAAAGCATTTAGGTAAAGTTTGGAAAGTGTTTAATAACAGATATTTTACATTTTAAATCTCTATCACCCCAAATTGTATAGCTTAAATTTTGTTTATAGTATATGACACAGTTCGGAGGCAGTTTATGAATTGACTTGTAACTGTATTAATTGAGAAAATCCCACTTTCTTTAAAAAAAAAAATTTTTCCTTTTCTCATCAACATCATCACCTTCATCATCATGGCTGCTACCCACGGTCATATCCGCTTCCTCTGTCCCTCACGGTGCTAAAAGACAACAGTCATTCAGACGGCACAGTAAGCCCCATTATAGATTTCCTGAGTCGCATTCCAGCCAAACGACCCAGCCGACGGAAGCCCGACGCTGGACGTGCATTCCCATCCTTTTACTTATCCCCGAACAGTCTCCTAACTACCGCCATACTCTAAAAACATCCGGGACCCTCGCGTCTCTCAACCAGCTGGCTCATATAATCAAGAGCTTTGAGGAGACGCCCGGGAACGGCAGCATTCCCTCTGAGATCACTCCCGTTCTCGCCGGCGTTGCTGTCAGCATGAGTAAAAAGAGTTCAGGTTCGGGAGCAAATACAGTAATGGGATGGACAGATGTTTAGATGTGAGGGACCGGGGGGCCTCTTGGGGCCCCTACAGCGGCGCAGTCTGACAGAGAGCAATCAGCTTGATGTAGAGGAACTGAGTACTGTAGTGTGCATTCAGAGAAAAGGGCTGGAATATGACCCGCAAGACAGGGATTTAGATTTGGAAGGATAAGGAGGAAAATTAACAACAAAGAAATAAAGAAGGAAATGGAGCTAAGAGTCAAGGGGCCTAATGTTCAAGAGGAATTACAGTTCAAATTTGAAAATAGTTTTGGATGCTCATGCTCAAAACTACAGAGTAAAAGATTTCTACAGTTGATTTTAAATGTAATGGTAAAGTTCTAAAGCCCCCAAAACACACCTTTAACTTTATAAATATTATTCACACACTGCCCTCTCTTGCACATTGCACACAGGATTTGAACAGTGATTTGTAGAAATACATGCACTTAATCTTTTTTTTTTTTTGACAATGCTGACATTTTAAAATCTTTTTGTAGGCTATGACAAGACTTGCACGCATTTTCATTTTTCTAATACTTGCATTTTATACTGTTTTCACATAGCTTATAAAATACTCCAGCAATTAAGTGTACTGGAAATGAAACTGCTGTTCACTGTATAAAAACTATGCGGTATCCTTTAAAGCCAGGTAGTTATCTATCAAACTGTATCAACTTTAGCCTGATTAGGACAACGTAACGCAAAGACAGAGATATTGTTTTCATTCTACAGTGCAGTTTAAATGCAGAAATGAATGTCTGGATTGTCTTAGATAAAGTTTTTAAATTCTTCAGCAGGTTTTTGCCTGTTTGTGTTCTAGGTTGACCAGAAAGTTAAGTTTACTTTATTGACCAAATTACTGTAGCCAAGAATCTTACATACTAACTACAGCTGGTCATTTTGGGAATGGAATTTTAACACCACCAATGGAACAAGCAACAAGAGGACAAGAGGACTGCACGTTATCACAATAGAGCCAGACATTATTAGATATTTCACCAAAGCTGAGAGTAAGAAAACGGGGAGGGGGATGGAAGGATGGAGGCAGGAGAAAAATGACTCATGTTTGCAGGAGTGAAGGGGGAAACAGCTGAGAGGTTTTTTAGGTGCGTCTTTGGCACTAGCGGCGCTTTTATTTTGGCTTTGAGGTAAGGCGATACTTGAGCAAAAAAAGGCTCTCTCTACGTTAATTCTGCCTCTCATTCTCACACACACACACACACACACACATACACACATACACACACACACACACACACGCACACACACACACACACACACACACACACACACACTCTATTCCCCCCTCCTTTCTCCAACCTTTGCCAAGTTTTTTGTCCTCGGAGGTGATGTGAGTGTTTCCACATGTGGTAGGCGAGTGCTACTAGTTTGGCTTGTAGCAGTGACTCGACACAAAGGCTTCTTACAAGAGCAAACAGGAAACGGGCCAATAGTACCTCACAGCACTTCAAATTCAAGGCCTAAAATAAGAAAGCAAACCATCTACAACACTGCGTCTTTATTTATAATCTACAAATAGCTTTTGATTTTGCATGATGACAGTGTCTTTGAAGAAGCTCAATTGCTTCATCTTTCTTTGTAAAACTACCAGGGCAGTTTGGTTTGACAGTAATTAGGATAGGTCAATACAGATGCCACCCGAGTGCTAAGAGTCATTAGAGTGACTGATATAAACATTAATCTCGCCTGTGTGCTGCTGGCAGCTGCAGCCGGCTGTAAAACTGAGACAGAGAGATGCAGAGAGGAGGATGGATGAGATGTTTTTCTTTGTCTTTTTTAATTGGGATAATTTTGTACAGGAAAAAAAACGAATGAACAGTTACACAGTCAACACCATATGTACTGCAATGACTGTAATCTGAAGTTGGCCTACTCTGATTGTACAAAATGTAATCAAACTTAGAACAAAGCCAGAGACCATGACATGCAAAAATATTGACATTTCTACAGTTTATGCAGCTAGCGATGCTAAAAAAAGGATCAACTTAGTGGAGTCCATTGTTGTGTGTGTGTCTCTAAAGACCCTGTTACATTACTATAGGATTTATGCTACATTTACGTGGTTCTGAGACAATCCCAGTTTCCTATTTAAGAAGTGGAATTCCACTAATAAAAGCTTTTCCAACAAGTCCAGGTCACTCTATAGTCGTTGACAAGTAATGGTAATCCTATAGATGTATGGAAAAGAGGGTACATGCAATAGGCCAACACAATATATTAAAACTATTTTCCTCCATTAATTATACAAATAACATCAAGTTGGAAGAAAGTTGGGCACCAAGTTAAACACAGGTTTAAAGTTCTTGTTCCAGCTTGAGCAGAAGCTGATGTGCGTGTTCCACCCATAAATTATTTCTAGTTTTTTACTGACCACACAAATGCAGCATTAGACATTAGGCATTCAATAAAAGTGTTGTTCTTAAAATGAAACTTTGATAATACATCTAGCAGAAGGTGAGCAAACTGCCAATTGTTTCCCTTTGAAAACCTGTTCAGATTGTTCAAATGAAGTCAGTGAGACTAGAAATATGCATTAGTAAAAAGTATATTGACTTTATTTGGTGATTTTGTCAAATGTGAAAAGGTGGCTTATTGGAGCCAGCCCTTACTTCAACATCTGATCCCTTGGTCCATTAATATTTTTTGTATAAGGGAAAAACAGACATCACAAGTGACACAGTTTAAATCAGCAGTTGCATTCTTGGAGTTCACTTTCTCAAGAGAAAAAACTGCTAATGTTCTAATAAGATAATCTGACCAATTAGTAGTTGTATTGGAACAGGACTTTCCTTCAGGTGCCAGGACACGAGGGGGATGAGGACACTGTGGGACTGCTGACTGGGATGGAAGCGCTGGAACTGGGGCAGTAGGTAGAAAGCAAGGGGAGGGGGTGATGAAAGAGACACACACACAGTTTTCTGCATCGTTCGTTAGTGCCTGCCACAGACACACAGTGGGGGGCTGTGGCCTCTGCGTAGCCTGAGAATGCTAAAGGCTAATCCTACAGGAATGCCGCAGGAATGTGAAAGTTGAGTCAGGGATCGAACAAGAGCGGGTTGGAGGTGGGTGAGGGGCCAAGAGACAAGAAAGAGTCTTAGAGAAGAGGGTGGCATTCATAAATAAATGAAATGAAAGAGAGAAGAGAAAAAGGGAGGGTGTTTCAGAGTAAGGTATTGTTTGAAAGAAAAGAAAAAACAGATTGGTAGGAGGGCTGATTGAGCATCTGCTTGAAAGATAAGCCGGCGGGATGATGTTTTTTCACGCCAGCATCTGCAATACTTGTTACGGAAACAAGGCTAAAACCTTCAGCTTTGTTTTGATAGACACCTCCTGTCCTGCAGGTACATAGAGATTCTGCTGATAATTTAGTTGGAATGAACAGCGCAGCAGCTTGTCGTGTCATGAAAGTAAAAGAGAAACGAACTTTGCACAGGCTTTCGTAACAATGGCAGTTGAGGCTTAGCTGTGAGGATGAGTCTCTGCTTGTCTGAGTTTCCTGGTTCCTGTCAAAGACATGGGTTTTCCAGCTCCAAAAAGGAATTATGAGATGCTCTGGTGCCAATAAAGTTTAACTCTACACTAAAATACTTTAGATCAAGGGAAAAGGCCTATTCTAGGTGATCAAATTGTTTCAAAGATGTCCAATAAAATCAATCACTTATGCCTCAGGGTCAAACGTATTACAGTTATTTACAATTGTATTAGAGAAATTTGATGTCAATGATGCCCATCTACATAAATGCAGCAATCCATGTGGCAATAATCATTTTTTAAAGTTTTGTTTTAATTTTAATTGTATTCAATGTGGATTGTTGATGTTATTTTTTGTAATTAATTAGAAAATTGATAATAGATAACTGAATAAATATGTTTTTGGTCACTGTATTTTAGGTTGTAAGAAAATGTGACATGGTATTTGTTAAAAAGTGAACCCACATTAGACATTTTAGTGATCTTCAAGAAATTAGGCTAAACTGGTAAAGATGAAGGTTTACTATGTGGCAACAACTGGTTAATTTTCACTTTTCTAATGTGTTATAAGACCAGATTAATATCTTAAAACTGTATGTTTTACTTGACCTTCTTTATGAACCATGTACAAAAGTGGTGCTGTAGATGAAGGCTCTCTGTGATATCTCTCAGTTATCTGCAGGACAGGTGTGTTTGGGTGGATACGAGTTAGTCTGGATAAAACCAGCTGTCTGCACAACAGCACAAATGTGTGTTTTCTTTGTCTCGTTGCTCTTGTGCAAGAATAATTACCGTTACGGTTTGAAGGTAAACTTGCTGACAAAACAGAGGCAGGGAACATTTGAAACACGCAGCTGCTCCTTTATCTTTATGAACGTCTCTGAACTGTGTGTACTTATGCAAATTAGTCTGTTATCACGACAGTGTAAAGGTGTGAGTCATTATTGGGAAAAAGGCTCACGTTAAGAGATCGATTTCTAAGCTTTCTGTTTAGGTTGTGGTTATGTTTAGGGTGATGGTTAAGGTATTTAGCAGTAATGGTGAATGGTGCCCAATGTCAAGGTCACAGATGGTTGGAAATCTTAAAAAAAAATTATGCAGGAGAGTAGGAGGGTTTAAAGCATGGAACTGTGTCCTGCAACATCCAAACATGTTGGTTCCTTGATTTATTAATGATTAACAAACCCTACATTTACATAAAAACATAAAAATAAATGCTAGATGAGGTTTTAAAATGGTTGAATAGTATTCTGTTCTGTATCCATTAATTTGACATGTCGTGTCTTTTAAAGGCATACTGAGCAGAATTTCCTGGTGAACGTTTGCCAACAGGTTTGGCCCATGTCACATCTTTTTGTTTGGTGCTCATTATTAAATAAAAGTCAAATCCTGTAGCTTTATGGGAGCTGTTACACTGTTATCTGTTTTTTTTTAATTTGATTTTCTTCTGTGAGGAAAAATTATAAAATTGTTCTACAGGGCAACAGGTGTGGACTAAAGGGGATTCCAATTGTGTAAGGGTTTAATTATTTAGTGTAAACGTTCTGCATATTAGACCTTGAATATTGTGAATAACCTACACAGATTCCTGTGCCTTTAACAGGACATGGATGTACAGTAAAATCATATACATTGATTATTTCTAGATTTTGCCAATTAACCAAATTTTTATGAACATTTTTACATTCAACCCAGATGTAGAAAGCTCGATCAGTAATTTATTGTACTGTTAGTATGAGGCTAAACTGTGACACTAGTTTAAATCCATAGTTAGCCTTTGACGTCACACATTTTGTGCATTGTTTGCCCATTTCCACCCAAAAAAGTTTTTGATGAATAGGGTCATATTGCATACAACAACTCCAGTGTGTTTTTTAAAAGATGTGTGCCCTTGTTCTGTTGTCTGTGATTTACTGGGTGTCACATGCAACTCACTAGTTTACAATTAAGAAGATCATTTGACCATGATGTCCACAGAGACGGTTCTCTTGTGCCGTGTTTGGGTGTCTGCGTGTTTATGTCCTCGTAGTGAATATCAGGAAGTGCTCACATCATTAGTCTGTCTGGCCAGGCTTTGGTCACCCAATTCCCCCAGAGACCAACTCTTTCACTCAAGGGCAGACATTAAAAACAACACGATGGTGGGAGAATGAGCAAGACAGAGCATCAATGGTGGGAGTGATAGTGGTGCACGTTTGAAGCCGTATGAGTGAGTGGGAGAGGAAGTGGGCACATGGAAACGGCGAGGCGATGAGAGATTTTAGGAGGCTGGGATATGGATGGAGACAATAGGACAGACATGCACATATACACCATCATGCAGTTGGAGGAAGTCCCCTAATAAAAGGTTTCCTGTCTCGAGCATCCCTAGTTTCTGATGGCTTTTTACAGAGGCCTGCTTGACACCAATTAAACCCACTCTGGGACTGGGACTCCCCTCCCTCTCTTCCTCCGATGGCAGGACACAGCAGACAGCCGTGCACATGACAGCTGAGGCCTGGGTATAAGACCACTTCCTATGTAAGGATACAGCATTTATATGGACACACACAGACATTACACACAGCCATTAGTCATGGACAGAGAATGGGTGTCTAATTTAATGATGGCTGCTTAATTGATATATTTGTAAGACTTTTCTCTACACTTTAAACAGGATATCTACTAGAGGTACTATTATTGTAAATAACAAGAGGCAACACTATGTAACCTTTCAGGATGTAGAACAGCTAAATGACTGAAATGAAACAAATTATTTTGCAAGCCAAATGGCACTATTATCTCTCATTTAGTAAATCTTATCTATGTAAGTTGTGATGTAATCTTGTGTTGACGTAATGATTTATGGGAAGATATGTTACATAGTCAAAGTGGTCAATCAATTTAACCAGCCGACCTTTGTCAGCTTTGTTAGCAGACGTTAGTCTCCATTTTTTATTTAATTTTATTGATTAAATGGTGTTCAGGCTTTAAAATCTGAACTTAAAACTAGTGGCACTTGTTACTTAGATTAATAGTCTAGTGCCTGTTTAACCCTGTTTAAAGGGAAAAGACTTACCTCTCCTTCAAACCTCTTTATTAAGCGGCCATTATTAATTTAGACACCCAGTCCCTGTCTAATGTCCCAAATTTATCTTTTGAGTTTTGTTGCCTTTCAACAACTGCATTTTTTGTCTTTGTTTATTTACAGAAAATCTATTTCAGTACTTTTGTAAAGCCCTGTTACATTCAAGATTATATTACTGCATAAGATATTTGACTTTTGAATCAAAATATTCAACAATTTCTATTTCAACAGTCATCAACAGTATTTTTTTATTTATCGTTTTACAGTAGACACAGTAGTAGTAGTAGTGGTTTTGTTGCATATAAGACACATTTTGTGGTAAATATAATTTTTTCTAAATGTTGAACCAGAAAGTTGGAAAAATCTTCTCTGTTTGTGTGGTCTAAAAAAGTAACAAGGCTTTAACAAGATCCTGGACCATGCTGTTCAGGAAAAAGGATTGGAACTGGAGATTACTGAAGGAAAAGGATGGTTGGGTACAAGCGCAGGAGTAGTGTGTGGGGGGTGTAAGCAAATTTAAAATAGGGCCCAAACCCCAGCACAGCATGCCAGGCCACGCTCCAGGCTTCATCCCACACCACTTCAAAGAGCCCTGAAATCTCTCCAGAGCCACAGACAAATTATTGTAATAAACAATAAGTCACCCCCCCCATGAGATCACATCCCCTCCGCACACTCATCTCCCGGGGGGAAAACAAACAGGCTTGGGCCCCGTTGCCTCGGTGACTGAACCCTGAGTCTCCTGCCCAGCCGCTGACCGCATGTTTCCAACTTTGTTTGTTTGTTTGTTTACTCAAAGACACCAGAGACTGCAGCGGAGGGAGGGTTATCTTCACAGAGCTCGGGCTAAAAGGCTTGGAAAAAGTAAAGGAGCACCAATTATATGTGATTTGGTCCATCCTGGGGTATTACTGGCCTTGTGGATTTGATTAGGGTAGATAAGTCAGGCTGTGAGGGGGCTTAAATGTCCAACTGACCTACGGGAAAGCTGGGTGTACCCCAACCAATCACATCCTTACTGTAAATCACAAATGAACCTAAAAAAAATGCACTTTGTTGTGTCTTTTTTAGGCATTTAGTACAGTTTGATTGGGTTTGTATTTAAGGTTTAGGTCTAGGTTTTGGTGGGAACATCTACTACCAGCTGTCCTGCTTCTGACGTTCCTTCGATTGCTCATGAGCACTATGCTGCGATCACAATGTGGTGGCTGTTGCATGAGCGCTTTTACAGCCATTTCTTACAATATTGCAGTTGAAATGGGATTTCTTCTGTTGCACCTCCATGACCAGCCACAAGTGGGACTGCTGACTTGGCGGGTGGGCCTAATTCCATTTCTCATAATGTGTCCATGTTTGAACTGTGCAAGTACACAAAGTCTGACCTTGCACAATTTACAGGTATTTGCCAGCACTCAGTTTAGCAATGAAAGATTCTTGACTGCACTGGCTGTTTGTAATAAAAAATGTTTACAGTGTGTCACATTGGCAGCTAAACTGAAAGCTTCACACTGATGCATGATCGCATCTTTTGCAATGCACCATTTTCACTCTTTAAAAGAGCACAATCCAAACTAGACGGAAGGATAATACATAAATATATTTCTTCATCTCCAAGGCCACAGCACTCATAAGGTGTGGAATTTGACAAAGCAATAACTCACAGCCTTCTACTGTAGTTCTCATGGAGCTGCTAACAGAAAACCTACGAGGACTCGGGCAAAGAGTGGGCGATCAATCACGAGTCTCTTCTTTTATCTGGTTTAGCTAAGAGTAAAGCCAGATAAACACTCTCCGGGGCTGTTTTTGTGAGGTCAATCCCTGTGTGACACTAAAGCCTCGCTGGAGATGCCCCAGACGTTTAGAAGAGAGAGACTCGGATGCACAAAAGCAGCATATACTAAACACATAATGTTTAAGTTCAGGAGCCGAGTGGGGAGTGTGCAGATCAATCACACTGATATCAGTCAGTCATGGGAGGAATGTCAACACCGCTCACCTCTAACCCTACGTGTGAAGGCATTACAGTGAAGCAGTGACCCCCTTATTCTCCTCACAGCGACCTCCGGGCAGCCCCGCTCTAATGGAGATTTTATGGATGGTGTTTCACTTTATAGAGACTGCGGACTTGACAGGCCAGCTCTGGGAGCCAGATGTGTTGTGTGGTCAAAGTAGGCCAATTATTAGACATAGAAAGGGATTCAGACACTGTTCCCGGGTAAAGGCACTGAAAGAAAGCCCCTGCTCTTTGTTAAATGGATCATCATACTGTGGGAATAATGTTGAATAAACATTATAGCAATATCCAAAGATGAATCCTAATTACCAGCAACTGAACCTGTCACATCACTTTGCCCCCCTAAATGGAGTCATGCTGAAGCTCTCAATCTACCATAAATGAAACTTGCACTAACCTGCTTAAATATTCTGAATAGAGATAATGGAATGCATTTTAGCTATCAAAATGTATAACCCCTAGCGGTTTGCAAAAGCTCTCTGCTCAGTCATGTGCTTTCTCTGCCCATTCACATTATTTTACATTTCCTTGATTATTAATAATGTCAACTTCAACACTACAGTGCACAGTGGTTAGCACCCTTGTCTCACAGCAAAAAGGTTGTGGGATTGCTCACTATGGACTTTCTGTATCTGCCTGTTGTCTTTGTGCTGCCAGTTGTTTCCGTCAGGAGCTTCAGCCTCCTTTCACCAGCCAAACATTTGCATGTATTGAAGAACTGGGGGATTTGTGAATGAATGTGAGTATGTCTCAATGAATGTTAACCCCTGCAATTAACCTCAAAAACAATGGATTGTCAGGTTAGTTTTTTGGTGTGTGAACAGCTACTTTTGAATTAGCTACACAGAACAAATGAGATAAACAGGAAACACATTTAAAGTGTAACATTTAACAGAACTGTGTCTGTTGTATCAGTGTTTTGAATCATATTTTGACACAGAAACGCATGAAAACTGTGGATGTCAGGACCTCGGTTGGAGATGTGCTTGAGGCGCTTTTGGTGTGAAATGCTTTTGAGGTTCCACACGCTTGTGTAAGTCAGGGTTACCGTGGTAGCAGAAATATAATCAGAGAATGTGGAATAGATTTCTGCATTGTGTGATGGGTCTATGTTTTATGAGGGATGTCTCTTCTCGTCTTTCTTTCTGTTGACAGATTAGAGTTATGTTTGAAATGTCAAAACTACCCACAGCGCCTTTAATTCTAGACGTCCTAATACTGTAATTCTCTGAAGGTGGTCAGGGATTAGTTATAAAGTGAAAAATGTACTAAATGTCTAATGCAACATTATCCACACCTACGTATTTGCAGATGAAGCAAGAAGTGTAATCTCTTGTTGACTGACTGCTCTTACTCTGACGCATCAATTATGTGGCTAGTCATTTATTTCATAGCGTCTATATTGTTGTTACAAGCAATTACAACTAGTATTTTGTTTGGTTTGGAAAATTCAGCCCACACTTGAGTAGCAGGCACTATTTCTCTGAAGTGTTTCTTTTAGACATGAGTTATGCTTGCCAGGAGCAAATGATGTGCAAAAACACGAGTACTGTATGTTGCAGGGAACATTTTCTTACGAGAGTACATGGCCCTGAAAGGCTGCCTTCATAAATGATGTTTGTCTGTAGATGTCAACAGCTCCCTGAGGTAACTGAGACAGAATGTACTGAGACTTTGGGCAAAGGCAGTTTTTATGGGGTAAATTTGTTCCGACTATAATCTGTGAAACTGTTCTTCCAGAAATATCCAACTTTGGCCTTTGAGATATGTTTAAAGAGTTGATGTTCTGATAAAAAAAACATCCCAGTTGTTGGATTCTTGTTGTGATACATTCATATTTATTAAACCCTATTGAAATTAACTGTTTTAGTTATTTATAGGCAAAATAAAATCATTGCACATTATGTGGAAAAAATCTATGGAACAGGCAACCTGTCATGAAACAACATAATTCCTTTCCGATTAACCAAGAATGTGTATGAACTCAACCTATGGAGTCAAATGAAATTTATGTTTTCATGATGGAAACACTGATTTGTGAGGGCTTTGTTCTTGGTTTGAGGCCACAACCATCAACCCATGGCTGCCAGTCTTTCTGTGTGGAGTCTGCTTGTTACTGTGGGTTCCTACCATCCAAAGTCATGCATGTATTGTTGAATCTAAAAAGTATAAAATATATCTGTGTTTCACTTCACTTCCCTTTTCTGTATTTACACAAAATAATCTCATTCAACTCTGCTTTGAATGAATATGTCAGTACATATTCCTTGTCCTTACCTTGACCAATAGAGTTGTAATTACGTAGCAGGTAAATGCATTTGTGGGCAACGACAAAGCATGACATAACGTCTGAATAGTTCTACCACTTTGGGAAAACAGAGCAAATGAGGTAAGAAAGTGTCAGATGGTGAAAGGAATGATGGAGCAAGAAATGCGGAGAATGATTATAGACGGAGAAAGATAAAAGCCCCAAGAAAGAACGAGAGTGGAGATCAAGTGTCAGGTCCACTGTGGTCCATTTTGCCCAAAGACAGCTGCAGCCTCAACTGACAAATCCAGAGGGGCCCCTGTTTCTCTTTAGGCCCCGGGAAAGCACCAGGAATTATCCAGCGTCTCAGCTCCCAGCTCCTTAGGGAACCTGAGTGTGTGTATGTGTGTGTGTCTTTAGAAAATGGGTGAGTGTAAAGGAGAAGGAGAGGGTCACGGCCAGTTCCACTTCCAATGCCACCCACCCCTCCCTTCTGCCTCATTCCTAAAAGCAGGGTAAATCCTAAAGAGATTCAAAAAAAGGGGCACAAACCTCACTCACACCGGCTTCCACTTTAATGTATGTATAGCCTGCCTTCTTCTGGTAATGTTTGAATTTGCAGGTCCTTTTATGCAGAGATTCCAGCATATTTGTGGTAATTTGTCCCACTAATATC
The DNA here is from genome assembly GCA_024416835.2 of Perccottus glenii. Taxonomy (NCBI): domain Eukaryota; kingdom Metazoa; phylum Chordata; class Actinopteri; order Gobiiformes; family Odontobutidae; genus Perccottus; species Perccottus glenii. The sequence continues at coordinate 5,983,528 of CM044564.2, read as the reverse complement.
TCGGTTCTATCCGCCTGTTTTCCATTTACACAGAAGAGAGTAAGACTGTGAAAAGGTGATCCAATAGGGAGTGTTTCAGCGTTACGGAAAAAGTAAAATGGGCAAGTAGCAAGACACAATACACACAAGGCCTTTGCATAATAGGGCAAACACAGAAAATTATGGAAAATTATGGAAAAAGAGCAGAATGATCTAACCTTTTGTGTGTTTTATTTAAACTGTTTAACATACACTTTAACAACTTAGAAATCGCTGCACTTCCCTTATTAAAAAGAGTAAATCTGAATATTACTTGTCTAAAACCACAAGTGATCTCAATGATCCAAAAACATTTTGGAAAGTTATTAAATCATCTTATGGAAACATACAGACCAATGAACTCCCAACATGCATTGTGGAAAATTCACTTATTCTCACGGATAGATCTGACATACTGAATTGTTTTAACAAACATTTCGTTTCATCAGGTTGTCTATATAAGACATTGCATCCAATTACAAAAACTTTAATTGAACAAAAAGGGCATTCATCGCCCCACCATTACCTTCCTCAATTGGCTCGTTTGTTTTCAGACCAGTAACTGAGGCAGAGGTCTACAGAGCCCTCAAGCAGCTGGAAACAGACAAATCTGCAGGTCCAGACAATTTTGATCCTTTTTTTCTTAAAATGTCAAAAGATTTTATAACTGAACCTTTGACATATCTTTTTAACTTTAGCCTTTTAAACAAGGTTATCCCTATGATCTGGAAGTCTGCTTTTGTTCTTCCTTTGTTGAAAGGAGGGGACTCGGCCGATCTTAATAACTACAGTCCGATATCAAAGTTATGTATCCTGGCTAAGGTCTTTGAGAAAATTGTTGCTGAACAGCTTAAAAAAATTATTGAGGTTCATGAAATTTTATCAAACAATCAATCTGGTTTTCTAAAATGACACAGTACAATAACTGCTGCAGTTAAAGTAGTTAATGATATCATTGAGGCTCTTGACTGTAAAACGTTTTGTACAGTGTTGTTTATTGACTTGTCAAAGGCCTTTGACACCGTCGATCATGTCACCCTGTTAAATCGGCTCCATAAAATTGGTCTGTCTGACACTGCTATTGGCTGTCAGGTTTTCTAACTATCTGTCAGGTAGAACTCAGTGTGTACACCTAGTTGGCATGTCTTTCTCCTTTCTTTCAATGACTAAAGGAGTACCCCAGGGTTCTGTTCTGGGGCCATTGCAGTTTTCTTTTTATGTGAATGATCTTTGTAAAAATGTGTCAAATGCTTTTTTTTATGCTGACGACACAGTTATCTATTGTTCCTCTCCTTCAATTGAACAAGCCTTTGATTTCTTACAGTTTGCGTTTGATGCAGTTCAGTCTCATCTAAATCAGCTGAGGCTAGTGTTAAATGCAGACAAATCTAAAGTTATGGTTTTCTCAAATAGAAAACGGCTACCCTCTCAGCTCCCTAAAATAAAAACAGCTGATTGAAAAGAAATTCAAATGGTCTCTTCTTATAAGTATTTAGGCTTTGATATTGATGAAAATCTGTCCTTTAAACAACATATTGAGCATCTTATACGTAAACTGAAGCCAAAGCTCAGTTTTCTTTTCAGAAACAAATCCTGTTTCTCTGTTTATACAAGGAAACGTTTAATTTCTGCAACTTTTTTACCTTTATTGGATTACGACAATCTCCTTTTTATGAATGCATCTGACCGTCTTTTAAAAAAGCTTTACGTTTTATGACTGGTTGTGGGAATCGTGTTCATTGTACACTGTATGCTGCAGCTGAGTTTCCATCCCTGTAGGTTCGCAGGTGGTCTCATTTGCTGATTTTCATTTATAAATGTATTCTTGGGCTCCTCCCATCTTACCTCTGCAAATACATGCGTAAAAACCAACAAAAGTTTGCTCTGCGTTCTCAGAAGGACATACTGATGGTGGTTCCCAGAGTCAGAATGGAGTTGGGTAAGGCAGCATTTCTGTACGCTGCCCCCTGTGCATGGAATGACCTGCAAAATCTATTCTAAAGAAGCGTGAACTCAATGAGCTTGGAAAATGTAACTGTTTTTAAACTTGTACACATTGACTGTAAATATCATTTGTTTTGTTGATGTCTTGTATGTTTTTAAAATTTATGTAAATGCTGTTGAAGAAGTAAAAATGGGAATTTCTTTGTAATGAAAAGGCTACTCTCGTTTTAGGTAAACCCACTGCTGGTAATGATTTGTATTTGTGTGTGTTAAAGGGAAGTGAAGGAGGCGGGGGGTGCAAGTGTGAACAGCTGTAATGTATTGTCGTCTGGGGTATGATAATATACCCATGTCATTAGGGCTGGATGTTTGCTAGTGAGCTGTAGTTTTAAAACAAGCTAGTCACAGTTCAAAGCAGGCCATAGCTTAGAGACCCACTGGGCTCATAAAGAGCAGCGAATAAAATAAGTAAAGTCAAATGAATGCAGTTACCGAACAGGCCAGGCTGCGGATATTAGCAGCCATCAAGAGTCGGTACAATGGTCGTTTTAGTGTTAGTCTAGTTTAAATTTTAGTCTAAACAACAAAATAAAACTTTTATTTAGATTTAGATTCTGTCTATTAAGGGTCAAGTCTGGTGATCTTTTGTTTTCATGGAAGCAACCAGCTGGCAAAACCAAGATATCGTAATAACACAATATGAAAACAGGATTTCTTCTTTGTGCATGTCTTTCTGGTTAAGTACGGAGAAATGTAGTGCACTTCTCACTCACTAATACAGACCTATGTTACTACCAGATCCTTGCGCTCTGCAACTGAACAACGTCTGGTGGTACCATCACAAAAAGAGAAAAAAATCACTCTCACATACCTTCTCTGGCTCTGTTCCACATTGGTGGAATGATCTACCTGCTGCTACAAGATCAGCAGATTCAGTAGCCATCTTTAAAAAACGCCTGAAAACACATCTCTTCTGTCAACATCTGACTGACAAACACTGAATACTACTTCCTTTCTAAGTACTTCTGTTACAGTGGCAGGTAAACGTTTTTGGGAGGAGCGAGTACAGAGGCAGTAGACGGCAGGGTGAGAATGGAGTGGTTTTGATGATTTGGAAAAGGGGAGTACAGCAGGGGAGCACATTATAATGTACCTATTGAAGTTCAAGCCTGTGTGTTTGATACAGTACATCTGTACCCCATTTCCCTCCTTTGCCCCAGCTGTGCGCCCTCACGTGCACAGAAACAATAAGGCCCGGGACCATAAATTCCCTCACTCTCTCCGCTTCCTCCTGCATCCATCTCCTTTAACATACACGGTCTTGTCCTAAAATCTCCTTGCTCAATATTTCTCCTCTCACGTCTTCTCAACCTTTAAAAACATTCATTGTCCAACGCAGTCTCAAAACTCAGAAGGTACAAAAGCATTTCCTGATTTAATTTACATAAGATGTGAAAAACATTGATCATTACAGTCTAAGGTTTGTCTCTTGGGGCAAAGTTGTTCATGTTGTGGCCTATGTTGTTGCCTTTTCTGCAGTTCATGACCCTGTCTTTTTTTTCTTATCCAGAGCTGTTTGATACTGAAGGCCATAACCTTAACCAAATTGCCACATACTCATTTCTATTAAAATTTGTCTTCCTAAATCCATACAAGTTGCTAAAACACAGAACACTAAACAAGTCTGTACATATAAATACATTATAAGAAACATACACGTCATTTTCCCTCTAAAGCATTTAAATTTTACTTACCCAGCTTTCTGGAAAAGTTACATAAATGCATTAAATTTGGAAGATATGTTTGAATAATTTAGATAATATAATATAATATAATGATAGATGAGTTTGTCACCGCAGATGTCATTCTCAATCTGCTGACACAAGCGTCGCAGATACAGTGCCATAAAAGGCTTTTTGAATGAAGTGCTTTCCTCTCGGTAAGAGGGGTCATGTCTACCGCTCCGGTTTCCGACAGCTCTACGACTACCCCCCTCCAACCCTCTTCACTCCTCACTCCTCATCTCCTCACCCATCATTGCACCCCTTCCTTGAAATCCCTCCCCGCTTTCTCTCTGTCTTTATGCAATGCGTCGGCAGAGACTGGAAGTATCAGTTGGCCCCCGTCAGGTCCGCTGGGGTCTGGGTGCACGGTAAATGAAATATGGTAGCTGTCGCATTAGGAAATCCATTGAAGTTAATGAGGGCCGGTGCTCTCTGCGGAGCCACATCTGCTGCTGGTTAGGCGCCAACACACCCCTATCCAGACACCACTGCGGGAACTGTGGAGGGGAAACTGGACCTGGGGTATTGAGTGGTACTGGACACCAAGTGGCTGCGAGTAAACTGCCTGGCTTAGAGGTCATGACCTTCAGATAATTTGTAATGGCGGCTAGATCCAGCATCGAGTAATGGATACTGCATTTTTATCAGAGCTATCAGCCGGCTAAGCTGTAGTAAAACAGCGGAAACACCAGCGACTCCACACCCAAGTGCTAGAACAACATATGGTATCGACCTGCTAGATATTGCTTTCAGGATATGATATTTTAGTACCTGCATTCAAATCCTGCTTGCTTTCATTAGAGGTCAAGCAATGTCACCAATAAAATTTAACCGTCTTCTTATATTGGCTGCTAATGAGCTGTGAAGACAATCTTGGGCATTTACTTGAGTCGGCTATTGCAGGCTAATGGTGTGTAATTTTGTGATTGTAGTGTAGATAGACCAAAGGGCATGTGAGGCTCTGCGATGCACCGAAGGATCTACAGACTCAGGGGCGTGGGCCAGATGGGGCCAGAAGAATATACAGGACAAGATATACCCAATGGACCATGCTGTCAGGTGGTCCAACAGCAAACCTAGTACAATGAACCAGAAGTGTGTACCATAATTACAGTTCAGTTAGCAGTTGTTTGCTAGTGATGCCAAATACTGGTAAAGTATCAGCAAATTATGTAAAGCACTAGTTTAATGCAGTACAATGTGAAAGACCTAATCAATGACTATAATCAAAGCCATGAAAGCAGAGATTATTTTTGTTATAGTTATGCATTTTAAAAGTAACTGCAGGTCAAGAGTTGATAAGTCTTTAAAGCTAATGGTAGGTGAAAAATTATACCCATCTCTATCTCTTAATGTGTTGTTTAATGTGCTAACTGGACAGTAGGAGCTTTTCTATTTTATTTTAAAGCCTAGGCTGACAGGCTGGTTTAGGCTAGCCTATTTAACTTAACTTAAACCACTGCACTGGTGTGTGAATGTGTGAGAATGTGGGGTGGTGGTCGGAGCGGCCTTAGGCGCAAAATGGCTGCCACGTCCTGGTCAGTCGGCCCCAGGGCAGCTGTGGCTACAGATGTAGTCTACCACCACCAGTGTGTGACTGTGGAGTGAATAAATAATGGGTCCCTTGGGAGAAAAGCACAGTATAAATCTAATCTGTTATTATTATTTTGAACCTCTACAATTTACTGTGCCTTGAATAATAGATCTAAGGGCAGAAGCTGAGGGCCATAAAAAAATCGCACCCAGTGTCTTGATGGACGTGACTGCACTTTATCGGCAGTAGTCATGGAGTCACAGAAGTAAAGGAGCAGAGTTTTGTCAAAGAGTGACAGACTCTGCAGGGTCAAAAGTTTAATGACAGTGTGTGTGTGAAAGACAACAAATGGCCAGTCCATTGACATGTAGACAAACGGTTTAGGGCAGCCTCGCATGGCCGGTCACAGCTCTTAGGGACCAGACTGAGAGTCCTAAACTGCCAACTCACAAAAAGTCCCGAAACATCCATCGGACTAGATTCAAAGGGTGTCGAGTCGAGCCCAAGACAGACTGTAGTGGTAGGTTAATGTGATGTGTTTTTACACCAGGATTGGGTTAAATATTTGCAAATTAGTTTTACTTTTGGTTTTGAGATTTTCTCTGTTTATCCAGATGGGACGGGTTTACAGGGCCTAAGTAGTTCAAAGAATGTTTAGTAAGCTGTCAGTCCCAGACTAGCACGTTACTCTCATTTCTGTATTCCTTTAGCTTCCTCGCAAAAATCCCCAACATGTTTCTTCAAATAATTCAATAAAAAGGAGGAACAGTAAGAACAAGAAGCTCAAAGACATTTTGATTTATAGAGGCATAATTTAGTTTAAGCTTTTTCAAAATAACTTTATACTTAATGAACTATTATGAAATATCTTCTTAGAATTCTTGTCTTTGCTCTTTATCAAAAGTAGGCCTTAAAATGAAATGAGTATACAGTATTCATGTTGTGTTCTTATCATTCGTCATCTACCACTTATCCTTTCCAGGTTGTGAGGGGGCTTTTCAGGTTGCAGTCTATACTAGCTGCTTCAGCTTGTGTAATGTAGAGGCACCAGTTCATCTTTACATGCATGTTTTTGGACAGTGGGTTAGGCCAGAGAGACCACTGTAGCAAGGGGGAGATAAGTAAAGTCCAGAAAGACCAATGTCGGCCCACCTCAGGATCAACCTCATAACTTTATTGCGCCAGAATCACATAGTCAAAATAGTTTTTGGAAAGTGCAGATGAGTAACCATCACTGGGAACTGATGATGTTGAAATTATTACCGGACCTGTGAGCTGATACAGGTCATTTTATAAAACTCACCAGAATAGAGTTATTGTAAGCTTGGACATTCCCAGTGCTATTCACCTTTTGGACCCAATTCAAGCTAAGGCCGTTAGCACTAACTACAATATGAAACAAGTGAAAATACATTGTTATGTCATGTTTATATCAATGGAAATAGAAATTCTTGGATAAGATCACTTTTATGTTGTGCTTTAAAGTCCATGTAATCTGACTGTGTGCACTCTTGATGTATTAGAAAGCAGATAAAGGATTTATCTGTAGTCAACAGATGAAAGAAGGTAAAGAAATGATCACTTAACCTTTGTCAAATGACAGAATAACCCAGCCTTGGTGAGCCACAGCAGGGGGCTAGTACACCCACTGTGTCACATACAGTTCAGGGAGTGTCTTCACTGTGAATCCTCTCCACCATCCATCTTCACTATGCATTCAAAGTGTGTGTCCGCTGCTGTGTGTGCGCGCTTGATGCCATTTGTCAATAGTTCAGAGTGCATCTTCCCTCATTTGTCTTTAGCGAGCGTCTCAAGTGTGCATTCTTTGTGTCCATCTCAGGTCATTAGTGGTCAGCGTCTGTAATAGATGAATGGGGTGGGTGGCTATTGGGAGAACGTGAAGGGGTCTCTCTTATTGTTTGTAACTGATTGGACAACTTAACACAAATGTGCCAAAACAAGCCTGTCATCACTGTTCCAGACTGAAAATCGTTGTTCTATATAGGCTTGCTTCGAATGATAGCATCGGTAGCATTAGTTAGTGTCAATTACTTGGCTGCCTTTGACCACAGTCAGCATTTCTTCATTCAAACACACCAAAAAAAAAAGGTTTTTGTTGTAACAATAGATGAAAATAGCTAAGAGAAGAGCTAACATAATGCAAAGTTACAAAGAAAGTTTGGTGAAGACAGGTGAACTAAAACTGGAAAGTAATTCAACGAGGGAACTGTTTGACAGTGGCAGAATACTGTAGCTTGCGCTGGTATTTCAATTGTCAAAACAGTTACTAAGTGTTACTGTTCCTTTAGCGCAGTACGATTAATACGAGATAGAACTAAACGCTCATTTGACTGCAGTGGCTTCTTACAGCTCTTGATTTGTCAAATTGCATTTGATGTCTACCTTTCATTAAACTTGAGCAGAACTTAACATCAAACAGGGAGTCTCTCAAATATAGGAAACTGATGCATTTGATGAATTTAAAAGTTTGGATGTTGTGAACAAACCAGAAACGATATTCTTCTTTCACTATTGTAGTTGCTTAATTAGCTGATCCTTCATACATGGCAGCAGAAGCACAAGCCTCTTCAAGGGTTACCTGTCCCATACCATGCCGTACCAACTGTCATTGCTAATGTTTACAAATTTTAAAATGTTAGGTGGATTTACAATGATAAAATGTGTTGCAGAAAACTCAGAAAAGAGCTGTATTTATATTTTTCTAGTACAATTTTTTCCTAATATGTACCAGGGAACCAGATTTAATATATGAACAGACTGTGTTTAAGCAAAACTTGTAAAGTGATGATAGAAAGCAAATGCAGAATATACAAATATATTTCCTGGTATCTTGGTTTTCATTGGTTTTAGTGACCACCAAATTCAAATTCCAATATGTGTTAATATCTTCAAGCATGAGAAAATGAAAAAGTTTCAGATTATCAGACAGTATAGGGCTACGTGGTTTGGCCGAGGATCAAATGTGTGCCTTGCTTTTGTTTCACTCACTTGCTCTGAACATATCAATAGCAATTTGGGTAAAAAGGCCCCTCAGCTGCTGTTTGATTTGTTAAAAGAATTATAGGCAGGCTGTAAGACGAAGCCAGCAGTGCCCTGTGTTGTGAGTGTTCAGTCTGCATTCTTGGCACCGGATCAAGGTGAATCTGGTTTAAGCATGGGAAGAAAAGTGTGATCCTGCATATGTGTGTGTGTTATTTGCAGCCCTCATTAGTAAACTCCAGCGCTGCGTTCACAGTTTGAACACACCACTCCTCCTCGTCTCTAAATTCTCAGCCTCTCACTTAAATGAGGTTAATAAACTCAAGCGTTTACTGCCATCAGCGACACCACCCTCCTCCCCGTCTCTGCCTACACCTTCCTTGGCCTCCACCTCCTCCAATAACTCCTAAGTCTCCCTCCTGCTTTCATCTCAGCTGAAACGCTTTCTTCCTCTTTTCCTCACCTCTTTTTTTATTGTCATTGTTGCAGAGCAAAAGCTCTGGGATTTCCTCCCTCGATTTCCCAGGACAGAGCTGCAATTACTGCTCAGGAAAGAAGACGACCAGCTGTGCAGGGGAATCTGGAGCCATACAAGAGGTAGACAAAGATGAGGGCGCCCCTTAGAGGCAGAGGAAGGAAACTGCCTTCTAAGGGGATCCACTATTTGTTTACTGTTGAAAAAAATTGTTACAAAGCCACTGCATCATAACTTATTTATCATTGAAATTAGGTTAAAGGCATAGAGTGAAAGAAACCATAAAATATCTTTTTGTGTTTTTGCGACACTTCAACAAGATCTGATCAAATTAACACTCTTTGCATGCATCTTGACCTTAAAAGATCCCAGCTGAAGTCCTTCAGTTCATTACGTAATGATTCCTTTTCTACAACTGCCCAGAGTGGACAAACTGAGCACTACTGGAGAAAAGGCAGATTAATGCTTTGCTCATAAACACACTTAAGTCTAAAGTGTATTTTGGTCTAAAGTTTAGATGTTTTACCAAAAACTTGTCAGTGATATAACTAAATGCACAGTGGGGCAGTTTTATGGCAAAATGTACTAACACAGCTATATTTCATACACAAGATAGTAATGTACTAATGAAGGTTACTTAGGTACTGACTCATATTCAAAATTCCCTGGTGCTGATTGTTCGCTGCTAGCTGGTTGCTCAGTCCAATTGTCTGTATGCCATATTTCCAAACACGGATTAAAGCCAGGTCATCGTGACCAAACAGGAACAACAAACAGTCACAATGGATAATGTACTGCGTTCTGACCTGTCCTGAATATTGAATCCAAACAGACACAAATCAGGTTATGGCAGGAACACTAAGATATGATACCAAGGAAATGTGAAGAATGCTTCAAAAGGCCTTGGGTGCTTTTATCTTGAAAAGCATGCGCCCAGGGACATCCTAAAAGTAGAAAATACAAAATATGATTAAAGAGACTACATAAACATAAAGTACAACTTCTGTGACCTTACTAAGGGCAAGAATCCTGCTCAGAAATGTTACGTATAGTGTGTCAAAGTCTGGAAGGAAACAGCTTATGTAGGTGTTTGAATTGACCCCTTTCATTTTAATGTTCTTACACTTTGTGCATATAAACTGAATAAACATACTTATCACATTCAACTCAAAGCCTGAGCAGTATCTGGCTGTGGGTTAAATGTGTGGCTGTTTAAATTTTAGGCAGCCACTGTGATTATCTCACATATTCCTGGATTACCTTCACACAAAGGCTTTAGGAATAGTTTTCACCTCATTTATGGTCACAGTGTTTCTCTGATCATATGACTGGAGGGCCACTCAGGCATGCTATTCATCAAGGCCCAAGGCTGTAGTAAGTGTCTACAAGTTCAGTTTCATCTCAAGTGTGTTCAAGTTCCTCTCTACTAAATTTACAAAAACATTTTTCACATTGGTAGTATCACAGATAGGAACAAGTGACATTTAATTTAAAGTTGTTTTTGGTCTGTGTTTGGAGACAACAAACCTTGAAAGCTGAAAATCAGCATGTTTTTTACAACACACAGTGATTATATGAACAAAATAAATAAATAGATGTGCCTGTTGAGAAGCCACATGCGACCAATCATTAGGTTTTATCTTCTTTCTCTGTGTCTTCTTAATGCGTTTTGTTGTTCCTGTTTGGAACAATGTTTTGGTGTAGAGTCCAAGAACATGCTGGATGAACTTTTTACTATCAAGCTTTTTGGCTCAGTTTAGTTCCACATTTAAAAACATTCTGGTGTCATTGGGCTCAACAAAACAGTCGCTCTGCCCCAAGAAAGAGCTGCCATTCCCGGAGAGCTAAGGAGGAGGATGAATAAATAATCCGTGCATTGGGAACAATTAAGCAACACACAACAGTAGCAATGAGTGTGTCAGGCTTCTCAGAGACTGCTAATCTAAAACACTAACAGTAAATACTAACAATTTAGTGGTTCCACACAAGAGACAGATCATACAGTTGGTGCTATTTGCAAAACACTTTAATTTTATCTTGAATACATTAATATGATGCAGTTAAAAATGTAACTTTATGAATTAAATTTTTGGTTCTCATTTTAAAACACAACGTTCATTATTGGGGCCCAGTGTATGACTTCATCTGTAACTGACGTGATGCAAAGTCTCATCGGAGGATTGTATATCATGTACTTAAGATATATTTTTACATCAAATGTTTGTAACAATAGGTTGATCTGATGGGTTATGAGAGACTAACCAAAAACTACACACTGAGATTTCTCTGCGTTGTTGTTGAGTAACTAATGGAGGCTTCTCTTTCATGGCAGATAGTTTGCTACCACAGCGTTCATGCACTAAAGTCAAATAGATGATGTCCTTTTAGCAGACTTAAAAGAAACCACTGAAAGTATATTGAGCTAAATAAGTGCATGCACAACACTGCATCGGTTGCTCTTTGTAACAATGCTTTGTGTGGTGTCCCTGTCAAATAAACATATATTAATAAATAGTGGTAGAAGGTTCCTACTTCTTTTGTATTTTCGTATTACTTAAAAACATGTACACTATTGGTTATTACTACAGACATGTTCCCATTGTGTAACTGACAGAGGTTCTGTATGTACTTGAAATGTCCCGTACTCCTTGTTCAGTATGTCCTTTTTGACACTTTGACTCACACATTGCTGAGATGCTATAGGCCTCAACTGGAAGTGATCCCTTGACCCTGGCAGCGCTGCCAGAGCCACTCAACACAGGATCACATTATTAAAATGACTCTGATACGGGCCTGTTCAACTTCAGCCATCAGCTGCTTGTAACATTTCCTAACAGCTGTCGCGCTGCAGAGAGTGATGGCAGCAGGAGCCTCCGTCGGGCCCATGGGACGGTCGGAAGGGAGCAGACGGTTGTGTCGTTTCACTACAAACATATGGTGAAACTCAAGTGTGTAATTTGCCGAGGACTACGGGTGGCCCCTGAAAAGCGCGTCCACAAAAACATGCACGCATGTACACACTCTCACAATGACAGGGTGTAATTTACCTGGGGCCGATGGGTGGCCCAGTATCCCATTGCACTTGTCATACACACAGACAGCTCAAACACAGTTCATACTCTCCCTGACATAGACAAAGACAGTGCAACTAATTTCCCTTGGCCTCCAGACGGCAGAGTAAGAAATCACACACTGACAGAGATGTTAGGAAGAGACTGAATTTACTGTATTGGCCCAGTGGAAGACATTACCCAAAATGTTAACCTGTGGGAGTTGCTGTGCAGCCTGTATCACATCCTCGAAAATCCATCAACCTGGCTCCTTTTCAAAGCCAGCGCTATCCCCCCTGAGAGAGAAAGAAAGGATGAAGGTTATGGGAGCACTGCAAAAAGGAGGAAGACAGATTAGAGGATATATCCCTCCCTACATTCCTGCGCTGACCTTCATCGTAGTGTGGCACAACCTATCATCGGCCCACCATGCTTTACAGTTTGTTGTTATCGAGGGGTGGGATTACGGGCCACTCCAACCTGCATGCCCCACCCCGATTTCAGGGCAAGCATGAATGCACCGTGTCTGGTTTCACGTGAGAATTGTCCCAGGCGTTCATTGTGAGGCAGTGTTTGAGGTGCCTAACTGTGGCTAATATGAGAGCCTGTGTGTAAGTGGTGCTGTGTCTGGGCAAAGGTGGGTTGGAACTATACATTCAACCTGGTAACTTAGTAGTTTGCTAAAACTCTTGACATTTTTAGTTTACTCCCTTTATTCTTACTAACTATGCTTACACAATTTTTACCTGTCCATTTAAGACTCTCCACACAGGATCTCCAGGGTCCAGCAACAACACTGGCTGACACAAAAGCTAACACCTTTCTTCTTATGTCTAACCAAGCTGAGGGTAAACAACTCTAAGTGGCCCTATAGAGACTAGCTCAGACTCACCAGGTCCAAATGTTTGTGTATTTAAACAGTGTGCACCCTCATCTTACAGGCGCCAAAACAACAAATGTTAGTTAATGTTGTTCTTGAGTGGAGTTATAATAAACCATTCAGATAAAGGCTGGAAATAAGAAAATGATTGAAGGTCCCTCTAAACACAGTGACATCACATCACAGCAGATTAGTAATATTATGACGACTGCTCGCACTAAAAAGAATTTATTTTCACATTAAATATCCACCACATAAAGATTAAAACCCTTAAACTATATGCTAAACTTACATGCACTACAACAACCAGAGATCTAGACGGCAAGGATAATCAGACTTAACAACAACAGACACTGTAACTGTAACATCTTTCTTTTCAAATGCATCCTATAAACTCTTTTTTTAAAACAAGACTGAGCTTTAGCCAGTCCGGTTATGTTCTCATTTGTGAAGTAATTCCTAAGTAACTTAAAAGTTGATTTTTCATTATATCGTACAGAGGAATAACAGTTTCCTTACTCGAGTACAGGTTGTGTCTACTCCTGTCTCTCCCAGCTGTGTATTTGTGAAAGAAAGAGACTTGTGTTTGATCTCCGTTCCCAGCCAAGGGCCATAACTTTGCTCCAGGTGCAGAAAAGTCAACCTGAGGGCATGGGAGGTACATACAGTGAAGATCACACACACACACATAAAACACACACACACACCGGGCAGGAAATTTCCTCGAAGCTGTAACTGTGAGTGAGTAACTTTGTGGTTTAAACTGGTTTACCAGTCCACTGGAGTCAGCGAGGAATGCTTCTAAAGACTTGGCAACGTGATGTAGGATAAACATTTCGGTTACCGCCTCCACATGTGAACATTAATCAGTCCCAGAGAGGAATACGGAGAGTGAAGAATGAAAAGGTGAAAGGGCCAGCTGGTTCAGTGGGTAGTGTAATGACAATGTGCAGCTCGGCCGCTCTACTGTACACAGAAGCAGATGGAGTTGGTTTTCTGCGCTGAGGGTCACATCTGACTGGGTAAATTATGTCAACAATACAGTAAACACAATTTGTATGACGCTGAGGGTTGGGATAGGATTTGTAGTGTTGCAGTCCAGACCATACCCAACTGAGTCCAAGAGCACACTGAGACACTTTTTGAAACCGTGACAATGTGAAGATCAAGAAAACTACAAACAACGGTTAAGATCAGCCATTTAAAGGTGCATTTTGTAGTATTCAGTCAAAAAGTAAAAATAAACACTTAATTATTTCAGTACTGCACATTCTCTTCAAAAACACTTCCATTTGTCTGTTATGAGAAAAATAGACAGAGATACATACATTGACAATGAAAGTTTTCCATCTGACCTCTAAAGCGTTAAGTAAATCTGTGCTTTTAATCAGAACTGATATAATCCAGTCTGTGTGTCTGAGATCATGACAAAACATATTAAAAATACATTTGATTCTGTGACAATACCCAGATGGTTCAAAAACCAGCCAGTCTCGAGTCCTACATCAATAAGAATGTGGCGAGTTACTAAACAGGTGCCAATATAAAAATGTACTTTATTTACCCAATCAGAAGTAATGCATCTGTATTAAAAACTTTTTCATTTAGTCCATTATTTTAAGTGTAAAGGGAATAATGAGTCCCTATATTCCTTGGTATCTCCATACAGGAATCTGTGTGGTCCATAATGAGCTGTGTAAACATCTGCTACTCCTGTATTAGAGGCCATTTTCTCCATGTCTCATCCTGTAATATGGAGAAATTAGAGTGCAGGGACTCATTCAGGGTGTTTATATGCACACACACACATTCACAGAGAGCAGACATAACATAAGGACTCCGAGTGTTTTTATACTACCCAACCGACGCTCTAACATAGCATCTCGACACCACAATTTTCCATCCACAACAGTAAAACACAACTGGGTGTACATGCCGTACGAGCTGTGAATACCAGGTTTTTCCTCAAAGTGCAGGGTTCTTGGGCCTTTTCCTACAAACAGGTTTATACTGATTTATCTGGAAGACTTAACCACCTTAAATATGGAGCACATCCTTATGTAAAAGAGTCTTTTCACGGTTTAAAACCCAGGAGCTAACACACATCATTGCTTTTTAACTGCCCTTTAATTGTTGGTTAAAAAAAATGTGTTTATTTAACATGGAGAGTTTTCCTAAAAAAAAAAAAAAACTGTAAGGCAGAACATAAGGGCTCAATTATGCAATACTAAAAGACTTTTGTAGGCATTTGTAGAGGCACAATGCCTCCTACTGTCAAGTTATGGAAATACACACCACATCAAAGACAGGGAGACAACTTTTTTAAGTCATTTTGGACTTGACAAGCTTTTAATATAGAAATCACAAGTATGTACATAATGGTAAAAGACACAGGGTCTGGATGATAAATGACTTTGAAACAGTACTCTAGTAAATCGTCCAGAAAGAGTAACCTTTCAATCCAAACATAATAATCCAGCCGTTTCTCATTGATTTGTTTTTAGGTGAAATGTAAAGATGTCTCACTTGTGCATCTCCTGTTGAACTTCTTTAAGAATATTTTCCTCCAGTTTTGTTGTGTTGTACTCTTTCAGCATGTCGTACTCCAGCCAAGGCTGTGCCCACTTCTGAGCGTGCTCCATCTGCTCCGGGGTCAGTGACAAGTCAAAGCGGATGCCCTGGATGTTGAACTTGGGCCTTTCCCATCGTTTAGACCATGGCTTTGGGCGCATCTTTACCTTGAGCTATTAAATAAACAAAAATATAATACTCTATTCAACTTGTTTTCTTCTTATAGTATACAAGATATCTGTATATGCAACAACTTGCTCTTACTGTTACATTTGAGGATAATCATTCTCACCTTATTGACAGCGACCTCCCCAGTTGGAGAGAAGGGCACAGGCTTCATGTTGGGGTCCACAGTGCTGTATTCGGGCAAAGCATCTCTCAGATACATCAGGTTATCATCCAGCCTCTTCTCCAACTTAAGCACCTCAATTTTCTGGATCCGAGGGCTGTAGAGTTCATAGCAGATCTCTACACCTGGAAAATGCCCACACAAAATGCAACAATTAGGTTAAAAGCAATGTTAAAAGCAACAGTGTTAAATAAAAGCAAAATAAAATCATGTCATTGTATTTCTAGTATTTGGTCTTCTGTGCAATTATTTGAACTATTTTGTGGAATGATCAAAACATCAAGACTTTAACTGTATGTAATAAGATTTCCTGACCCTAAACGGTTTCTGACAGCTAACAGCTGAAAATGTAAATCTGACATCCTGTCCTCCTGAATAGAGAGGATTGTGAAGTTAGTTCAAAATACAGTAGCTGTGTTCCTGGAGCTTATTCAATTGAATGCAGACATGAATTGTTTTGACAGTGAGGGGGTGATAGAGAGAACGGGAAAGCATGAGGAAACATAGAGAGAACATGCAGACTTCACTGAAAAGCTCGGGGATCAATTTAAGGACCTTCTTCCTGTAAGGCTGGAATACTAACCACTCTTTTACTGTGCAGCCCCAACATTTCATTGAACTTAAAACTAAAAATGGAGGTTGGACTGAATGTCTAACCAAAAAATGAATCAACTCACCTTGGTTATCAATAATGTTTCGGAGGACAAAAGTGGCCCCCAAGCCCTTCCCTCCTCTCTGAATGCAGATACCGACAAAGCGGTTCATTTTGCCATTGGCATTGAGGTCCTGCCATTGTCACAGCAAGTACACTCCCTAAAGACAAGAAGAAGTGGTTATAACTTTTAGCCTACAGAAAAAAGACAACAATGGCATATTCCGCCAAAAATGTTGCATAGCTTATAACCAGGATATTTGTTTGGCATACACATTAAATATAGTCATACATTTAAGCCAATTGTGAGCTGGACACAACAGCCTTCTTCTATTGTTTCTTACCAGCATAGAATTCAGGAATGTCAAGCACTTTTCTTCTACAGATCATGTCCTTTCTCTCCATTGAAAACTTAATCGGGTTTGTTCTTTGTCGAGGCGGGACAAACTCTGGACTCAGAAATCTGAAGGGAAATAAAATAAGGGTAAATATTATTACATCTGGCTTTATACATGTAAGAATTAGGATTGTCCAGATACCAATTCAAGTAAGTTTTGGAGTCTCTTGTACTTGTTTGAGCTCCTCACATTCTGCCAAATGACTACTTATTGACATTTTTATTCCCCTTTTGTTAAAAGAGCACTGTTTGGATGTTTTACTGTTAATGGAAATGATAACAGTAGAGCAGACTACAAAGCAGGCTCTGTTTAAGTGTCAAAAGGCACAAAAACTGACTCCATTAAAAACAAGTCACATGATAAAACATGCTGACATTTGTTTAGGATTCATAATCATAGCAATTGGTGGGTACTCATTTTCAAATACTCTAACCGGAAATACGGGTATCGAGACATCCCTAATAACATTGTGATTATTCCTATGTTCATACAAAGAAACATACTTCCGCATAGAGGCCACAGTTTGTGTTTTATCTACTATGACAGGTTTACTTGGAGGGACAAATTTAGAAGGCGTCTCTCCGTCACTGGTGGGAGCAAGACGACACAAAGATGTGGACAGCAACCCTGTAAACAACACAAAACACAATAATTATTTATTAGAGTGACCATGTCTATAGTTGATGGGGACTGTCCTGATGTTATGTTCCTTAAATCATGACCTAACAAATATCTGTAGAAACACAAAGATGGTTTCCAACTATGCAGTCCCATAAATAACCATTTGAAATACAATTCTGTTTCTGGGTCTGTTGAATGGCAAGGCTCAACACTAAAATGTATGTTTATATGACAAATAAATGTAGTTCCTAATAGTCAGCAAATTATTTTTTCGGAGTTTTATTGCACCAAGGGAGTTTCGTGTTTGAGTTAACAACTGTTAAATTGTATAAATGTAGATTTGTGCCAACAGAAAGAGTCCCAGTTTGAAGATTAAGAAATATGATCACCTTAACAGCATTGGTGACTAGTTAGCTGACACTTAGCTCATGGGAAAGCGTCTACAGAAGGGGTCATGTTGACGAGGCCCACTTCTGATGTAACCAAAAAAATAATAACTTTATTTTTACTTACGTTCATTATGGAGCTGATAAATTCGTAATAACCTCAAGGAAGCCACACATTTGTCAAGCCTTTTTGTGCAGGCTGCCATGACTGACCTTCTTCTGTCACATGGGAAGCGTTACGGCAGCCGTGAAGGTGCAAAAATGACAGTAGCGATATTTTCATGTGCAGTGCCAAGGGATTGACCACAAGGTGGCGGAGCAGTTTCATGGATAGGTCTCTTATAATGAGGCTACACTGTTAAAAAGACATTGGCACCTGTTTTCCTCAAATTTAGAATTCAGTTTTCTTTGTAAACTAGGGTTTTGAACATCTTTGCATGGGTTTTCACATCTGATTAATGTAACAAAAAAACTACATTACTGCTAATAATCGGGACATAAAACGCATAGTAATATTTTAGTAATATGTTTTCTTCTGTGTGGTTACATGTTGAGCAAAGCTGTGTGTGGTTTTGCAACAGGGCACCAGATATTTAAGGGCCCATGTGGGAAGGGCCACCCAAGACAGTTGATTGCATAGCCTATACTTTGATGGTTTAATTTTATATGGTTTTGGCCACAGTCATAACGTCTGAGTTACTGTTGAACCTTCTTGAGGACATCAAGTATCAGTAGTGTTGCCTTCATATGTATCCAAATCCTCAAAGGACCTATAAAAAGTGCTGGGAGCCATCAATACATTCACCAGCACAGAATGAAAATGTTTATTCTTAATACACTTCCTTTATTTTTTGTCATCAACCCGTTATATTTAGGGTAGTTAGTCTCAGATTATGGGCTTATTTAATGTTGAAGATTTGGAATTAAATCAACATAATATGTGATAAGTACAGTCCAGTGAAGAGTTTTTTTTTATTGACCCGTATGTTGTAATGGTGACTATTGTTGTCTATTGTTAGAAATCCACTCATTGTTTAAAAGCATAATGTGCAGGATTTCCAGCTGAACAAACCGGATTCTGTGACTCATTTGTCTTTTAAAAGTTCTGGTAATCGAATAAACCACATGTTTCTTCTGTGAGCTGTAATTGGCTGCTCTCAAAAACGTTCCTTCTATGTACACAAGTGTAGCATGGTGACGTTGTTTTTCATATTTCTCCTAACATTTTGTAACCTCAGATAAACCTGTTTCCTGTATATCTGACAGGCAGCTCGGACTCTGTGGGAACATGCAGTGTAGCGTGGCTCCTCCAGGTGGGCTTCAGAGCTTGCTGCCTGCAGAGGGAGCAGCTCACTCAGAGCGGGCGTAGTGGGGAGGATGAGGGAGGACTAGAGACATGGAAGCGCTCATCTCTTTAATGCTACGGACAACTTAGCGCCCACTGGACGCTGGACTTTCGGATGTTACGGAGAAACTCAAAAACTGTGAGGTTTCAAGGATGTTCTGCTCAGATGGGACTCTCTCAGCCGTCAGTTTTACGCTCGTGTTGGGAATAACGTGGCTCAGCGTCTTCTGCGATTTCACCAAAGGCACCTCAGACTTTTCAGGTTGGTATAGACCCTGAGGTCATGTTTAGTTCACAGACCTGTACTATAAAGACAGATAAATAGTACTATGTTGGGTTTGTCTGCTGAATTCATCATTGCTTTTGATTATTGTAAGGTTATAGCCTACTGTTTTATCCCGAGGAAATGAACTGCAAGTGCATGGGATGACGCATATTATTACTTTGAATATTTCGTAGTAAAGAGTCACCACAACTCTCCCAAACAGAGTATACTGCGACCCATCGGCCTGTAGTGTGGACGGCCCGTGCCTGTGGCGTGCTGCAGCATGTTGGCTCAAGTGTTTGCTTCATAAACTAAAAGGGAACACAACTTTGAACATGCGCAAACCAGACTTGTATCATTATCCTTTTTAGTGATAAAAAATGTCCCAATTGTGCTCTTCATGACACAGTTTGTGAAGAATGACCCACATAATGCACTCCTCTTCCTATACCTTAAAGCTCCCTGGCTGAGGGATAGTTATCAGTATGCCATATATTTGCAGCTTATACTTTGATGCAGTTGTAATGAATGAGATAAAGCTGTTAATATGTGACCAAGTAGAAACTATTGTCTTGACCAAGTGCCTTGGTTCCCTATGGATTTACAACTATTGCAGTTTTATGACTTACACAGACATCATATACATATGTGAGGAATGTAAAACCAATCCTAGCTGCTCATATACATAGGACCTGTCAATTTCCTAGAGTTTATGAAATGTGACTTTTTTTTAGTCACTATTGAGTTATTCTGCATTGCTTTAGAGGAAATTGAGCCCAAAGGCAAGCCTGCAGGTTTTGTTTACTGTGCCATAAAACAGGAAGAGAGCTTTGTGTCGCCATTAATTGGCCTCTAATGGGTCTAATGGGTGGAAAGAAGCAGGCCAACGTTGACTGACTGAGGGGGAAAGGTGCTAAACAGAAGTGTGTATGATTGAACGTGTATATATTTGTTCATGTAATGAGCTGTTAAAGATCGTAGTGTGTTGAAGGTAGTAAACAGCGTGTAATTGTAAGCGGTCTAAACCCTAACACTAAAACTAAAACTGAGTAGATTGAGTGAGAGTTTAATTAAGCCAGAAGGGAAAGACCTCGGATTAGACATGGGTATTTAAATACTGCGTTTGTAGGAGTTGTTTTGCTTAAATCTCAGCTTTAGAGTTCTGTTTCTTGTAGTTATGTTGCTAAGACCATCTTACAGTGCAAGTTAGATCAGAATGCACCAAGACCAGACTAGGACTTTTAGGGACTGAGACCAAGACAAGTGCATAATATATGGGAGGAGAAATAAATGACAAATTCATGGGGTTTTTGGTCGTGTTTGAGGTGAGATGTTCGCTGTCACATTGGTCCTTATCTCTCCTTTAGGGGAATGGTCCCCAGCGCAGTGTTGTTATTTTTGATTCTGTCTGGTACTCTGTGTGCAACTTGCTTTAACAGAGATGCTGACCAGGCATCCTAATGAAAAGAGAGACCGGTGGCACAAAAATTCCTGAGGGACAAAGAAATCCTTCACATCACACATTCTTGACCAGCTGGACTTTCCCTGGAGACTGAGGGGACAGGGTTGATTGACAGGTGGCCAAAGGGTGTCAGAGCAGTGGGTCCAGGTCTGTATCATCATGAGAACAGATAGATGTGCTTTTTTCAGCCCACTTTTTAAAACAGATATTCCTCTTCCCATGTGATGACAGCATGACTAAAGTTTAAAGCACATTGCACATTTCAAGACTCGGAAGGTTTAGGTTGAAGTCTGTATTTGGCTAGATTTATACAAAACTTTTATCGCAAAATATGTGTATTTTGCATTTATATTGATTTATTTCCATGAAGTTATAATAAAAAGATGTGTCTTTAGTGTCACACAGGTCATTTTACAAAACAACAACTGCATCTTAACACAATCAATTCCAAACAGACACACTAAAGATGCTCACTTAATAAAAACTAACCTATCATCATTGTTCGTATGTTTACTGAAAAACAGAGAGATATAGTAAGTCAGCAGGCATTTTAATGTATCTTCATGTAAAATAAAAAATAAAAACTTCATAAAAAGATTTCTATCTATTTTGAAAACTTGATATATCGCCCCGTCCTTGTCTGTTAGAATGGGAAAATCTAGAATTACATGAGTACACTTTGGCCATGATATACAAATTCAGAAAAAGGAGGTTATACCGGCCCGGCACACTTACTCCAAATACCACTCAGGTCCAACTTGTTCTCGTACTTGTCACTCCCATTGTCCGTTCTGTTCACCAGTCGGTTCACGAGTCAAGTGGTAACAGGTGCGTGAAATGGTCAGCATATAAATCATACCTGTAGTAGTCTCTTTACAAAAACAATTCTTAAACATTTGAAAATATACAAATATTTTATCACACACACTAGAAAACTGTATACATGTTTTATAAGTTCTATTTTATTTAATTGTTTTGGTAATTTAATAAACCTTTTTTATTGTTTATTTTTTTAAACATTTAAAAATAATGTAAACCCTTCTTTTAAGGAAATAGTTTTTCCAGAATAACAGTTATTGCAAAGCACACAAAGTTGGTGCTCCAAAAAAGTTAACAAACCTTTGCATTGATATACCATTGTTTTTCAGGGTTATTTAATTCAAACACATAGGCAAACTACTAAATAATACAAGTCAACAGCCCAAACTCTTGATTTCCAAAGAAGCACCCGAGTGCTATTTTAACTCACTCTTTTGTGGTGTTTGCATCATTTGTTGACAGTCAAAGTAATAGCAGTTTCACGTTTCATCAGAAGCTTTAAGTTCGGGGTAATTTCATTCTGCGTCTCCCCCTGTTATCATCCTCTATTATACAGTTGCCTGGACGGCTAATTAGAGGTGTGTATGCACACTGCCACAGTTGACAGACTTGACACTAACAGAGGCAATAGTAAGACCAAAAATTTTAGCCTTTCAAGTCATCAATACCTGCCATCTTTGTAACTGTAAACCCTAGTCCTCACCTATTTTCTTCTTTTACTGAGTCATTATGGCCATCTTTATTTATACAACAAGCTTCTGTCATCATAAAATTGAGTTGTTTTGTACAAAATATAACTTAAACCACAACAAACGTGTCCAAACTAAACCATTTCTTAATAATTTGACCTCATTTCAGACTCACTTCCTTTCAACAAAACCATTTTATAATTCCATATCTTGATCAAAAATAAGTTTAACTGGCCTGTGTATTTAGTGCTTAGTGTGTCCCGTGCATGCCTTTCCGACTACAAACCAGCATTATCCACTGACACTGACAGAGCACAGATTATTGTTTTTGTCAACACGCAGTTGTGAATGAAAAAGGAATGTGATGAAAGTTGGGCCCTTGAGAAACAATGGCATGTTACCTACTGCACCCATGGCTTTTCAGTCTCACTACTTTATCTGTAAGCATCTTAAACATGACACCGATGTATTAAATTATTTGGTTGTATCAAATAAACACTGACATCTCTGCCTGGGCTTGTATTGTTGATTAATATTTCAGTAAAAACTTTCTCTGTCTTGTGCAAGAGGCCTGTTTAGTCGATGGGTTGCGTGACTGTTGAGTGTCTAAAGAGGTCAACTGAGGTCAGCCTATAGTAAGTGGCCGTGTGGTTAGGGGGAGTTAACATCCATCTTGTCCATTGTTCCCCTCTGTCAAAGCCTCCTCACTCATGTTTAAAGAAATAAAGGAGAGAGAATAGAGATATTTGGGCACTTTCCGCTTCCATTCAACTTCAAAGTAAAGAAGAACCAATGCTAGAGGTTCATCCCATTCTTGGCTAAATTGATTTGACACAATATTAGGGCTGCACAATATTAGATAA
Source organism: Perccottus glenii (assembly GCA_024416835.2). Classification (NCBI taxonomy): domain Eukaryota; kingdom Metazoa; phylum Chordata; class Actinopteri; order Gobiiformes; family Odontobutidae; genus Perccottus; species Perccottus glenii. The sequence goes on along the minus strand of CM044564.2, from coordinate 5,960,423 downwards.
AATGAGATTTACAGAAAACTATGTTGAATACCACAATGACTATTTGAAAGTAACCACTGTTATTTAAAACTGTATATAAAGAAAAGGCTCTCAACAATTTATTCCCCTGTCACCTTTTTGTTCTGTTGCACCACAATGTGATATATATATATATATATATATAAGCTGTTATTAGGCATTTTTTTTTGAAATGCAAAGATCAAATGCCACATACATACGTAAATATTATTGCAGTTTAAGCAGCTCTTGTGATATGGATATTGCAATTGTCAATACTGAATTTGAATTTTGCTGATTTTGTGATTCTAAAATTGTGATATAGTATTGTGCAGTCCTGTTTCAGTCTGTGCAGGCTTTAGGAAAACACATGCCAAATATTTGAGCCTATCAGGGTATTTTTTATAAACTGGGATTTGAACATATATAGTTATGCTTCAAAATGTCTCCGTGATACATTTTGCTAAAATACTTCAGACTCTGAAGTATTTTACCTGGAAGTGGCACTCATTTATTTTTAGTTTGTTTGTCATATTACAATTCTTCCTGGTCAATCTTCAGTAGAATTTACATGTGTATACTTTTTATGGCATCTATTTGATAAACCTCAGTAGCTCTTACTTGTTATTTAGTACTGTGTTTGTTCGTTTTATCTTGAACCTTTGGTAAAGTCCAGACATGTATATGTGTCTATGCCTTGATGAGCTCTCAGTCTTGCCACATACATCTATTTTACTCTATGTTGGATTAGTTTTCACCTTATTTTGTGCTTCTTGAGGCCCCTGAAGTCTTAACCTGTTCTAAAAAGTAAAAAAGACCCCGGGTAAGAGCAGCACACAGCACCTTCTTACCCCCTCCATTACCCTCTCAACCCCAGCCCATCCCCCACCCACACAATCCCCCTCCTCTGCCTCTTTCTCCAGTGGCTTCTTCCCGTCCTCCCTCCTCCTCAGTAATTTCTTAGCACAGCTCCTCCCCAGGGCTTGCCCAGTCTCTGTTTGTGTGTTTGCGTGCGCCAGGTGAGTTCTGTCTAAACAAATCCTGCCTCCCATTTGTTTTGTCTACTGCGGTAAAGGCAGGCGGCTCCACAGACGGCAAAGGCCTGGCTTTTGTTTCTCAATAGAAAAGGGGGTGCTTCACTTCAGAGAAATAGTTTGTATGAATGAGACTTCCAAAAGAGTGTATTTTTAAGGTTAGAGATATCCTGAGATCTCACAGAGGTGGTGGTGGTGATCAAACTTGACGGGTCTTTTACCGACTCATTTAGGTTCATAAAATGATCTCATGTTTTTATACCCACTGTGGATGTGAATAAAAATCTCTGTGATTACATCTGTAGGAGGTCTAAAGGGCTTTGTTTTGTAGTCTTTTATCTAACCCACCCAGTTTCTGTGCTAAACCACACAGATCATTTAATAGACTGTTGACAGTAGAAATGAGTGGGCCATTGGATCAGGGGCTGTCAGGAAAGATTTGATTTATTCATTTATCAAAACACAGATTACACATAGTCAAAATAGATGAGGAATGATTGTGAGTAATGGAAAAAAGTTCAGTATCTGTGCAGTGAGACAGACATTGTCTTGGGTAAATAGTGCACCAGTATTTTTTCTGCAGCAGTGGTTTGCTGAAATGATTGGTGGACAAATCCATGGTTCTAGTCTGACACACAGCTGCCAATGTAACTGCAATGAACTTGGCCGTGCTATAGACCCGCTTGGTTTATTCACAACCCCTTTTCTTGTCCTTCCCCTGTATAGTTGTCTGTGCTATGTTTAAATAATGGCCAAAATACAGTGTAATGTTATTTTATATCTGCTATAACATGTCATTCTTATCATGTTGGATGAAGACTGATCTGGTTGGTGCTTATCTTACCACCAGAAAAAAGATTGTATATTGAAGACATCTTTCTCTACAGTGATTGTGGACAAGTCTGTGAAAGTCTTTTACAACGTGTTCCACCAGTTCCGCCATAGTTTACTGTCCTGTAGCGACTTATACGTCACTCTTTTTGATATATAATTGCTGAAACTGAGAGAAGTGTGTAATTGAGAACTCATTTAAAGTGTAAAGGTTTGTAACAGGTGTGTAAAGGTATTTTAATAAGTCATGTTTGTCTGATGTATGAGACATTAGAAGGAGGCCTGAGTGATTGGGGTTATTTATGCCCACAAGACTTTTCATGCAGAAGTCGTTTTAAGTAAAATGGGAAAAGCAAATCAAAGGTTTTCTTGGCAGACACCTAGGGAATCTTGTGGAGATTTAGATGTGTCCCTCATCAGCATGTATGCCCTGGAGTTTGTAGATGTATTATTCCAGCCTGGCAAAACATAATAATGATGACAGACACAAACTACCATGAAACCCGCCGTGGATACAATAAAAGCACAAACAAACACGGCTAACTCGGAGCTTGACATCGTGTCGAAACAACAAAATGGTGTTGGTGATGAGAGATGGATGTTTGCAAGAGAAAACAGTTTTTCCTTTTTGTTTACGACGAGTTAAGCACACGACAATTATATTTTACCACATTAAAATGAAGCGTACAGAGATGACAACAACCATTCCTTATTATGGAGTTACACAGTTTAGTTGTGCTTGTGGCAAAACAAGAAAAGATTCTGACTGACATGATGAATGCGGAAATGTGTTTAAAGTCAAGTCCAGTCATGGCATATGAGGAATACTATGCCCCAATTAAAGTCAGCTTCTGAACGGTTGCCAAGATATGTATGGCAGGAGAACACATACTAAATGAGGTAATGTTTAATAAACATTCTGAGTGCTGCCGGCAATAAGAAATTCAAATCTTTGTACGACACATGAACAAGTTAAGCATAGACACATTATCCTGACAGACAAAGTAATCCTTCTACCACACAAATAGGAGTTGAAGAGCCACAAAACATTGCATGACCACTTGCAAGACCTTCGAAAGCTTCATTTGACAAATTAAAACCTCATTGGTGAAAATTTCTGTCATTGCTGTTTTTTTTTTTTAGAAAAGTGATAAGCTTAGATCAAAAAATGGTAAAGATTGGCTCATGATAAGTCTTGCAGCTAAAGTTAGGGTCTGAATAACATATGGTTTGTATTGTAATAGTATTTATTTGACAATTAGTTGGTCTTGATAAGCTTTAGCTGAAGTCAAGTCAGTTACATTTATGTGACCTACAAACTCACAAACCAAAAGCACAGGGTCTCAAGTCCTATAAATATAGAGAATGTATGTTATAACATTTAAAACTCTATTGCTGGGTCTCACAAAGTAAACTACAAACACTGTGCTGGCTGCAGTAAAGAAAAAAACACTATAATTAAAGTGAGAGTGGGAGTCACTTTTTAAACAAAGTCTGTCTCGTTCCTGATTTTGGGGTTGAAACTCCCAAATTAAACCGAGACAGCATCTACCAGTGTAGGCTAAAAGGCATTGTAACTACCACCTGAGAAAAGCTTATATTCAGCAGAAAAGTGCACGAGCAGCCAGTCCTTAATATGGTAATGATTATTTAGCATACTTACTGCAATCCCTAAACCCACCCAAATCCAGCAGCGAAGGGAAAAGGAGGTCCCACTCCCAAATCACTTTGACTGCAGTGATGTATTTGGACTCTACAGGTGTGTGTTTGCACTTGCCCTCTCTCGAGTGAGGAGGGGGTGTTCAAAATCCCTCAAAGAAAACACCATCAAGTGTGTGCAGGAGATTCTTTAGTGACACTCCGTCGTTGGTGCGTGCTGCTGCAGCCTGTAAGCTCATTTCAGACAATAACCGTGTAATTAATCAAGACACTTATACGGGTTATTATAGAAAAACATGACGTTATGTTTAAAGCAGAGGAGATAAGTCCTGATGCCTGCTGCTGCAAGTACATTATTGTACCGTCTACAGGATTTTACTGCACACTCAGACAGGACTGTTAGTCTCAACGTTTTGTGTGGAGAGTCCGCTTATCTGGCGAGATATGTGTTCTCATGAGTTGGAAATGTGCTTCAGGTTAAATATTGAGCTGGACGCATAAAAGGGTATTTATCTTTTTTCATGTGAGAAAACCATCAAAACAACATTAAGGCAACATGTTGTAATGATTTTGAGATTTGTTTTTGTCACAGGTGCGTTGTAAGAGCTGGAATCTAAGTCAGTCATGGTCACAGTTTTCACCAGAAATTGCTTTTTTGGTTCAAATTCAAAAAGTTTTTTGGCTTTTGGGTTTATTTTCATAAATGTGGAATATAAAGCATGCACACTACTGCCTTTGTCCATGTGGTCTTGTATTTTACCGGCTGTCATGTTCCACTCAATCCATTTGAGTGGCAACAAGCTCTAAAACCGGACAAAATGTTATGATTTGGACAATTGATGATTTTATACAGCAAGATATATAATAATACAAGGTAAAGTACAATGTCTGATAAGTTTCATTCCAGACGTTTCTTTGTGTGTTCACTGTAATGGACTGGAACTGAAATTCTGCTGATATTATATTACTTTCTTTTTAGTTGTTTTTTGCATCACTGGTAATAGGGATTGGCTTAATTAAAATATCTAATAACTTGTTGAAAGGTAGCCTATGACAGCACTCTTTACAGCAGCCTAAGCCATGGCCAGGCCTCCCCCTCCCAAGACACTTCCTCCAGCACCACCGGGGCAATACAAGGACAGACCTTTTATATCAAAGGGTGTAAAGAGGAGCTTATGTGATGCAACGGCCGAGCCATGGTCTAAATCCCGTGACTGTCTGGAAAGAAATACAAACAAAGAAGAAGACAGTAACAAACTTTAGGTGTGTTAAAGAACCAGCACAATTAATACATTAATGATAACCTTGAAACTGCAGACACCTGTGTTGGGAAAGACCCTGTGGTGGCTGACGTATGCGGAGTTCACGCACATTTTGTTTTGCACCTCCGGGAATGTCAGCCCTGCTTTGATGCCCCTTCTCTTCCTCCCAGCCCTAATTTTTCTGTCTTTCTCTTCATTTCCCTGAGTTGATTTATGTTCAGTGTAGGAGTCGACACGTGTACCTTGATCTGCTGTTCCTTTCTCCCTCTACCCTCTACTCTCTCTTAACCCCAGAGCCGAGTGGAAACCAAAGTGCACATTTTGAAAACACCATTAGTTTTTATGGTTTGATTAAACCCCTTGAGGCAGAGAGAGGGAGACAGAGAGAGATGCAGAAGTAGAGGTGGCGCGTAGAAGGGCTAGTCTGAACAAGGAGGCATTGTGTAGCCCCCAACTGTGTCGGACTGACAGTCTGCATTACAGCACGCTACAGCAGCCCGCTCCCCAAAGTGCTGCTAATCTGGTGCACTCAGGTAAGGGGGGGGGGGCAGACATTTTCCAACATTGTTTTCACTCTGTAAAGCACAATTATTTGTACAGGCTGCATTTGTTCCATTGGCAATACATTTTGACAGCTCATTGAAAAAAAATGCTATAATTGTGTATCTCATGCTTTAGTGTTTTGGCCTGTTTTCAGGAAAGAGTGGGACATTGACTGAGAACACACAAAGATCCTAGTCATATTTATCTTTTCTTATCTGTGATAAGATAAGCTTTCAGATATACTCCGGTCACTCCTGCACATGTGTTTAGGTTTGTTGTAAAGGAAAAGGGGATCTCCTGGATAAGTCCCATTGGAAAAATGCTGCATGGCTTTTCCATCCCTCAACACCCCAGGTTGCTTGTTTTCTCAGAAAAGCCCCCCCAGATAGGGTTGTTGATACTGCAAAACGTTTTCAGTGCCCACCCACTTCACTCATTTTGTACGTGGCCCCTTTCTTTTGTCTGTGCATGCTTGAAGCTTGAATAAGGTATGCTGTTGTACCGGTATTAGAATAAAAATGATTAATTTGCATTATGTGCGGGAAGATAGTATTGGGAGTAAAGGTGATGCGACAGCTGGGGGTCTAGTTTGTCTCAGGGATGCTAGAATCTCAAATTAGCTTTTGTAATATTAGTCCAGAGAAGTCCCTCTGATGCATTTATCTTTTTGCGTTACTTTGAGTGGTCTACTTGATGTCACTAACTGCACAGCCAACTTGCCGCTCTGTCAATCATTTTATTTTCTGCTGCACTATTAGTTGTTAGTAGGACTCCCAAGGTCACGGCAGCCAGCCCTAACAGTGGAACAACAAATAAACAAGAGGGATTGACTGCAGCAATGCTAATAGCACTAAAACAGTTAGTGAAAAAAAACACTGTACGTGTGTGTGGACATTTGAATTATTCCCATTGGTGCTTCTGAAGGACTTTCTTTCTGCATTTATCAGAACCAGACAATAATTATATTTAAAAAGAATGATGACTAATGTAACAGGAAATAAAACAGCCCTGCGACTTACTGGCCACTGTCCAGGGTGTACCCCGCCTCAGGCCCAAAGCTGCTGGGATAGGCTCCAGTCACCTGCAACCCCTAACGGGACTAAGCGGTAGAAAATGAATGAATGAATGAAATAAAACAGTATGTGAATAAAATGGAACTTTGTGTTTTAAGGAAAATAATCCAAAATGTAAGACGTTTTTACACTAAAGTTCTTGGAGCTCTTTTTCTACATTACTATCCTGTTGTCAGATTGATAAAAGTTTATATGTTAAAGGCCCTTTGCTGTGTATGTTGGCAGAAGGATACCTGATATGTATCTCGATAATGGTGGTACAGCGAGTAATCTTTGTGTTTTAGGTTTTAATGAGAACCATTTCATGTATTTGAGTTATAAGCTTTCTTTTTTAGATCTTTCCTCCTTCTGTCAGATTTGTTGGAGTTTGTTTTGAAAGGGCCTTGCTGTATATCTTGGCATAAGGATACCTCGCATGTGTCTCAATAACAGAAGGACAAAAGGCGTAAAAGCGTGACCTTTCTTCTTGTCTGGGCCCGAGGCTGCCTCCTGACAATCACTTCAATCTAAACCAGTGTGGTCGAGTGACAGAAGAAGGACACATCTGTCGCTCTCTCTGTGACACACACTGATGCATCTGTCTGGTGTCTAATAAACTGGGGTTAGCAATAAGGCAGTCTGGCAGCCACCCAACTCCCCCACATCGTAAAAGTGACCATTAAAATGACAAATCTCTCTTTCTTTGGCTCTTTATCTTTAGGATTTCCGTATCTTTTTCTATACATGTGTCTGTGTGGGGGCGTCTCAGAACATACATCCAAGCATTAAGCATGATGGCCCTCACATTTGTCACCCCTTCACCCCAATATCCCGACCCACGCATTTGAAGAAACACACAACACAAACATGCTGAGAGATACAGAGTAGAAATGTCTTTTTGCCTGGTGACCTTCGACCTGCGTGGGTCAGAGGGACAGGCACGTGCTAACAGAGGTCATGGGAGGACGTGGGTGGGAGCAGTGTTTAGTTGGACCGTGGGGCTGTGCCCAAACCAAACAGATGTTAGTCACTTTATAGCGGCAGGACAGACGACAAAGCCACAGGTGATGGACTTAGTTTTACTGATTGACAGAGAAAGAACACCAATTCATTAATTAAGACATTTTATTTATATTATCATATTTTCAGATGTGATTTCAGCCAAAAACTGGAAATTTATATTAATGATTTAGGGGCAACTTAACATTTTGAAAGGGGAAGAGATACTTTTTTAATTTCTAGCACAGTCTGCATTTGTTCCATTGGCATTTGACAGATCTTACACAAAAACTATTCTTGTGATGCAATTCATTTTTTGTAGTCTCCTCTTAACTTGAACTTTAAAATGAAAATGTAAAGCAAAATAATAGCATGATTTGGGGACATGAAGCAGTGAGATTTCTGACACATGTTAACCTTGACCAACCCGTGCCTTAGATAAAGATAGGATAAAGATAAAGAGTTTGGTGTGGATTTAAATTTTACATCCCGTCTGACATGAGTCTGACTTTGCATGGATATCCCTCTGGATTGTTATTTCTCGTTCCTCATCTGTTTTGTCTTTGAAATGAAGTGTCCCTTTTGAAAAAAAACATTTGTTCCTGAAAAGTTCTTCTCTCACTTTTAGACAATTAAAATAGGCCTTTGGGTGCATTCATTAATCTATCATCTTGTGAGCTAATAAAGAAATGATGTGTGGTTGCTTATGTTTAGGTGTTGACAGATGAGAGGAAATGGCAGGCAAGTGATGCTTTTGTTTGTCTCCTTTGGCAGTATCACAAGATGGGTCTTCTCCCATTTTACAATTTCAACCAAACTTACATTCATTTTGTTTTGCTTTTGTTTGATCACTGTGGAGTGTAGTCTGATAGCAACATGTGAAAACTCATGCTAGGGCAAACCATGAGCTGGAGTTTTTACCTATTAGCTTTTTGGTTGTACACAAAACCACTCCATTGTTGTTTGTAGTGTCTTAAGGTTTAGTGACTCGATACATCTTGATATATTGAACAGTCAAGGTAATAGACTTCTGTCTCTAACTCAATATAGGCTATAATACTTTGTGAGTAGCACACTTTCTGTGGCAATGTACTATCTCGTAGCTTACATGAGCTCGTACTACTAACAAATGTATAGTAGCTTCCCTCTTAAGACACAAAAGAGTTGCAAAAATCTCATCAATTTTATTTATTTATGCGACAGGCTTGTAGAATCACATTATGTTTAATCTTCATCTGAGGTTTTGTCAGTTGAGTTCTGCAAAAGTGTCACTTGATTAATGTCGACAGGAAAAAATTGTGTGTCTGAAACTAAATGAGTCTTAACTGAAAGGGTCAGGGACTAAGGAGGAGTTTTTGGACACAACCTTGTATTCATTGAGTTTGAGTGTGAAGCCAATAAAACACCATTTCTTGGGGTAAATACAGAGCATGTGAGTAAGCCCCCTCAGCTGACACCCTCCACACTCGCTGTAAGTACAGTAAGGTTAATATGTTCAGTATCACGTGCCAACCATTAATACTGTCAGTACATTAAGCGCCCCACTGGCTCCAGATGTCATTTCCTATTAGTTTATTTTAAGACTAATCTAATTCCCAGTCTAGAATAAGAAGTTATTTAAATAAAACCTTTGGTATCCAATCATTGCTGACTGTAACACTTGAAAGTACTCCAAAGAGTTGTGCACTAAAAGGTAATCCTGTTCTGATTCCTTTGAGCAATTGGCAAGAAATAGGCAAATCCAAAATGTGTCTGTAAAAGCAAGACTAATGTATGCGCTTCTGTAACATGTGTTGTGCAAAAACTGTGACTTTCATTTAAACTTTGACCTTTTCATCCTTGTGCTCTCATTTCAACTCAGCCAATAGCTTGAGTCTTTAAGTAGTGTGTCATATCTGCTAATGTCGAAGTCTAAAGAGTTGAACACAGAGTAGTGACCGCATTTGATTTAGACCTGGGTTTGATTTATCGGTATGTCATGCTTTTGCTCCAGGGAATAGGCCCATGTTCTGCCTCTGTGGTCTGTGGGCAAAGTAATTACTACAAGGCCTAAAGCCACCCGCTCTGGCCTGTGGACTACAGCTGCCGCATCCTGTGAGCGGTGGCTTTGCTTTTTAAAGCTCTGTCAGTCCGTAGGAGCTCTTGTTCTCATGCCCGGTACCGTGCCCTGATCTAAACTTTGACCCCATTCCCTTCTCATTTTTTACCCATTTCTTGAATCATTGTTATTTAAAAGCAGGCTTTAACAATTGAGACCAAGTCAAGACCAACCAGTGTCTCTGAGTCCAGACTTACATAAGTGACAAAAAGCTTGCGAGCACTTGTAACAGGGCAAGGAGTTCCTCTCAGCGGTGTAAAAAAATGTAAATCTGAATGAGTTACATTCTTGGTTGCTTCTGAATAGTAATTTTGCTTCCAATAAATCAGCTGTGGTCTTTGACAGTCTTTTAAAATTAAATGTCCCTAAAATATTTAATAAAGACAGACTGTGATTTCAAATATTTTTAAAGATGAAGGGATTGTTTTTTTTTGTGACATTTAGGGGCTACCAATATTGGAGATAGGAACATTCACATCTCCCAGCCTCATTCCTACAGCCTGTGAGCCCCTATGGAAGCCCTGCAGGGACATGCTGTTGGTCTTTGAACAAACTCTTTCAAAATAGATCAGATTAAGAGTTTGCTTTACATAGTACATGGTTTAAGTCTTCAGGCAAAATTATGTCCAAAAACATGAATGTGCACAAAGCTATTGGCTATATTTTGGTTTATATAGAGCTTTAAATGTCTATTTTCACAGAATTTTGGGGGCAAATATACATAATTGAAAACATAATCTTGACCAATATGTTCCAGTTCAAAGATTTTCAGAATGTACCTTAAAGACAGCTCTCAAAACCAAGACCATTACCTCAGACCATTACCAGTAGGATGACCCTACCTTCTAGCTGTTTTCTTTTTATGCCCCATTGTTGATCCATGCTTCCCCAGATTGTTGCCAGAACGCGGCCTGTACTTTTGAGGGTACCCTCCACTTTCCCCAGTAATCACCACTTAAAGGGAATTCTTTTTCCAGAGGCAGGCCTGCAGCTCCACATTTCTGAACATTTGATGGTTTGATAGCTATAATTTACTTAAAATAACACCAATAAAGTCATGAAGCTGTAAAAGCCCAAATACCTAATGTACAAAGATGAAACGTGACATTGCTTTTGATTGTGCCGCTTTCAAAAACATCTTAGTTACATTAGTATGTTAAATATGATTTATGTAAAGCGGATGCCATTTATTCTACTTTTTTATTAGGCCCAAACTCTGGCATAAAAAGGTAATTTTGTGGCATTATGCTAAGCTTTAATCTTGTAATATTCTGTAATATGATACAAAGTACAAACTTGGTAGACCCAAGAAGCTTTGCAGTCATTACTTCACAAGCAACATTTGCGTGAAAAATTTACAGCACTAAGCCTGGATTGTTTTAACAGCCTACTTCATGGTGCAGCACATTGGCCAATGGGAGCAGGCGGCGTCTTTCAAACACAAGGGAAAGCCCTGAGAATAAGTAACAGACGGAAACTAAACTCACTTCCCTCGAACCCCTCGCCCCCTGCTCATTTCAGACATACCTGGGCTCATTCTTAGAGGACACCGAACACCTCAGCTTAGTGGACAACAGGGAGAATTCCTCACAGTCCGTCCTGAGGAAAAAATGGCTTGTGGCAGCTCTGAATCATATTTTACATTTTACTCAACTGAAAAGTATCTTTTTAATGCATACATTTTTATTTATCATGCTTACAGTTTTAGAGGTTTATTATGTGAGTAACAACAATCAATTCATAAAACTGGGCATGGTACAAAACAAACCTGATAATAATGCATTTAAATATCTAAACTGACAATTGGGAGAATATGTCAATTGATTAATAACTTCACACACTCATCTGTCACTTTAAATATTGAATACACCTGGACCTTTTATGCCCTTTTGTGTAGATACATTCTGTATATGCACATTCTTTACCTTAATGTGTATATTTTTTAATAATCTTATCATTTTTTTCTTTCCACATTACATGGCAATAAACCCAATTCTGATTCAGAACTGAATATTTTTTAATTTGCAATGACGTCAACCTTTTGTTACTTTCAGTCATTATCCATTTGTAAAAAAGTAAATTGGAACTTCTGTTTCAGAGAGCCATGGTGTACAATAGAAAAGAACTAGTGCAACAGATTTTCTTTTTTAATGATAGGTACAGTGAAGACAGACAGAAGGAGGTTAACAGAGAGGTAAGTGACCCTAGCTGGACTCGTACACAGGTCACTCGAGTATGTGGTATGCGCTCTACCTGGTGATTCATTTTTACTGCAAGAAAAACGCTCACTAAAGCAGTTTGGGAGTCTAATGTTAATGTCTCGGGACAAAAACTCTCTAGTGGGTATGTCTAGGGCTTTCTGGAAACTTCTTGTCTAATCAGTAATTGGGAGGAAACAGCCCATTTTCTGTGTCATGTTGACATAACACAACGACCTGTCACTTATCTTTATCAAACCTCAGCTCTTCCATCACCGAGACAGACTTTAGGGTCAACACATGACCGCAAATGAGGTGCTAATAATTAGAGCAGCTTCTGGTTTCTAACTTGATGAATGACTAAAGCCTGGCATTTGGGGATAAACGCCTCAATTAAATGGCTGGACATTCCTGCTCACAGATTTGCTAAGTGGTGTCATATGATGAGATAAAAAAAACAAAAATAAAAAGGTGCAGGTGCAGCCAGGTTCATAACAAAGCCCCATCCTGCTTGTGTGAAGATTAAATAGCCCTTTCCTGCTTTTTAATCAGTTCAGGACAACACAACCTGTTTGTACACGTCTCGAACAGCTTTATGACCGCAGCGACCTCTTGTCTTTTAATGGCCAAATAAACAAACCACCAGACATAATAGTGCACCGCTTTTGTCAGGAGAAAGGCCAGAGAGATAGTTAAGGAAGGTGTCTGGGCCCACATGAAAAGGAACGAAGAGGAGAGACGCCTGGGTGTTCCTCCATTATTGTTCAGCCTTCTGCCTCTGAGGGACACCTGTCATTGGCTGACTGGTTTACACAGGTGCTTTAACCCCACCTGATTTGTCGAGCTTGAAAAGGAGGCCTCAGTCAACAGGTATCGTGGCTCGAACAATAGTGGTGATCCTCAAGTGGAGTGAGAAACGGAGAATGTGGGAGGAGGAATGATGCAAAAGAGTAATGGATTTTTTAGAAAGAGCCCCAGGGTTTGTGTGAGATAATCTGTTTACTTTCCCCCACAATTCCACTTGTGGAAGGGGCGGAGGAAGGCGTATCGCTGTAGCTTAAAGATCCTTCAAGATCGAAAATGTCAAACGTTCTTTTCCTGAAATGGTTTTATGGTAAAATTTCAAATTCTGTGTTTTATTTGCAGATAAGATTACACATTTTGTCCAAATAAAGGTTGCCTGATTGGGTCCTTTCCTGATACTCATATGCTCAGACTGGTCAGTGGAGCGTCTTTGTATAGGTTTCAGACAATTGACAAGATTAAGATTGACAATGTCAACTTGGCTTACTTAGATGTTTGTATTGTTAATGCATTAAAACATTGACCAATTATGTGAAGATGAAGTACTTTACCTACTTTAAATCCCTGAAAATCTATCTGGCAAACCAGGAGTTGAGGGAACAGTACAGACAGTGTAATAAGTGACCTTTTACCATTGTCCAGGCTTGGTGTGGTAGCTGCTTCTGTGATTCGCTGTCTGGTTCTGGTCTGTCCCCTTGACCAGAACCCCTTGAGCAAAATAAAATGTAGAATTTGTAGAGATTAAAACAACAACAGAAGAATGTTTTTTTAAATAAAATATGCATGTGTGGCATAAATATGGAACAAGCCCATAGATAGACCAATACATGACTTGAACTTTTTAGATAATATTGAACTGTATTAAATGTATTTTTGGGGCACCTCAGTGGCTCACCTTAGAGCATGCACCGTATACTTGGGAAATCTGGGTTGGATTTGCCCGACACCATTCACCTCTCTCTCTTGTAGTTTTTTTGTCTGTCCACTATCCTATCAAGTCAGGCACTTTTTTTGAGTTTAAAGCAACACTGTAACTATTTACATTAAACTTTATAGCCTGCAAACCCTTAAAATAATAACAGCTTCTAAATCACTTTGTATGTATTGAGATATAACTGTCCCATGGGAGTTTGCAGTAGTGTACTTGCATCTAGAATCCTACGTTTCCTAGACAGTTGTGTAATAACTGCGATATTAAAAAAAAACATTTACTTTTTGAAACACTTAACGTGGTAGCAATTAAACTAAAGAGTGAAATCTTTCTTTAAGTTCATTTATTTTCCATTTTCGAGGCAGCAGAAGAACGTGTTTACAAGTTACACCGCCTTGAAATGTGTTACAGTGTTTGCCTATTATACAGCAACCCACCCTCTCCCGCTTCAAAAAGCCCCACATCTTCAATTATCCACCTTCAGTGCTCTCCGTTTCACCCTCTTCATAACCTCGGCCGTCGCCATGGTTTCCAATGCTGTACCCGGGGCTGCGCTCACTGGAGGGCCGTGTGAACCCATGGTCTCTCATGACGCTGGCATGTCTCCAAGTACCAGCCCTAATAAAATGATACTGTTACAGCGACGCAACACACCCCCGGCTTTGAGAAGGAGCAGCGGGGCTTGTTCCTATACCACGTTGTTTGTGTTGACGTCCCGTGTGCTTTTGTGTGTCTGTGTGTGTGGTCCCGCTGCTGAGGGGAATGCCAAGGTATTCCTTCTCACACTCAGAGGAATGTGGCCGACATGTGCAAGAGGGAGATTATGTAGTGAGAACAGTGTTCATTTTCACAAGGAATTTTTATTTAGTTTTAGTCTTTTGACTGAAATTATTTTTAGTTTAAGTCTTGTTTTATTTATCTTATTTGTTTTCGTTTTTAATCTAGTTGTCGACTAAAATCAAACGTTTTTTCATGAGGTAATCATTTTGACCTTCTGTATCGGACATAAAACTATACTTTCTTAGAATTGAGATTTGAATGTGCAAACATATTTCACACTGTTTATTTCAACACAACTGCCTTTATTGAAAATTGTTTCAATTAATGAAAAATACCAATAATGAAAAAAAAAAACATCTTGCTGTCTATTTTAAACGGTAATACATCAATCTGTATCAAAGAGATGCAAAATACACATTCACAGTTTATTTTAAATTAAATAAAATAAATAAATGTGCAATCATCAAAAGGTCCTTACAGCCCAAGAAAGCTAAAGAATAATAATAAACGTACCATCGAAACCATCTTTGAACTTAAAGTGCCTTGAACAGGAGGATATTCCTTATGCTACATAAACCCTGGCATCATAAACATCAAACGTCAGGCCTACTCTCTCTCTTCAACATTTATTTATTTTTCGCAGTTCGCACCACTTGTTGCTCTGTCGTCTCCATGCGTCTCCAGTTAGCTTCTTGGTACCGCCGCCTAACAACAAGATGTGCTCTGATTGGCTGACTTGACTCATCCCGCCCGTTCCACGTACTCTTTCCCTTCTCCTGACTGTTTTTGTCACAAGTTGTTTTCGTCTCGTCTTTTATTTGTTGACGAAAATGTCAGTCTGACATTAGTCATTATGAAGTCTTTTTTATTCAGTTTTTGTTTCGTTTTCATTCGCAAAAAACTTGTTGACAAAAAATTTTTTCATCATAGTTACAGTGAAATAACACTGAGTGAGAAACAAATGAGGTCTGGTAATAAAGAAACTAACAAATTGGAATCATTTTAATTTATTGTGTTATCAAAAAGGAGCACAATTATGGATAAAAAATACAGAACTTTTATGGTCCTAATCAAGAAAGCACTATTAGCACCAAATAAAAGACACTCTGTACTGCAACTACACAAAAACCTCAGCTCAGAAATGTGTTTCTCTGATGACACTGTAAGCGTTATTGATGTTTGATGCATGCATTTTATTCTATCTTGATGTTTTATCTGCCCAGGGACTGCAGATGGAAATTAATTTTAGCTAAATCTGGTGTTAAGCATCTTTTCTTTTGTTAGATTAATGTGTTTGCACATGGTCCCTGTCAAATAAATAATAAACTAAACTAAAATTAGCAGGTATTGAAGCTGCCGGTACTCATTCTTGTTTGCACTTCTCTGATGTTTGTTTTGATTTTGTGTTTTTGTTATTTTATTTAATAAATGTATTTTGACCAAAAATAAATGAAATGAAAAAAAAAGATTAAAAGTTTAATGAAAAGAAATGTCTTATATCCCAAAAACTCTCCATCAGCACAAATAGTTTATTCTGGTTGGCTGTAAATACGGTGGTGGTTACTCATACTTCACATTCCTTACATTAGAATTTGTGGCATGCAAATAATCTCTTAGTGAACTCGAAGTATCCTTTTAACTCGCCTTGTGTGTTCATGTGCTCCAGTTTTCTACAGGTGGGAATCTGTTACTGTGAGCACTGGTTAAATAACCTGCTTTATTTAGAAAGAAGCTGACCTTTCCAGGCCCAGAATGTCTCTTTGTTTTCCTTCCTCCTTTTAACTGTGGCCATGGTGATAAAGTACAAAGTGTATGTTTTGCGTCGGTACGTGTCTGTGTGTGTTTGAGACTCCTGCGTCGTTGTTTCCTTTTCCCTATCAAACACTGACTAAATAAATGTAATTGGAGCACACTGTGTCCACTTCTCCAGTGAGTTTGTGTGTTGACTCTTTGTAAATGTGTTTACAGAGCACTTAACAGAGAAGCTAAAGCTCACGGTTTCAGAGATTTAAAATGTAACGTCAACATTTAGCAACAAAAAGACATGGTGTTGGTCGCGTATGAACAGCAGCTAATGAGCACTTCTGCTTTTTATCTGTGCTGTCCTGCCCTCAGTCAGGAATGTTAATAGTGGCTTTGGGATAGTTTCGGTTTTGAGTGAGTGACAGCTCTCAAAGATTCTAGATTTTAAAAATGTCAGATTCTGCTTAACCATTACAATTTTGTCTGGCTATAGAGATGGGACCATACATTATATAAATCAATACTGGATTGTTTTCCTCTTGTGATACATTTGTGATACTCATATATAGATATTATGAAATTTGTTGAAAGGCCAGTGTGCAAAAGAGGGATTTTGGTTAATTTGGTTAAAATTACATTAAACTGACACTACAATGTGAAGAACACAATCCACTTTTTTTCTCAATCTAGGGCTTGCTTTCCATTATGTACTGTGAATGAATGTCTGCAGAATTGCTGGATTATCATTATTTTTATCGTGAATAGTGAATTGGAAATTGTATTGTATCATGTGGTACTAGCAAGTGGCTCAATATTCAGCTGTTCTATATTACAGCATTTAGGCTACACCAGTGAAAGGTCTCATAATTTGTCACTAATGTAATGTGGGATTTCTACAGAACACCAAATAATACCACATGAAGGAGCAGGAGCGTTTTAGGACCCGTGCTTCCTCAACAAAGACTATTAAACTGGGATCTGCTTTGTGAGATTAGCATACACACTGTTCAAGAAACAAAATACCCATAAAAATGACGTTGCTTAGGGGTTTTAAAGGGTTCTAAAGGATCTATACTGTACATACAACAAAATCAGAACATGCTTAGAAAAGACAACATGGCACACAAATAGTTACCAGCAAAGGTTTTTTTTAGGATTCCTGTTGCAAGTCTATGAAACTTAATATTAAAAAGTATCTGTTTTTTATCCACACACTCTGGTTGACACTAACAAAGCTTTATCTTGTGTTGCCTTTCAATATCCTGGGCCTAAAGGCAGATCTAAAACATAAGCAGCCATCTGTTAGGGCTTGTTGATAAGAAATACTAAAAAAATGTCCATGGAAACACACAACTAAATGAACAAAACAATCCTGGACTAAGCTGTGGCATGCTAAACCATTCAACATGTTTAAGTCTCCAGCATGAAAGATCCCCATATACCCATGAACAAAACTACTGTAGTGTTATAGCTTTTTAAAATAAACTGCACACTTTTAGGTTTAGTAGAGCTTTAGCTGATTTGAGGCAGCTTAAATGGACATGACTGATATAAATGTTTCCTGTTCCCTAGGTTACCTGTCCAAAGTTTTGAGGAACTACACTGAAAAAGCCTGTGACGGAAGCCTGCTGTCTGTGAGCTGCCCGCCCCGCACCACCATCACTGTCCAGGCAGCTTTTTATGGAAGAAAGGGGGCCTCTGACCCCCATCAGTGCCCCCAGTCCTACCAGGCCCTGCTGGGATATTACAACCATCAGGAGGATGACCGTTACTGCTCAATGTCCACTGCACTACAGGTAAACCCATCCAAAACATATCCTGTCGATGTGGTTCATTCTGGTGTTATTCAAACTCAGGCCAAGTTTAGACCTGGCCTATTATTTTCAGACAATGCCCTGTTAAAAACGTTAACTTGGAAGAGGGTTACAGTTTGGAAAACTAATGATTATGCAAATGCTTTGTGATGGTGTTTTCTGGTAAATTACACTCATAAATAGAAATCTTGTGTGTTCCCATGACACAAAGAGATTTCATGGGGTCTTTGCCTGAGCATCCTTTTTTCTAAATTAGGATGCAGCTGAAGCAGAAGATAGACTTTTGCAGGATAAACAAACACAAGCATTCATTTGGTTGTTGGGTTTATTCTTAGTTCTGTGCCTTCGAGTGTCGAGCGCCCTCTGTTTCCATAATAGACAGAACAGCCATGGATGCACAGACACAGAGAGAGCATTGTGTGGATGTGAGAGGATGACAGACTGCTATACCACCTACAGAACAACAACACTGCCACCTGTTCATGACCCCAGGGCTGGTTCTAGTACAACCCTGTCTACAGATAGAACATGTCCAAACAAATATCTTTTTTATTACCTTTTTGTATTACTTTTCACATAACACAACTCTAAATAAAACAATGCTAAATTACAGTCTTAATTATAATTTTGGCGTTTGTGAGTTTAATTGCTTGTAGATAGTAGACAGAGTATGTTGTATGCACTCAACCAAGTGAGCCATCTAAATTATTGTCAACATTTAGCAGACAGCATTTTAGTTTTAGTAAAATTCCAGAGATTGTTTGGGTGTTTGAAAAGTTGAAAAATGAACATAAATAGCTCCTTGAGTCACAAAAGAAATAAAAATGGGTCTCGACTCAATAAGCAAAGTTGTTTTATTAATATATATATATTTGCAGATATATACAGTCTGTTACATGTAGGCATGGGATTCTGACAGAATGTATCCTGGTATTGTGGTTATATTTTTTTAATTTCAAGCAAATGGTCGTGGCATCCTTTTATACTCATTACACTGGCGTTTTTGGATTGTTAGCGTTTCAGCTTTTAATTGAAAAGAAAGGTAACGTAAAGCTTAAATGCACCACGTAAAACACAAAATTATTTCAGTAATCTTTATATAGAGATAAATAATAATTCACATACTACAATAGGGACATTGGCTACACGTAAGTCCATTTTTCTTTTTAAAACCGCACTGATGCTGCCAGTACTTTCCAGTAAAGATCAAACTCATATCACATGACTTCTTGTTTCTACATTGGTGCCTGTTAAAATACAGGATTTGCCTAATGAAGGGTTAGTGCTGAGATATTGTTTTAGCTATAAATAAAACTTACTGTTACAAGCCAGAACATATGTAGGGACTCCACCAAAAACATAAACATCAGTGCAGTGTTGAGAAAAAAAGTGGTGAAAATGCAGGCCAAGATTTTAAAATGAAACATGTTAGTGTGGCTTTAGCGGGGAGAAAGCAGCCTGCTGGTATGTGCTCACCTGGGTTACAGCACTAACAGATGATGAAACAGTAGAAGCTTTCCAGAGATTTCTTTCCCCATTCTCTTATATTCCCCCTGCTTCATATTCCCGTGGCCATAAGACGCCTGTTTGAAGTGGTTTTAGGTTTGCCTGCTATGGCTCTCACCACCGTTTACTTATTGTTCTCTTTCTAAACCTCTTTTTGGTCTTCTCTGACTCTCTGTCACTCTTTTCTCTTTAGAAAATGCTGGACGAGTGCCAGGATAGAAGGAGCTGTCAAGTCCTTGTCAACAGCCGCGTGTTCGGGATGGACCAGTGTCCAGGGAGAAGTAAATACCTCATTGTGTGGTACAAATGCAGACCTAGTAAGTCCCTCATTGGTTCATATCATCTCTGTGCTCTCTGTCTGGGGTCAGTCTGTAATTACACACAGGGAGGGGTACATCTATTTGCTTTAGTGCTTATTATGACATTAGGAACATGGGACTTAAGTGCAGTGCATGTTTTTTTGCCTTTCAAACTCAAGTTCTAGATTTTTTTTTACTGTTTTCACAAAGGTTTTTTGAGAAAACTTAACATTTTTCCATTGTGTGAGTGAGTCTATCCTCTTTGCTATGTTTCCTGTGGAGATAAAAGGAAAAGAATGTGCATGCCTCTTCTTTTATCCAATCTTTTCCTCTCTCTGTGGAGTCAGGAAGTTAAGAGTATCACTCCAGAGGGAGCCACAACGGTGCAGTAATCCCACCCAGGCTCTAGTCCCCTCATTCAAGACTCTTAGCTGAGCTAAGACGCACTCAACTGTGCAGCTCACACAGTTCACACAAGAGTGACCAGAAGTGGGCATTAATCCACTGATCCCTCTGTCTACTTTTTCTGACTCCGACGGACCCTGGGCCAATCAACAGCTTATTGTTCTCTGTCACTTAACCAAGGACTTCTCAGGGAAAGAGAAAGGCTGCATGGGCGTTGGTGAGGTACGACGGGCAGGTGTCAGTGCCTCTGAAAGAAAAGGTGGTAGTGGGAGGGAGGAAGGGAGAGAGAACAAGACTGAATCTATCACCAGAAGATATCAAAACCACTATAGTCTTCTGCATTCCTGTTCCTCGACCCACATTGGGGCAAAAGTCTCCTGCTGTTGTGTTTTTCTTTGCTGGTCAGTGGAGCTGCTCTGGCCGTCACAGGTCACTTTGGCTGGATGTCTGTGAAGAATGCCCTGCATGGCTCTACATGTCCACAGAGCAACCACAACACTCTCTCCCTAAAGGAAACTTGACATGTTTGAAACCTTTGTAATTTCTGGTAACATTTTGTTTTACACTACACTTGATAAATTAAATCTTAGTACAATTAAGTACAATGTAATAACTTTAACTACATCGTACATACATACCCTAACCCTAACTCTAAACCTACACTACCTACAATATGTATGTACTAAGTAGTTACTACAGTTATTACAGTTTCTTAGACAAGGAGGTAGAAATAATGTATTAAGTGTAGTGTCAAATAAAGTGTCACCTTTCTTTATTCAACACACACAAGACTT
Organism: Perccottus glenii; assembly: GCA_024416835.2. Taxonomy (NCBI): domain Eukaryota; kingdom Metazoa; phylum Chordata; class Actinopteri; order Gobiiformes; family Odontobutidae; genus Perccottus; species Perccottus glenii. Next base: position 5,939,674 of record CM044564.2, on the reverse strand, counting down.
TGCTTAATTGTAGCTTACTAATTTAACCTTAAACTTTAAACCTTAAAACCTTTGCTTAATGTACCTAATTTATGTTGTGCTAAAAGAGAAAATACCTGTTTTACTTTCAGCATTTCAGCTCATTTTACAACACACTTCATCGAGCTACTTTACAAGTTACATAGTTGCTTTTTTGTTTTCTAACCTTACTTTCTTCTGCCTTCAGACGAGTATAAGAGTAAGGTGGTCTGCGAAGAGGAGAAGATGAGGCTGAGCTGCAAAGGGGGAATGCAGATTGCAGTCTACTCCGCCATGTTTGGCCGAACACAGCAAGGCACCTTGGAGTGTCCCCTGTACCACAGGCGGACCCCGTCAGTAGGTAAGAGACAATATCAACGCTTTTGAGAAGCTGGCTGGAGAGGATGCAGTTACACGTATTTAGTTCTTTATTTGATGTATATGTCTTGCATTAACTCACACATTTCACACTAGTATTCACACTTATCCAAGTGAACTGCACTAACAGAGCAGAGGAAGCAGAGAGTTCATTTTAAAAACTACAAAAACAAACTTAACACATTCAGTGCAGGGGCTGGGGTGTGTTCACTCATTATCATTTCATTTGAAAAATCCCATATGGCATTTAATTTCTGGAAAAAAATCCCCAATGGCCAAAAAAAATGAACAAATTTTAACCAGATCTAAAAAAAAATGGGTCAGAGTAAAACATAAGACATAAACTTCAGAATTGTAGTGAGCGTGCTGTAAATATTAACCTGAAAGCCAAAATATTTTATGGTGTACCCTCATTAATAAGCAACTTTACATTGTAAATTGCAGCCTTTGTTAATCCTGGAGGCTTGAGGTATTGTAGTTAGTCTGATGAAGGTCGAATCTTACATAATGACTCGAGACAGCAATGCAAATCCTGTCTGCTAGTGTTTGCATGATGTTAAAACGAGTCTCCCTGTCATGCTAATGTTCCTATACATAGTAAAGCAATAAGGTAGTTGTTGGCTTTAGAGAGTTATTTTTCACTAGACTATAACAACAGCACTTTTATTGATAATTACACATAGGACTCCAGACCACAGAAAACTGCAAACACTGCCAGACTCATAACTCCAGCTAAATCCCTTATTACTTTGGTGATTTGCTTTGAGAAGCTTTGTGGTTTGACACATTTTATGATTTCCTCCCAACATCTCCTTTGGCCTTAAGCATTTAAAGGAAACAACGCCTGCTACACCCTTCCTTCTTCCTTGACAACCCTTCCTTTGAAACACCTTAACAGTGATTTTAAGAAGTTGTTTTTGCCAATTTAAAAGAAAAATAGCTTATTTACTTTAGGTGTTGGGATATAAAAGCGCACACAGAGGCAGGTCGGCACAGACATTGCCAGGGGAATTAGGGTGGAATGTAGATCGAATGTCTCTGTCATCCAAAGAGCGGAGTTTGGCCCGTAGAAGAGGGACAGTATTGGGTTCCCTCTTGAAGTGTGTGTGTATATATGTGCTTGTTTGAGTGTGCGGGATATCCAGATGTACCTTCGCCCTTGTTTAGGGGAATGTTAATGACTCCGAGCTTGGATCTATGACAAGTATTTGTATAACTATCGCTTCTGCGGTGGCCTCTCTTCCGGGCAGCCTATTTATGTGGCTTTACTCCATGCTCTTTTGTCTCGTTAATGCATTGAGGAACAAAGAGCTGCGGTTTGTCAATAAGAAACCCCAACAGGTGTACTTTCAATAGTGCGGGTATATGTCAGTGTGTGTGTGCGCAGACACCATTTGTCGTATTTTTTAATTGAAACAATTCAACATAGACTTACCCTGAAGTCTGTTTTCAATGTTTTGTGTTTGCATAAATGTCTCTTCCGCTGTCTTTATCAGGTGACAGAGGGGTCAGATAGAGGTCAAAAGTCTGAGACAGGCGTCAGTCTGTAGAAATAAGAGATATGAAATTAAGCGTTATGTTAGAAAAGCACTGAGGGGCACCTTTGAAGGAGCCCTCCTTTTGACATACCTTAGGTGGACTGCAAATTTGCACCAGCTACTTTACTGTAGGTAAGATCCAGTTTCAAACTAAGGATTAAATACAGTAGCTGACTTCTCTCAGCACCAATGGGAAATGGACTCTACTGTTACAGTCGGACAAAGAGCAGATTACTGAAGAGCACAAGCTGTGTTTACTTTAAAATATCATGTTAGCTCTGTGCGTGTTCAAATAAATGTTCCATCCAATCATCGCTGTGTTGTTCCTGTTCACTCATTAAACACGATTTCTACATTATTTTGCACATGCACATGCACTTGCAGCGACCGTTAAACACTCCCTGTTGACAATAGCTGTGTCCTGGTGGGATTTTCCCTGTCAGCCTGCTCTTTGATGTGGCTCCCATGTCACCAGGAGCAGGAAGTCAGGGTGTCTTGAGTGACAGCTCAGACACACACCATTAATTAACTTTAAATGCCTTTCCCTCCTCTCAAAGTACTGTCTGGAAAAGTCTCACATGTGACATAAATGTATTTGTGAGTTGCATTATGCTTCAACTTTATTTTTCCCTGACTTTAGGGCTCTTTAAATATGGCTTTCAGTGCAGGAAGGTAATCTCCTAAACCACTTGGCAGCTTGGAAGCTTTTTCACAGCCCGAGGTGTGAGCAGGGCTCCTGAACTCGTACAGCTGGTTGCACCTGTGCAGCTGAAGTGGTGCAGAGAGGGATCACAGACTTGGTATCAACATGTGTTTCTGTGAGCCAAACACTAGCTTACAGTGCTAATGCTACAGAAGGTATGAATACATCAGATTATCATAGAGAAGATGCAGACCTCAAGATTTTCCCACAATATCAAACTCAACACTACTTATACCATGGTCTGGCTGAATAGTCTTGGATGACAGTCCCTGAAATAGCTATATATTTTTAAATGTTGGCCTAGACACATCCCTTCTTCCTCTGAATACATTTGAATACATTTATTTATTATTGTTGGAAAATAACCATGGTATTAGTGGGTTTATGAACTCAAGGTTGCGTGACCTGGGGCCTTTTGGATTGCCCTGAATGCTCTTTGGTGTCAGTCATAACTTGATTTAGTAATTGATTATCATGAGTTTTGGCTGTTTAAGTACACAAAGACAACGTTCTCACTTCATAATCCACAAATTTTTGAATACAGCTGGGCTGCATACATCCATACTGATTTTTAGTCAGCGCTGTGTCATTATGTGCTGCTAAAATTGGAACAAAACTAAACAGGACCACCTCCAGCTGAAGCCCACATGTTCCTTTAAGACACTATTTCTGACTTTTACTAATGATCACTGCTCTATCTGTTATTTTAAATACATCATCTGTGTTTTCGTTCGGGTTCCGACCATACCATTGGACTGAGGTGTTGTTTTCAAAAGACAACGTTTACATTTTGATGTGGGTGTGGTCTACAACTGTTCTATACAACCACATTCTTTAACTTGCATATGATCCTAAATAGTCCAAACATAGTGACAAACATTCCTGGAGATGCTGGCTTTCTTTTTTAAGCTCTGAATATAGTAGAATATGTCCAACCTTTGAGATAAATAGAAAGCCGCTTTGTGTTTGGTTGAAATCAAAGCCTTGAACAAGTCGTGATGAATAAAAACAAGTGCTTGGACAGACTTCCCAACAAAAGCAGGACCTCTTTGATGTAGTCTTTTTCCCTGTGTTGGGGTTTGGTGGGAGTGGTGGACTTCGACAGGTCTTGGCAGCGATGGAGGATAATCAAAGAGAAGGGGCCAGTCTCAACCCTCCTCTCTCATCTGCCCCATTACCATCATCACACACCTCTTGACATCTAAATAGCCCCCGTGCTTGGCATGCAGAGTCTCAGATTGGCTTTCCTTTAAAGACCGATGCGCTTTCACTTTTGAGAATGTGCTTCAAGAACCCGCCACAAGACGCTATAAACTGTAAGCTCCGGCTGCGCAGTTTCTCATATTATCACTGCAACTTTTAAAAAGCCTCACAGCAGTCACAGTAACGCACAGCTGTAGTTCAAATTTAACACTGGGCTCTTAGAAGTGTTTTAGTTGTAATGCTGCAAGCTGCTTCAATGTAACTCTATCTGGGAGTCTCACTTACTACAAAGCATTCAGAACTGATAAAGTTATGGTATGTTGTTGTTTGGGCATGAAAGATTAAATCAAATGTACAGTTATGTGTATCAAGCAATGACTGTTGATGAATTCCAGTAGTCGGTGGTGGCTACAGTACTCTTAAATATAAAATTACTGAGGTATATGTAAAAGTGTATTAGAATATTTTTGATCTATTGGAAAATAAGTTGAGCAAAGAAACTACCTCCACATACTATTATTAGAACTACGATACCACCTGGCTACCGATATCTAAAGGTAATCTTACTTATTTATGTATTGTGAAATGTCACTTGAGTAAAAGTTGTTGTGATTGATTTTATTCTAAGTTTATTAAAAGTCAGTACCAAAGGACTTAAATTAAACACAGTCTTGGTAAAGCAGAGTTTAGCAAAATTATACCCAGTTTAATGAGTGTGGGTTTATTTTAGAAGCGATGAATTCAAATATACAATGAAACAAAAGACTCTGGATTAATTGCAGTACCCAATACCACAAAAAATAGGGCTAAATCAAAACTAAACAAAGCCAGCTAGCAAAACCATGACTAAAGCAGGACCAAACCAGGACTAAACCAGGACTAAAGGAGGTCTTAAGCGGGTCTAAAGCAGAACTTCTTGAACTTGCACTAATGTTTGATTTAAGGCTCTGATTGAATAATGTTTTAAAAGGCTAAGAGTAAATGTCTGTCCCATGGAAGACCATATTATGATCCAGATATTGCCTTTAGCAATATGTTGTACTATTCAGTTCAGTTCAGCTTTATTGTTCCAAGCGGGGAATTTGGTTTGCAGTAGGCAGCACAGACACAATTTAAACACATAAAAACAACATACCACAACCTGATTAAAAAGACCATTAAAAGTGTATAAATAGTATAGTTAATCCATTATTAAATCATATGTCAGTTCTGGGAAGCCTACATGTATTTCTGGAAAGAACAAGAGCAACTTCTTGCAGCAGAGGATGGTCAGAGTTTAACAGAATTGAATAAGCCTTATTTAAAACTTTTCTTTCATAAACGTTTGTCGGACAGAGCTGCTGTTTGCCAATTATTTTACTGTCCTCAGTCACATTTCTACAGTTTAAGGAAGTACATATTCCATGAGGTTGTTGTTCATAAATACCATTCATCAATTTCTTCCTTCTCAGTCTATTTGCTTTCATAACAGGCTCTCGTCACGTTTGGGTCAAAAGTTTACCAGCGACTTGAATTTGCACATGGTGTTTGAATTTCTGAGGTAACATACTGTTAAAATACTGTTGTATCATTATAGTGTTACAGTAACATGTATTCCCCTAATAATGAGTGGATATGGTAGGTTTAGTCCAATTTTTGACACAACTTAAGTAATGTAATACAGAAACTTGGCTCATTTTACCCCATTCAGGCTTTTCAAAGTACACTTACATTGCCGTTTAATCTCAGAACAATAACCCAAGCAGCCATATCAAATGTTATGTATCACAGGTGAGTCACACTTGGACAAGAGAAGAAGTGCTTTTGACATGTTTGCCCATCCATTGTATTGGAGATTCCAGGAAAGATGTGAGTGGGTGGATAACGTGGAAGATTGTCATGTTACTGTGAGAATGTCCTGGGAATTTTGTGTGTTTATGCTTCACAGGTACCATAGACACAGCCGAGATCTCATGATATATTGACTTTCCTTCTCTGGAGTTACAGGGAAAAGCTCCCTAGCAGCCTTAGCAGTGGCATTTGGTTATATAAGTAAAATATGTAAAAATGACAGAGGAGTGGAGAAACAGTAGATTCTTTGGAAAGGCTCCTATCGTACATGCCTGTTTAAGCAAGCATAAAGTTACAATCACTGAAGTATAATGTTTGAGTGATGTAAGAAAATGAGCCAAAAAACATAGTGGTGCTGCTGGTATCATAAGATTTGAAGAGAGAAAAACATCTACCTTTGAGTGGGTTTCTAAACCATGAAGTAAATTCCCTGTATGGGACCTGAGTGTCGACTCTGATCACTCATGAGTAAGATTACGGAAAACTCCTCCTTTTCTCAGCCACTGCTTCTTTTGACTGTAGACCTTCTCTTCTGAACCACAGGCGTGCTCTTGTTGGCGTTTCAGAGGGTGGGGTTTTGGACGTGGTTGGAGGGGGGTAAAGGTTAGAGGTAACAGGGGTTATTCATCCTTTCTCCTTCAGTGTGTGCGACAGAAATAGGGCGAGGATTGTTGAATGCTGTGTCAAATCCGCTAATGAGAGCCATGAGGGGGCCAGGCCCTGAGGAATGTACATGGAGTTGATGTATGCATGAACATATTTGAGCAGCAAGGGATGAATGTGTGGCTCTTGAAGTCTCTATCTGTCTCTGACCTGCTTCATTGGGGGCCCCCTGCTCAGCTAATCACTGAGAAAAAAAATCAAAGCTTTGGCTAATGGGGGGCCTGTCTGTCAGTGGACTGTCCTGTCAGTGAGCAGTTTTCAGTGTGCTGTCCTGGCTTTAAGTAGCTCTGAGGAAAATGACTTGCAAAAGAAAACCAGGAGGTCACTGAAAAAGATGATTATGAATTACTGAGAAGTAATACAGTTTATGTATGTTTACATTTAATACATTTTTTGTCTGGCCCTTATCTTAGTCAGGTTGTTTTGTTTTTCAGTGAATGCCCTGTTATTGTTATGTTAACCATAAAAGTGTTAAAGTTGTTGTTTTTAATACAGTTGGTACTAGTAGCAGGTTTTTTATTCTGTAACTGTTAATTGACCTGTCATTCATGCTTAACAGAGCAATATTTTACAGATGCACAAAAAGAGAAATAGTTCAAAGACTGGACTAGATATGTAATCGTAAAATAATGTTATTTTTTCATTAACAGGAGCGAGACTAATTTTTTTTATCTGCATCTGTGTAGTCAGAAATTCTAGTGTCGAGCCCAATTCAATTACGCAACAACAGTAGATAGAGTCTATTATGAACCAATTGTCACTTACAATGATGACCTTGATTCAATGAAGAGAAAACATAAAGATACAAGACACTGACTTCTAAAGATTTAAATTGAGTTTGTTGATTTATGACGATTGATGACTCTTGCATCTGTTGTTTTGTGCTGCAGGTAACACTCCAGGTGTGCAACCTGTTATCCAGTTACACTCCTGGTTCCCACAGCCTTCTGCATCACTGCAGTACAGTTAGTATGTCCGCTCTCTCTGTGCATCTAACTGTGATTTAAGAAGATTACCATAAGTAGACTTATAAACTCAATCATGACCAGAGCAAGTCACCAAAGCTTTCTCTCTTTAGATTCAAACTTTTGAAATTCCTTAAAGTAGGAGTCTACACTATTTAAAGAATTCCCAATGTTGATGTTATGCCCACTAGATTGCCCTCGTTCACTTCCTGACTGGGACATTTAACCTTTGACCCCGGGCTATAATTCATTGCGGTATGTTGAAGTGTGAACCGAACCTTAAGCAGCATGTCCTTCTCTTACCTTTCTGATCTCTCTCAGGGGCCCTTCGGAGCCAGACAGTGTGAGGACTCAGTGTCCACTTTCAAAGGCTCTGTCCTCCTTGTGTTGTTCTTAGAGGTTACAAGAAGGCTGTGGGTCCTGGGAGCAATTCATGTGGAACCCAGGTCCATCCATGTTCCCACGAGAGCTTGCGGGATGTTCATATACATCACTCAATTACACCTTCAGCTGTTGTATCTGCAAGTAATAGTCTCTATCCTATAACAGCTTAAACAGGTTATGTAATGTTCACAGTATAAATCTGAGACAGGAAGCAGGACCAGGAGAGGGTCTGAGGAGCTGGCAGGTTCTTAGTGATGATGTATGAGTGGCCCATCCATTACTTTGTCTTTGGCTTCCGTTCACTTTTACGCGCACACACATGTCGGATCAGGTGTCCCACTGACAATGTGAGGCCCCGATGAGGAGCTCTATGTGGGTCTGCTTCATGAAGAGAGCTGAGGAAGGCTTCATGGGAAACACTATTATCGTCTGTACAGTGTGTGACTTAAGTCGTTCGTTGTGTCTGAAGGGCTGCTTGTCCATCAAACGCTCATCTAAAGTGTAAACATACTGTAAGTGTTTAAATTGGATAGATTTGTCATAACTTTGTGTCAGTGTTTAACCAGGTGTTATGATTAGACAACTGATAAATCATTAACAGAGAGTGGGCTTTCGAAGTACCTGGTTAAAATGTCTTCTAATAAATCACATAAAAAAGGTACATTTATTAAGTATACTATTGCTTCTGTTACTATAAGGAGTGTGTTAATCAAAAATAAGTTAGTGTTTGTTTGTCTGTGAGAGAATAAACCTGTTGTTTAGTCAGTTTTTCTTTGCTATCAGTTTTTAAATAAACATGGGGGGTTTCCTGGTTGGTCCACGTCCTCATTATTAACAGGTCTGATTGCCCTGTGTCCTGTTCTCTCCTTTAGTTCTGTGTCCACAAGGTTATGATACTGTAAGAATCTCAAAGTGTCCCATGACTAAGGCAGATGGTATACAGAAAGCTATACTCCACTCAACATTATAAACAGTACAAACAATTCACCATTGGAGTTTATGGCACCTTTTAAATTTGTGACAAACGAAAAGCTTGATTAAACTTCATCATCACATGTCTTCTCTCCTCAGACTGCCAGTCAGCTGTGGCTCTGCAGGTGCTCACCTCCCGCTGTCAGGGAAAGCAGCGCTGTCTAGTCCAAGCCTCCACTAAAGACTTCGGAGAGCCATGCTACCCAGGCACCAGGAAGTACCTCAGTGTCATCTACACCTGTGGTAAGTCTCAACACATCTGGTCTTATAAGTGCTGCCACAAGAGGGCGCTGTGTTTTCATTTATCAGTTTTACTTTTGTCTGTCGTGTTGTTTGATGAAGTAAAACATAAAGCGCTGTATTGTGTGGCTGTGTTTGTGTGGAAATAAGAAAAATGGTGGCTTTTTCCTCAGCCCTGAGCTATTTCCAACCTGTCAGGACTGTAATCCATTAACCACAGCAGAGCGGAGACATAAGCCACACTGTTCAGGCGCCTCTAGATCAATCAGCACCATGACATGGAGCCTCTCAAACTGACCAGGAACAGATTCTTTTACCATAGTTTAATGCTGTTGCTACTCCTGGAAATTTAGGATGTGATTTTAAGGATTAGGTTTTACAAGAAAAGGCTGTTTATTTTGGTTTAATTCCTTTGTCTGATGTCATGTACAACTATGACTCTTTAGTATATATTGTAAGCTTTGAAAGTGGCTCACATAATAGTCCATGTATTGTTTTCAAGGAGACAGTCAGTCAGTGCAGACAAAAGTCAATCAGCTTCAATCTCTGTCTGACCTCTGTTATATATCACTGATAACACAACTAATGGCTTGGGTAGTATACGTAGGTTTAGTCGGTAACTCTGAGGAAATGGGGGGGGTTGAAATGACAAGGAGAGGATGTGGAGTTGGTGTTGTAGTGCTGGACAGTTGGAGAAAATGTGCAGAAAGAGGCTTTAAAGATGGACTTCCTGGCTGTGGTGGGAGTTAAATGTGAGTAAATCAGTCAAGTTGCTGCAGACATGAAGTCACTGGTCGCTCCAGGCTCGGGCAAAGTGGTAATTTTGGGGGATCCTCTTTCATTGGTGGTTGGAGTGTGTTCAAGCTTGACCCCGTTTATGTTGGGGAAGGGAACGGAGGATGTCTGTCTGTGGCTAGAAATACAATGTTAAGTTCCAACTTTAATATTGTAACCTAAAACATGTAACCCATGTTTTTTTTTTTTAATGCAGGAAGTCTTCTCTCTAAGTGTTTCTAAGTGTGTGTTTTGTAATTGTGTTTTACAAGTGTGGTTATTGGCCTTAATCTAGGAAATCACAATTTAACATTTTAATCAAACAATTTTTACAATGCAGTAAGTCTCAAGTGTTTACAGGTACAACAAGTGAGTGGTTATTTAATAGGAAACAAAGTGTTAGCACACTTTATTATTCCAAAATACACCTAGGTGCTATTTTAAGTAATTTTGCTGTCTGGTTTATGCTATCTAAAAACTATTGTTAATCTACTATGGACTGTAAAAACACTATCACAATTTAACATTTTAATCAAACAATTTCAAACATTTGACTCAAATTATGATTGGATATGCCCATTTTTAAATTCAATATTGGTGAATAGCATCTAGGGATTACAGTGTGCAGCCTTGATGCAGCATAAATAGTGATCTATCTAACCCTACACATCTCCTTTCTACAGACTTTAAGCACCTACGGTAGCTCTGCAGGGACATGCTGTTGTCAATGAAACCCCAGTAGAACAAACTTCTTATGATGAGTTTGCTTTATAATTTAAGAAGTTAAATCTATTTAGTTCATTTACTGTATAAGTATCTTCAGCCTTGCAAGATTTTTATGTTCAAGAAATCTGTCCACTCAAGGTTGTTGTGTGATCAGGAAGTATTGGCTCCCTCTGGAGTTTTAAATATTTGCAAATGCAAAAAAAAATTTTTAATTTGAAGCAATGAAAACATGGCTTGACTAATGTGTTATGTGTGTTATGATACCGTCCCTCCGTTAGTCTGTCTTAGCGTGAATTTGTGTGAATGGGATGAATTGAAGCATGATTTACCATATTACATTCATTTGTATACAAGAAAAACTTTACACAGTCACCTTTAATATCTTATACAAATGTCAAAGATGACATATTGCATAATAGGACTGTGCTTTGCAATAATATTATTTAATTTTGCAATGAATGGTGCTTGCCATATGTGCCATTCGTGTTTTTTTTTATTGACAATAAATTTACTATAAAATTATTATTTATAGTTTTGTTATTTAGTTGTATAGAATTTGATTAGAGAGATTATCTAATTAATTGCCCATTCTCAGTGTGAATATAAATATATAATATAATTGCTATCAGTCTGTGCATGTCTGTGATTTATACAGCCATCAAACAGAGCTCCAGCATCCTCTTCACACAGCCCCAGGGACTCGCTTTTTCGCAAAAACACTGCAGCAAATGGCCTGGAACCAGCCGTCCGTCTCCCAGTAGATCACACACACTCCGCACAGCCTCCACTGTCAGGCTCCATTTACAGCCCGTCCCTCAGGAGGAAGTCCCCACGGTTTGTTTGTGAAAAAAAAGGCTGTAGCGCTTCGATCAAGCTTTGATGCTGTTCCAAACTCCTGACATCACAGTATTTTGACAAGTTCAGTTTAGTTAATTATACTTAGTCTAAATGTGAACATAAACCACGCTGGACGCCAAGTGTTGTAGACTGATGGATGACTTTGCTTGGGGCACTTTCTTCAAAAAGGCAGCTCCCAAAATGGCTTCTTTGAAGTTAATTCTTTTTCAGAATGTTACGTTTGTTACTTTGTCAAACGTGTGGCTAATGTTGCTTGCTACAGTTTGACCTTTTGGATGATGTCTCTTTTCAAACCTGGCCTGAGAAACTGGTACTGGGTGTATTGACTTGTATGGTGGTCCTTTCTCAGGTGGTATTTATACAGCTTGTTCTGCCAGACCCTGTTTGTTGCCAACATCCTTCCCCTCGCCGAGCGGCTGTGCATTTTCCTCCTGAGGGCACCCTGCTTCCGTACATCTGTCTTTGGCCCACTTTGAAGTAGCACAATCTGATTTATAGACATTCACAATAATTCAGTAAGAATAGTTTTCTTCTTTCCTTCTCTTCTCTGTGTCAGGCTCAGACTCAGGCCTCTTCACACAAAGCCCTGGGCCAAATAAAAATGTCAAACTTTGAAATAAGATGAGTTGGCATCTTAAAACCTTTTTCCTATGGAAGCATTTCCTAAACAGTAAAATGGATTATCCTGAACAAACTGTATTGTCTCACAGTTCTGGGTTTAATATAATAAAGTTGTTAGCAAGTCTGTTCAGACTGAGTTCAGTTTGAGCAGATGAATGTTTAAAAATATATATATTTGTTTGGAGCAGCTTGAGACTTTTTATTCATTTTGTTCAAGGCTACACTGTAGATACTTAAAGTAGCATTAAAACTGAGGTGTGGCTGCAGACTTGCTCTGAGGATCTGGCTCTGTACATCCTGCTGGGGCGTCTGATTTAGTAACAGTGGAGAATACAGATATAATTCTGAAGGTTTTGCAGACACACATATACATATAACTGCAGATACACTCATTCATGTCCTGTCAGCAGAAGAGACTTTGGGGAAGATGTTTATTTTGGCTTGGTTGTGTAGAGCAGCAGTTCAGGCAGGAGCTACAGCTGGGCCCCAGAGCTCTTCTTCCTTTCCATAACTCCCAAAACAGAAAACTACACATAAACTGACTACACTGACGCAAATAAACACTTCTCTGCTCCATTCTTGTAAGTACTGGCTCCTTTAAAAGTCACTGAAAGGTCCATTGTATATAGTTTGGTACATCCATACTTAACACTGGTACCTTTTGGGCAATAAATTAAACTTTGTCCACTTTGCTTAATGCCTTTTCTACACTGATTCATTGTGGTGAAACTTGAATATTGTTGCTTTTCTGCTGAAATGTGTGATATGGATGTCTGAAATTGTGACTTTTTTGTATTGTTTGAAAACATTTTGTGTAAAAACTTTGGGTTTTGAGCCAATGATCACACTCCTAATGGAAAAAATATGATTCATTGTATTGTCAACCCCTGGGACTTAGTTCAAATATTGGCATTTGTTTCTGTCTTGGGAAGCTTAATATAGTACCTTTTTTGACTCAATGTGCACAATTATTTCCTTTAAAGGCATTCTACAGCTGAATCCTTTGCCAGTTTGGGTGTATATTATCCAACAAATTCAAATCCAACCAATTAAATTTACACCCATAGCACATAAACCCTGGCCTTTAAATATTTTACAGCCAGGTGACGCGGGATATTCTGGCTTGAATTGCATCATTATATTTCAGTAACCCCCAAATCTCAGCTGTTTTATGTTTGACCCTAACACTAGGAGTAACTGAAGTGAGCATTGAGGCGAGCAGAAAGGAATAAAGTCTCCACGGTCTCGTAACACTAACCTGACTCTGCACAAACTCCACATTAACAGCTGGCACTCTCAAGAGCACTGCGAGAAAAACACACACCGCACATGACCTCATCTGACCCGTGAGAGTGTGTGTGGATTAAAAGTGGTTGTAGTCGCTTCAGCCAATGCCCAAATAAGGCTCTGACTGAGGATAACATCACCTCTGTTTTTTCACCAACATTACAACTTCAGCAATTATAGGTAAAAGTGCCCCCTCTAAGATTTATAACCCTCAACTAAGGCATGAAGTTAAGTTACGTTTCAGTTTGCAAACTCAAGTTGTGTTGTAGTTTGGAGAGGTGAAGGTCATCTTTTTTGGTTTGATGTGTCGAAGTAAAACAACCTTGAACTTGAATCTTTTGAGCAGAATCTGAATGTGGCTATGGTGGTTTGCTGATGCCAGGGGTTGTGGGTTTCTGCTTTGCCAGCATGTATCATCAGCTGATCTGTCCTGTCTCACTGGCTTACTCACTCACTGGCTTACAACACATAAATATATAAATGCAATTGAAGTAATCCTCTATATTGTAGGAAAATCCATAGACCTCATCATTTAGTCAAGACGCCATGTTTTTACTTGAAATGAAAACCTAAACATCCCCTTATTGTTTATTCAAAAATGTCTCTTTTCACATGGATGCACTCAGCTGTTGAAAGGTAGGATGGCAGCTTTGGAAACCACTGCTTCTAAAACGACACCACAGTGATTACTCAAAAAAGAAGCATGGAAGAGGGCTCCTCTAGAACAGAGAGCTGTTAATCCTCGTCTTTTCTGGATCATTCTCGATAAAGTCTAAAGCATCCATAACAATAATATTAAAAGATGTGTTCATTAAGCACAATAACTTTTCTTTTTACTACTTGCTGTGTATCAACAGCAGCTAATAATGAAGATGATGGTTTATTAGTTTATGTGACAATGTAGTCTTTTCATAAAATACACCTCTAATTTTTAAGTTATCAAGTTTTCAGTAAAAAGGTTGGTTAATTCCCTCTTAACCAACCTTTCTGTAGTTTTGTCAACTCTGACAGTGGCCACTTGAGGTGCTGCGGCTAAAAATAGAGCTACTAAACCCAGTTAAAAGGTTGTAACGTTTTGTATATTGACAACAGCTCTGATAGATTACCACATTAATGCAGCGTATTGTCTGCAGTCTCTTGGAAAGACGCAGTGGGTGAAAGTTTATTCAGAAGGTCATATGGGCCTCAGAACACAAAAATAAACTTAGATTTTGCATATGCACCATTGACCAAGTTTCCATTGAAAATAAACTGTTGCCATTTTTGTGAACCACTAAACCAACATATATTTTAGCTATTGTCCTCTGCGCTCTCCTAAGTTTTCTTCTCCCTCTTGCTCCTTTTCCTTGTGAGTCAAAATGTTCAAATCTCCTTATATGAACTTTATTTAATCAAACCTACGTGTACTAAAGCCATTATTAAAGCCCCTGTTTAGCTCCAGCACTATCCTGCCTCATTTTAACATTTAGAAGAAAGAAGAAAATAAAGGTCAATAAGTGTGTTCCAGACACAGGCCCTTTATCTACGCTTTGCTTTGTAAAGACACAGACAGATAATGCCGGTGGCTGGTGACTAAGCATTATGGGATGAATGCCAAGTGTGAAAAAGGACAGTTAATTCAATCAAGTAAAACAAGTAAGTCTTACAGGTTTTATCAGTAATCACCATGTGACAGAACACTCTCATGTCTCTGTTAAAGGAACAATTTACACAGAAGGAAATAAAATGTCCTGAAAACACAAAGTAAAAGGGCTGATGACTGCCATCTTTCATTAAGGTTAAGGGTCACAGGACTCATTACCACAGTCCAAATGAGAATAAGAGATGTGTGGCCCCCTGACGCTCATTTTGGGGTCTACTGCTGCGCTGCTAAAAGTGAAAGCCTCTCATGTCTCTGTAACTGTTCAACAAATGTATGAAGGCTTTTCCAGAGCAGAGGAATGTTCTGCTGTGTTCAGTGGCTGTTTGTCTGCTTTGCTTTAGAAACGCTGGGATAAAAGAAGCCTGCAGTAATGTTCACACAGTCACATGTTCGCACACAAACATGTATATTACTAAACAGAGAAGCATAGTTACATTAAAAACACAAACACGGTAGAGTTGGACATAAATGAAGCAACACAGACCCTTTTCTTTTCCTTTGTTTGGGTGGAAACTGCACAATAAGCAAAGCATTAAGTAATAACATGCTTCCAAGTCTGTCAGCTTCGCAAAATCGTAAAATGTGGATATCACTGTTTCCGTGTCATTCAGCGCTCTGTACATTTGTGCCCCTTTCTGTGATCTGTAATGGTTCCTGTTTGCATTTGTATTTCTGAGTGTCTTAAATCAGATGGAGGGGGGTTGTGGGGCTAATGCTTTCCAGTCTGTGGCTGGTTTCAGTTTTCCCTTCTGCGGTGGACGGACTGAGAGAGAGGGGTCTTGAAGAGAGGGGAGTGTGCATCTGGGGGGTGGGAGGCAAGAAAATTCCCAGAACATTTCCTAAGCAGGAATCCTAATTCACTGAGGATCTAAAGTCTCCGTGGATCTGTGGATGCAGAAGGGAGGTTATGGGAACTGTGAGCCACTGGCAGGGACTGGCAAAAAAGCAGGCTGACGCAAACATTTTCATTCAACAATTGGCAGTATTGCACAAGAAGGCACTTTTCTTAAGAAATATATAAATGGGTTTGAGGAGCAGTGTATTTTGTCAACACAGTATGAAGTAGTGGATAAAGAAGCCTTGCCTTTCCATTGACTTTGAAAATGTGATTATTAACATATAAGGTAGTCTTTCTTTTTTATTCTCCAGATACCGATCACAGTACATGTCACTCTGCCGTACGCGTTGTTTTTCAGTGTCCCCTCTTCTCTATTAAGCTCTGTTGAGACAAATAATGCTCTATCAAAGTCATGTGTATCAAAACCTGTCTTCTACAATGCAGGTTACCTAATAAAACGTGTGAAAAAATCAACATGAAGCTTTGAGTTGAAAAACAGTTCAGTCATGTGACCACTGACAGCTGTCCCACATGTTGGAAGACACTTTTCAGAACTTATTTTCCAGACATAATGGGATTATAGTGTATTTCTGAGCCAAAGACATGCCAATGTGTTCCACAAATACTCAAAGTTCAATGAGATTTTCAATAACCCGAGTGCCAGTTGCTTACATGTGTCTGATAAAGCTCCACATTTCCAGATTTCCAGATACCCACACATGAGGTAAATGAAATTCTTGGGTAATTTCCTGAAGCTGTCTTTTTAATCTTGTATTCTCTCTTTTTCTCTTTCCCTCTGTATTCCTCTACACGTTGCTGTGCCAGCCTCCTCCTCCCCTCTCTCCTCTCCCCCCTCAGAGCTGTAGGGCTGTAGGTGGACACTGCGCGCCCAGCTCCCTCCCTCTCTGTCTCACCACCTCATTCTCCCTCCGCTCTCTCCTGCTGTCACATTCCAGTTGTCCAACGCTGCCTTTAACTTTCTCCCTGCCTCTGAGAAGGAAGGAACTAAACAGAACAAGCTCCCCAAATGAGAAAGAAGAACAGCTATTTGTTTGTTCAAAGAAATTAGCCATTATTAAGGACCATATTTTATTAAAGGAAATCTCTTATTCCCGCTTGCTTCATCCTTTCATTGCCTCTCTCATTCCGGACGGACCCACGGTGGACTATTCACGTGAGCGCTTGTTTTTGCGCCAAAGTTCAACCGAGCTCTCCTGGCGGGACACACTGGAGCGTAAAGAGGGAGGAGTGTTTGACTAAACAGACGCACGCTCGCAGTGTGAAAGAAAGCCAAGGATTTTCCATTCAGCAATGTGTTTGTAAGTGTCACTCCATCCACTGCCTTTTAAATCACGCTTGTTCTTTGGCTCTGTTTGTTTCGTTATGACTTTGACGTAATGTCGAAACTGACTTCTTGATTGACATCTGCTGTTAATCTTGGCTGAAGGTCAATTATTTCTTACTTGACTTATGTGGGGACTTCTCTCTGGTGTTTATGTTATATTCCTCACTTGTGTTAACTTTAGTTTCCGTAACTTTGACCAAATATGATTGCATAAGTTAGTGTGTTCTGTTAGTGTATGTTGGAATTGCTAAAATATAAAGAAGCACATGGAGCTCATATGGCAATCTTCCAAGTTGACAGGCTGGAATCTGACTGGGACCTCAGGAGCAACTCTGTGAGACCAACATACAGGCCTCCTTAAAACTCTCTATTACTGATCCTTTTACCTTAAAACAAATGAGCTGATCTTTGCTCATAGCTTGCAGTTGCTTTGCTTTCACTCTAAATAGTATTTGTTCCTCCTGCCGGATAAGCTGATGCTAACAGCCTGGTTAACCTGTTTCAGTTCAATACAGTTTATTACAAATACAAATAAAAGTACCAAATGAACCCCAGTTTATCAAAAGGCTGCATGTCCTTCATTGGTTCCCTGTATTTAGTGTCCCATGTTAAATTTATCAACAGACTACATTATTGTCATGTTAAAGTGCTTATTTCTCTCTTTAGATAAAATTTCCAAGCAAAAGGAATAGTTTTTTTTTACAGCTATCACAAGCCAGATTTGCACTCATCATTTCAAACCATGCTATGTTGAACTAAACTAAAGAGTATGAGCCAAATAGGTGTCACTTTAGCTTCAAAACATGATCCAACTTGAAAGTTATCATTGCTTGAATTGTGATTCTATTGGTCTTGGTATATATTCTTTGAGTGTCTAAGCACTTGTGGTATTTGTCCAATGTTAAGCTGCTGCCTCGTCAAGAAAGTGTTATTTTTCCCCAAACAATCCCAACACAACTCCAAGTTTAAATCCCTGATTACAAATCGTAAAAACACACCTCTGAGAAGCCAGCAGTGCCTACGACAGTCAATGCTGCAGTCAGAACCTTGGCTCCAAAATGACAAAGTTGTTTATGGGCTGTTGTATACAGTAGGCCTGCTTCTCTGTAAAGTGTAGGACCTTGTTTTTGTGTGTGTTAAGTCACACCTACCTCTCCCTGTCAGCCCAGGTTTTGCCTCTAAGTGACACAAAACCGTTTCTCTGTACCGCCAGTTGTGCAGCGCCTACGCTCTCCTCCCAAACCACAAGGGACTCTTTGTTTGTAATTTATGAATTAGCGTGTGGTTTGAGAGAAGAAGAAGGCAGGCCCGATCAACAGAAACAAGTCCAACCCTTTTGCTTTTGGATGTTGCGTCATTTGTGATTATGATTATTATTACAAATTACCACTCTGGATTTCCACTAGCGATGTGGAGATAGCATTAGAGGTGATTAGCGGCCTTTATGAATGAGCTGCTTGGTCGGATATGTTGACTTATGCCTCTTTCCTGTCTGTTTTCCTTCCACCTCAGAGTGAAACCTGAAGTCATGTTTGACAGTGCAGTGTTAATCTTTGTCAATCTGTGACTGGCCATCGAGATAAGCCTAACTGCTCTGTGTTTGAAAAATAGATAACAGATGCGTACCCTCTGCATGCCGTTCCATCATTCTTCCCTTTTTGTTGGGCACATTGTATTTACTTTTGTCTGGTCTGAATGTAACCTGGCGCTGTAGAAACCATTGGCCTCGTTGACACAAAAAGAAAAATGAATTGATTTTTTATCCCTTTATTTTCTTTTCAACTCAGCATGCATTCCTAGTGTCTCCTGAATAAAAGCCAGTTTTTCTTTCAGATGCCCCCCTAAACTCCATGTAAAGGGCGAGAGGGGCTGATAGCCAAAGCAGATGGGACCTCCCAAAAAAACCTCCCTGGCATTTATTACCACCAACACACTGCTGTTTGCAGGGGTTCAGGGATCCCCTGAATACCACCCTTCATTTACTCCCACAGTCATCCCTGTAATATCAGCTCCATCCTCCTGCCATTATCTGAACAGCCTTGACCGCAAGAGCCCCACTTCTTCACTGACGTATTTCTCCAGATCTTTCTTGTCATCTTAGTCTGATTCTTTGGAGTGGTTTAAGTCATGTTTTCCCTGAGCGAAACAGTCGAAGTCCAGTTAAGAGCTGCAAGTTGTTGACTTAAACCACTATTGCTAATAAATGCTAGCTTTGTTCTTGGACTATGGCAAGGATAGTACAAGAACCACCAAACCAACAGACTGCATTGTTTAGCTTCAACTTTTATCTTCCAAAGTGGCACATACGTTACACTTATTTAGGATGGTTAATAGTCATTTTAACAAGAGACTACCCAAAAGAACCTATTTTTAGTAGAGTTCTTTATCACTGCTCCCAAGTTTTCCATGGGTTCTATAAGTCCCTAAAGACTTCAAGTTTTTTTTCAAGTTTGAAAGGTAGAGGACTTGAACAGGCTTGACAGTTTAGTAGTCCAGATACTAATACCATCACTCGTACTCATTTAATCTTATCCAGTACTTTATTCACTGTAGTGTGAATTTCCATTCCCTTTTTCTCTGTATGTAGCCAGGAATTATTAAAGTAGAGCAAACTGCAAGACACTAGACATGTCCTCTACAAACTAAAACCAACAAATCTGAAAATTCATCAATGAAATTTGTTTATGGGCATTGTATGTGTTTGTATCTGTACAAAGGATTGGCAAGTACTCAGTCATAGGCACTCATTTTTGATTGGCACAGTGGCAAAGTGGTTAGCAGCAAGAAGGTCCTGGGTTCGATTCCCATCCAGGGCAGGGCCTTTCTGTGTGGAGTTTGCATGTTCTCCCTGTGTCTGCGTAGGTTACTACCTCCGGGTACTCCGGTTTCCCCTACCACCAAAAACATGTATAACAATCCCTCCCAAACACACATGGGATCAGGACTCCCCTGCAAAAGAGATTTGTAATCTCAGTGGGACTATCCTGGTTAATAAAGGTTAAATAAAAATAAGTTTTGGAAAAAGTGGTGTTCCTATTTTGTAAATGTTCTCAATTGTGGCAGCTATTTTATTTATAGCAATATTTTAAAGTGTTAAAAATAAATTGAATTCTCTTACAAAACATTAAGAAACAGATTCACTGGTTTTATAACTCAAGACAATTGTTGGCTTTGTGCATATTTAGTTTGACAAAATAATAAACAAACGGACCTTGTACCTGCAGCACACGGACTGAAATAATTATTAGTCATTCATTTGTATTATGTAATCTACCAGTCTAATCTAACAAGTCTCATGGATTTGGCAAGAATTGAAAGATCAAGGTCAAAAGGTCGAGTTTAGTGGGAGGAAATATCCACCAAAATAATGAAAACACCTTTTGCATGTTCATATGTTGACTCTGTGATATAACTACAGTATGTGTTTTACCCCAAATAGCTAAATAGCATTTGGATGGTGTAAGCTGTAAGACCTGTATCTATTTCACGCTCAGAAGATCCAAACATGTGGACAACCTGCCAGAAACTCTGCCTTTTAAGTTGCCCTTTAGTAAGCTGTGCTCACTCAGGAAAATGAGTTTTCTCTCCCAGCAGCAGGGTGAAGGACTGTGGCCCGCTGAGTGTCTGTGTGTGCGTACTGGCTTAGATGTGTTGGCCTTAAACAAACCTTCACTTTAATTAAACTTGGAGGATAATGTCACTAGTTTACAAGCCAAAGATGTGTGTTTGTGCACTTACCTGTTCTGCCACAAACTGGTTTAGACAGTAGGGGATACTGAGCAGGTAATCTGTGTAAAGTGGCATTTGGCCAAAGTAGCCATGGAAGTTTGGCATATTTGGAAATTTAGTACAGAGTACAGAAAGGGAAAAGAAATATGTTACAGTAGCTATTTGCAAGCTAGAAATGTATTAGTTCAAATCCCATTATTATTATTATACTTTTATTATTACTTTTGTTTGGGAGCTATTTCTGATTTTCTCACATCTTGCCTCTTCGTAAAAGGTTCATAGCTGTGATGAGGGATGTGAAGCAGTCCCTGTTTGTAGAAGTACTAACACACAGACTCGAGCTCGAGCATAAATGGGACCGCTCAGAGTGTATAAATGGTATGTCAAGAAAACAACACAAACTTGTCAAGAACTAAAGGAGCCAAATTCTAAACTCAGTTGGGACTGTCGTCTTTCAATCTATGAATTGCTAAAATATTTATATTGTGATGTAAATTTGGGTTTGGCCAGTCACTTGATGGACCTATGTATCAAGCTGCAAGTCATTAAACGAGTCATGTCAAACAGCCCTTAAAATAAACCTCTTTTTCTGTAATGAATCTTAATTTTGTGGTAAAAAGTTACAAACTGTTGCTTTAATATGCAAATTTGTGCTTTCATGCAGCACTTTTTGTGTTGTGTAGCATAGGGCTGTGACGGTATGGGATTTTTTCTTACCGCGGTGATGAAGCAACAATAATCGCGATTTTTTATGCATTCAGGAATCACTCCGCTCCAGCTCCAGCTCTGGGTTTACCATCTCCCGCTCCCCGCTCCACTCCTCGCACACTAATATCAGAAACACTGCTCCATCTTCGCTCCGAGGAAATTTGCGGCTAACTGCGAAAGTAGTGATCCATCTGTATCAAGCTGGTTGTTTACCTTGTGAGTTCTGAACACTGCACTATGCTTATTTAAATCTTTTCGTCTCTACACATATTAGGCTACATATTTCTCATGTCTGTAAGGCAAACCTGCTGAGTTTCAGTTTATTTGAGACGCTCCAGTTCATGAGCAATGAAAGCGATCGCTTCCACGACCTCATAGTCTACTTATTTGGTTCTTATTTATTAAATACATGCAATTGGCCGAAGAAACCTTTATTAAAATTAAGAGACAATTTGTACAAAACGAAAGAAAGTCTTTTTACAAAACAAAACTTAATATTAAACTAAATATAACCCCCCCAAAAAATCATGTGCGGTGATGACCTCACATGAGGCATCTCATTATTGCGGTGATGCGGTGATGCGGTTATCGTCACACCCCTAGTGTAGCATGTATTTTGTTCATCCAATCAAGATAAAGAAACATGCCTTTTTTGCAATGTTAAGCTCATGCAGCATAAATGGGGCCCAAGGTTTTCAGCAAGAAACTTCCACCAATATCATAACAGAGAGTATAAGAGGGGCTATTATTTAACAGCAGGCACTAATGTAATCGCCCAAATGTGGAATCATGTCATTGGCCTTAAAGTCTTGTTTAACAGAGCAATCTACCAACAGAGAAATGTAAATTATTTTTCCAATAGTAGTCGATAGGAGCCAGGTTTTTTGGTGCCAACCCTTACCAACTTTCTCTCATAAGCATGAAATTCAACGGTTCATATTTATCTACTGCCTGTAATAAAAGGTGATTATTTTTCAGTGACTTTCCAAGTTTAATGAGAATACTTTTTGCAGCAGTAAGTAGCCATTACTAGAGGAAATTACATTTTAAGTGGCATATTTAATGACATGTTAGCATTTCTATTCATGACATTTTGGGGCGTGTTGGAGTCTGTCAGCGCTGATGTTCCCGTCTCTTCTAAAGGGGAATGGGACGGAGCAGCATGTGGTATGTTTTTACAGTCCTCTCTTCTTCCCCCTCTCGGCTCTCACCCCACCTCACCTCCATTAAGCCCAATTTGTTCAGAGAAGAAGGGACCGCTGTGACCTGAGAAACATGCGCTGCGTAGGGACAACATGGCAGAGTAACGTGAGATTAGGTAAGAAAGTTGAGAGTTAAGAAGACAGTTGGGCATAACAGAGACGTGGAGTCATTAGCAACCGTTTATAAATTAAAATGCAGTTTACCGCTGGTTTTATTGCACGGGGCAATAATGGTAACAACTTATAGGGGTTTTTATGACCCGACTGAGCTAAGAGACAGACACAATGTGTGTCTTACATCAACAGGTTTTGCTCAGTTTACTTTCAAAGGTCTAAACACTTTTCTGAAACTTCTAATAAAGCTTGATCTTATGCATTACGATTACAGGGTGCAAATTGAATGAAGCCTCCCAAAGTCTTTGAAAAGATCTTACGTCTAAACACGCATTTAAGTCGACCCACATCTAGCAGGTCGGGCGGTAAACAGATGTTTCAGATTGCTTTTTGACGTTTAGTTTTATCGCTGCTGTATTTCAGCTTTTAAAAATTAGCAGACACGCTTAATGATGTCTGTAGATTTTACAGCCCAAGGTTTTTGAATGAAGCATTAAATGGTGGGCCGCAGATGTTACTTTGAGGAGAGAACATCTGCTGGGATGTAAATTTGTGTAAGTGATATCTAATAAGAGGCAAGGCTTTTAGGGCAGCGTCTCTAATTTCTGTCTCAACTTTAAAAAGTTTTTGTATAAAAGGATCACAGATGTGGGACTAGCACAAACAAACAAGTCTTAAATCTAAAATGAAAACTAGCTCTTGCATAGGTCAGTTTATTTGTTGGGTAAAACCAGGTTGAAGTTTGTGGTGAACAGTTAATGAGAACAATGAATTTATGTTGTATTGAATAACCTCAGACTAAAGGATCACTTGGTGGTGGGCTTGTATAAGTATGTATAAAGGATGCTTCTGACTACAACTTAAATACAGACTATTATCTTGAGAATGTGTGCACTTTTCTTGAGGTACAGTATATGTTCAGTATATTCATTCATCTTCTTCGTCTTATCCGGGCAGCAGTCTAAACATAGATGCCCAGATTTCCCTACTCCCTAGACACTTCCTCCAGCTCTTTCAGGGAAATACCGAGGTGTTCCCAGGCCAACCGAGAGACTGTCCCACCAGCGTGTCCTAGGTCTTCCCTGGGGCCTCCTCCAAGTGGGACGCGCCTGGAACACTTCCCCAGGGAGGCGTCCAGGAGGCATCTTCAGCTGACTCCTCTCTCTGAGCTCCTCCCGAGTGACCAGAGCTCCTCATCCTATCGCTAAGGGAGCGCTCGGCCAACCTGCAGAAGAAACTCATTTCAGCCGCCTGTATCCGGGATCTTGTCCTTTCGGTCATGACCCAAAGCTCGTGACCTTGGGTGAGAGTAGAAATGTAGATTGACTGGTAAATTGAGGGCTTTGCCTTACAGCTCAGCTCCTTCTTCACCACGACAGACCGGTACATCGACTGCATCACGTCTGTCAACCTCCTGCTTTATCCTTCCCTCACTCTTGAACAAGACCCCAAGATATTTGTACTCCACCTTAGGCAGGAACTCTCCACCAACCGGAAGGGATATCTGGGTTATTGAACTTTTAATTAAAATGCTTGGTTTGTTAGATGCTTGCTTAAAAGCTGCATTATGCTTTGAAAGTATAAGACAGACTATTGGTCAGGGTCAGGGTACAATCGTTTTTTTTTAGGCCTCTAACTAGTGTTTCCTCATAGAAAACCTAAAAACCAGCAAATTTTAAATTGTTTTCTAGTTATGTTCAGTTATATAAATGTCTAGATATCCAGAAAATTGGGTATTATTTTATTTTTTTTACTCCCTTGCATTTTTAAAGATTAAAACTTAAGCTGCATCCATTTTGCATAACAAAGACCCTTCAAACTTCAATTGTTTGAACTTTGTGGGGAATGTGTGGGTTTTGACCCTCTTAGGATGCTGTAGTTTTCTATTGGAGTGAAATTTAAACTCAAGCAGAGATAATTAAAAGTGGGTCTGCTATAAATTATATGACCAGTGGGAAAATGTATCCCTTAATTATCAAAAAAAGTACTGGAAATGTTTCTTTTAAAAGAAGGGGAACCATATCTGTGCAGTCGGAGGTTACAGCTATTACTGTTGCTGTTTGTTTTTAACCTCTATAGACCAAAGACTTTTTTTTGTCACAGTCCATGGACCATTCTACACTTTTCTTTTTTATTGCACCAGTTTAGCCTTTTGCACCCCAACCACGCATGGTAAAGAGTGAAGTTTCTTTTTTCTTGGCACTAACTGATTATACCACAAAACTAGTGTCTTTCTCAACACTATTGACTGACCTCTTCTTGACACCGGAACAGACGGATGATAAACAATTGAGATTCAAAAGACACAGCTCTTGAAGTAAACACAAGATGGACCGTGACCTCACACTTGGCCAGGGTCAGTCCACTTATCAATGCCTCCTCTGTGTCAGCTGAAGACATTATTGATATGTGATTGCTGCTTTCAGGTCAAAGGTTATCTGAGTCAGGTCGTTCTTGTGTACCAGGCTGGGGTCACAAGGTTGTTTTGGAGGAAGTTGGCTTTTCACAGGTCAACTCATGAATGTGTTTGTTAGTAGTCCCTGTATTTAAATGAGAATAATGTCAGTTCAATTTATCTTCTGTGGCCATTCTTTCAGTTGTTTATTTCTCCTCTTGCTTGCACTATTGGTGAATTTGTGACCCTTAGATCCCTTTAGACATGCTGGTGATATCAGTGGTAACCTCACTTTAACTGTCAGCCTTTTGATTAACTAGTGATTGTTAAGATTATAGTCCACCTTATGGCCTAAGTCAGCTGTAATTGGCCTCTAAATGAGAAAAGGGACTGGTGTAGTTAATTAAGGTTGTTACATTGTGGGTTCTTATGCAGAAAAATCACAAAAACAGTTACAGTAAGATCCACAAATAAAACTGATTTCTCAGTGGTTCTGATAAGAAGCCTAAAATACTACCATGATTTTGTTTATTGGGAAAGTTTAGGTGATTACCTTTTAATAAATCCTGTATATTTAAATTGGGACCACTCATACATACATACAAATGGGTTAGTTAAGGATTCTTGTTTGCACATTTCTATATTGTCCTGAAAGAATATTCTGTTGTACATAAGAAAAATAAGCTTCACCTTAAATAAATACACTTCACACAGGAAACCTTTTAGTAACACTTATCAAAGTCTGACTGTGATGATGTCAATCCACTTTTACAGTAGGAAGTACGTAACTTTTTTCCAGAACATAGAATCAAAGTCATTTTCATTCTCCTTACATACAACAGTTTGCCAAACTTACCAGATTCTCCAACTTTTTTCTCACAAAGTATCATTTACATACAATACGCATCATTAGCAGAAGTTCCTTTCATTAAACACACTTCTGAGAACCACCTCTAATCATTAAGGTTTAAATCATGAAGTCACTGTTGTCGTATCAACCCTGTGCTTCAGTCCTTGTCTCTGTGTGCTGCTCACTTTTCATTGAACGAATCTTTCATTAATCCCACTTCAGCTGCAATCAGAACACACCATTACAGCCTATTTATGTAATGTCCTGGGTCAGAGTTAGCGTCTCCTCAAATAAATGGGGAACATATTAGAGGTTTCCATCTTATTCTGCACTTCATGGGTTACACTGTTTGCCAATGTAAGCTTATTATTTGTGCTTTTTAGGCAGGATTACCAAGTGTATAACAGCATTAGCGTTGGAGTGTGATAATCTGAATGCCCTTTGGACTTGGTTTGAAATAGATTTATCCTTATAACAGATATGTGGTACTCTCTAACTATAGCACTTACATGTTGTATGTGGTGGTAATAATAAACGTAGCACTTGAGGCCAGTGTTATCCCTTGTGGGTTAAAATGTGTTCTGCACATTGGGATATTGCCATCAAGTATGTCTTAAATAGCCCAGAGGCTGAAGTCCCAGGGTGGCCCAGTACAGTAGAGCCGTGCTGTGCTCCCAAAGAAGAAATAAACCCCCACTGTGATCTTATGCCAGAGCACACTCATTTATCCTCCAAACACCACCGCAGCCTCACTGTTCACGTCCAAACCGGGATGAAGCAGGGATAAGGAGAGAAGTGGCCGAAGTGTTCCCTCAGGCTCCAGTTACATACAGTTACTCCTATACTGTCTCAACTTTTTTGAAGGAATTGTACATGTATTCCTACAAATCCATCTCGCTTCTTCCCACTGTTTAAAGACATTCATGTGTGGCTATGACTGGCGCTGGAGCCAGTCCATCTTCTACTGCTTATCCCTTTTAGAGGTCGTGGAGGGCTGGACCTCCATGACCTCTAAAGTAGTAGAAGATGAATGAATGAATGAATGGTCTTTTTTTTTGTTTTCGTGCCACCAATTTGGGACATGACGTAAAGTGATGGATTAAGAAGTTCTACGTAGGCCTTTTCTTTCTTTTAATTTGTCACTAGCCTTCCTTCCCTTTATATAAATACATTCTTCATGAATGACGACAGTGATATGTGTAGCTACGTATATTTTTACTTCTAGTTGAGCCATTTTATCTTAACATTAGTACTCACTTCTTGCAATGTACCTCTATGAAGATAACTGTATGACATTTACACAAATCACAAAAGCAAAAAGTGAATTAAGGACAGAAAAAATAAATACTACAACATAATATTTGCATATTTAAACCTATACATCTCTATCACTTTACGGAAATAGATGCACATTGTGTATAATGTCAGCATGTAGATACATAAAATTAAATGGATTTGAGGGAGGCTGGGTTGGTTAGGTATGATATGGTAATGCATGACTCATTACAATGACCTTTATATTTCATTAAGGCTATCCAAGTACTTTAACTTAAGTTCATATTGTGTCTACACTGTATCCACTTCCTGCAGTTGTCCACCTGTTTCTTGACGGGACAGCACCTTCTCTTAGGATTATTGTAATGGGGGTTTCTGAATAGCTGTCATACTAATTCTTCTTGTCATTTCTGTGGGTACGAACAAACCCATGTGCTCTCATGTGATCCGAGTGTGATAACGTAGACATGCTTCAGCGCCAGTGCACTGTGGGAACCTCTGACTTGTGTATCACTGATTCATATTTGCGGTCCTTGGTGGTGAATGCATGAGGTAATGTTCTTTGTGTGCTATCTTGAGTCATTCCAAGAAGCTATTATTACACATTTTCACTTGTTTTCAAGGATGCAGTGATGTTATGCTTGTTTTTTTTGGGGGGAGGTTTTACGTTCAAGAAGCCTCAGAAATATGTCAGAATAAGATTTAACCTTGACTCAGAATGAATAGACTGTGTTTGGACATTCCTCAATAAATGACGGTAATAGAGCCAACAGGATGATCTTGGATAATCCCCTTCTTCGATTTCACTTTCTCTCAATGTAATTCTAAGAAAATGGGCTCAGCGTTTATGGTGTAGGTACATGTTTTGTATAGAATGGTGCTTCCATGAACAAATTTGTAGCTTTTACCTCTCTCTAAAAATCTTGACTCCTCTCTTCAGTTGAGTTTGTTTTAATGCAAATGGTGCGTGAAGGATAAAGCCAAGTCAGACCTCCGTGTTCGTTTTGAGTTTTTAGCCAAACTGCTGTAGGTCCATCCATTTGAATAAAGTTTTGTTTCCTCGGCCAAGAGCAGCCAGATTCAGAGACAGAGATTCTGTTACGTAATGCAAAATTTGCTATTTTGCTGATGCGGGTAAACTCTGATCAGTGCTGCGTTGTTGTCAGAGCCAAACTATTTCAGAGTTGGTGAATTACTGTGTGAAGGCAGAGAAAGATTTAAAAAATGTGGGGTTAATGTAAAACTTTACACTAAATATGTTACAATTACAGCCACAGACAGACTTTATAAACACTGCCTTTGCTCTTTTATTTGCCTGATAAAAAGACTGTCATGGTGTGGTTTTATTAAGATCTGGGGCCTTTTAAAAGTCAGCTTTGATGAATTCATGGGTGGTCCTCAAACTTTTGTCTCCCTAAAGTATTTGACCCTTACTTCAGACTCTGTACATTATCATCAGGGTAACTTAACATTCAGTAAATCTTGAATTACAGAAACGTCTTCCATCTTCTGTGTACAGATGCTTTTTTTTGAACAAGAACATCAAAAGCGTCAGCTAAATGTAAATGTTTTAAGTTATATTTTTGTTTGTGGAGGTTCTCAGTCAGCCAGGTCATCTTGAAGAAAAGGGTTAAAGCAAAAGCATCTGGACTCAGTTTTCAAGGTGAAGACGTTTCGTCTCTTCTTTAAGAGACTTTGTCAATACTGAGTTGAAATGGTAAGAAAGCTATACTGTACTGTGAAAGTAGTCTTGACAGTCCAAAGCCTAAGCCACCAGTCTTCTCCTTCTCTTCTCTCCTTATGTCTCCAGCTCAATATATGGTCACAAAAAGGTGTTCTGGGTAATGTGTCTAATACTGACCCTTGTGTCAGTGTACAGCGCCTGTGTTTAAGCCTGCTTTTTGTCACACCTAAGCCCCCAAACACACACACACACACACATCCTCACCCCCCACCCTCAGCACTGCAACATGAAAAGGACACAACCAGTGCAGATCAGATTGCCTTTTCCTGTGTCTTTAAAAAACACTAGGTCCAACATGTAGAGATGTGTACAGGGTTTGATGGAGAGAAGATTTACAGCGCAGCTGGAATGAAAACACGGCAGGCAGGGTTCAGGATTGAGATGCGGCAGTAGCTCAGTGGGTAGAGCGGTCGTCCTTCAACCGGAAGGTAGGTGGTTCGATTCCCGCTCTCCCCACAGTTCATACTGTCGTTGTGTCCTTGGGCAAGACACTTAACCCACCTTGCCTCCAGTGGCTGTAACACTGGTAATTACATTAGAACAATGTAAGTCGCTTTGGATAAAAGCGTCAGCTAAATGAATAAATGTAAATGTAAATGTAGATGCTGTCTCTAGATGATTCCTGTTGAATAGAGGCATTTAAACACTTCTGAAGCTTAACTTTGCCATTAGCAACAAGTAAAAGTTTATAAATAGAAAATATATTAGGATGGATTACAT
Source organism: Perccottus glenii (assembly GCA_024416835.2). Taxonomy (NCBI): domain Eukaryota; kingdom Metazoa; phylum Chordata; class Actinopteri; order Gobiiformes; family Odontobutidae; genus Perccottus; species Perccottus glenii. The sequence goes on along the minus strand of CM044564.2, from coordinate 5,909,973 downwards.
TTATTCATTTTCTAACACATGCTTTATGGCTCACAGGGCACTGAGACTAGCCCACCTTGAACTAACAGGGTTACCACTTAGAGACAGACACTGACAAACAAATGTTCCCACTCACATTTAAATCACTACGGGCAATTTAGACTCATGCTTTTAGCTACACGCATGCCTTTGGGCAGTATGAAGAAGCTTAAATGCCCAGACCAAGGGACTGAGACATGATTCTGAACCAAAGCCTGTGCATGATACATGGGAAGAGATGCCAAGGAACTAAAGTCCCATCTTACCACCACTCGACACACTTATGGTATGTTTGCCAGTGATTGGTGACAGATAAATCAGGCTGTATCGGTATACGTCCTGTTGCATTCTCTAATTGTACAGCTCCAGACTCCAGGATTGCTGCTGCTCAGCCTGGCCCTGCAGCCAAAATGGCAGGTGTTTATTTTAAAGACTGTTGTAAAATGTCTCTGGCAGCTTACTTCTGTCTGTTTCTCCCCTTTTTTCCTTAAGTAGTTGCCATAAATCTGCATGTGTTGTAGCTCAAACTGTTTAGGAACAAGTAGCTGGAAAATATTTCAAGACAAAAAGCTGTTAGAATATACGTAGATGCCAGAGGTTTGAGGCCACATGGGACACTTAGGTTTCCAAAAGTAGAGTTATGTTTTCAGCTGCAGACCCCTGGAGTCTACTGTTAAGTATACGTCATAAGTATACGAGCATTAAGTGTATGTAAAAAAATATATATATATATTTATATACTGTACCGAGAACTCTCCAAGAGTCATAAGAGGAGACAGAAGAGTGTTTTCCCTCTGCTCTGTTCAGTAATAGCTGCAGCCTTCAGAGTCTATTTTAGGAGGAGTTTCTAATAATAGCACATTGCAGAGTATTGTCAAAAGTGATTGAGCTTTAGGTTGTTTACTGCATGATTCCCTGATTTCACTGGATTAGAGCTTGTTACTTGGACTTGATTTCATTATACATTTTTAGAATCTTATTATTTAGAAAGGTATGGTGGCCTAGAAGGGCAAAACAAAAGTAAGAAACACATTAACAACATAATGAAATGTATTTGCCATGTTTACAGCAAATGTACAAGTGTTGAACAAAGCACTCTCTAGTAATGTCCCAAACGACATCAGCTCAATCAGCCTTTAGTAAATGAAAAGTGAAAAGCTCCACTTCTTGTAGAAGGCTTGTAAAGGTGTCTGGTATCTTTGGCATTTTGGCAAATGTAAAAGTTGGTTAGAGTGTTGTGTATTTAAATGTGGCTATTATACAGTAATTATTTGAAATAGTAAATATCCTATTTATAAATGTATTCTTAATTGTGTTAAGCAAAGCCTAAACACAAAGAATAACTGAAAATAATCAAATATTTTCTTTGTCTTATGATAATTGTTTGGGGAATTATTTTGGGGGAAAATCCATAAGTTTTTTTAACTAGCTTAAAGTAATGGTTATAGCTTGTATTGTATGTATCAATGCAAAATCACAGGTGTTTTTCTTCTTATGTTTATGAAAAATCAGAGTAAAGGGATATGTAAGCACCTATGGTAGCCCTGAAGGGACACATTGTTGTTTATTAACGCTGGAAAAATGTTTAATGTTTACAATAACAAATGTATAGAAATACATTTTTGATACAAGTGTTATTTTAGTTTCACTGATGTCAAAATGTTATCTTCTTGTTGTCTCTCGTATACAAAAGCAGTCTAAAGATAAACCCCAGTGTGAGAGGCGATAAGACCGATGACAGGTTCAGGCCGACCCAGACCTCACTGCGATTATCTCGGACCATGGTTCAGCAGTAATCCGTCTCAGCAACCGTTTCAACACATGAGCTAACAACATGGCTCCTTTGCTGTACTCGAGTAAAACACGTTAACTCCCACATATACAGCATGACCTGGGACGGTTATTATCATAAGACTTTGTTTGAGGAGTAGGTTTAAGCTGCTTAGTCTGAAAACAGTAGGCTGTGATTCACTCTCACTCAAGGTTTATCTCATTACTGCACAATGACAGGGTAAAGACAGCCGCGATAGACAGTGAGGCAAGTGGTAACGTTTAGCCGAAACGATAAAAGCAGAACAACGGAGTTTAAAGGCTTATGTTAAATAAAATCCAAAGGCTGAAATGCTGATAAAAACTTTTTCTCTGTCATTTTGAACAGTGGCTTGTAATCTAATATTTTGTGTTTACTGCAAAATGTGCTATTGAGAAGCTAATTGCTACACATGACTCTGAAATGATCCTGTATTAAAGTCTATGGTTTCAGTGCAGATTGATTGATCTGACTTTTGCCTTAATTTTGTTCCAAACTGTGGCCTGTTTTCTCTTAACTCTCAAACGCCTTCTCGGATCCAGTTGGACGCAAAAAGGCGTTTGTGCACATTGTATGTATGTATGACACAACACATAATGCCATTTTAATTGAGACCTAATTCAACAGAATGACATTTTTGAAACAGTTTTTAAACAGCAAGTTATAAACATCTAGATTTTGTACCTCAAAGGACAAAGGTAAGTATTTAATACAGACCATTGGGCAAGAATAATTGAGGGCCTGTGCAATAAAATATGAATAAAAAATGAATTATTGGTTTTCTTGTTGTAATGTATTAGCTACCACCAAACAAATGCATATTTTGAAATTTGTTTATTTGTTTTTCTAAGTAGCATCCGCACTTCTCTAGTATATTAGATACAGATAAATGAAGGTCTTTTTTTAGTTTGAATCGTTGAATTGTGACGGCCAGTGCTTGAACAAACATGAAATTAACACTTTTTGAGCATCTCTGATTATTGGTCCTTGATGAAAAACAATACAACCTCCTTGACAGAATTCTGTTTTATCTTAAAGGACAGGGACATAGTTATTACCAACAACATTGAAGTGGATATTTGGAAATTAAAAGTGAGAACCAAAGGTCTTTGTAATAATATTTGTATGAGTACAAAGAGAGGCTCTTTCTGTGGTATATTAGGCTGCTGGACAAAATGCCACCCTAGCGTTTTAGAAACAGGTAAATGAAGTGATCCAGACCTTATTTTAGTTAGAAAACATTCACTAATTTTCTTCCGCCTAGTGGAAGGCCTTTTGGGCTTGAGGTGGGGCACACCCTCGACAATAGCCAGCTGGTTGCAGAGACAAGACACTGACAGACAGCCATTTACTCTCACATTCACGCACTATAGGGATAGATCTGCCAATTAACCCATACATGCATGTCTTTGGACAGTGGCAATAACGTTAATTTGTGCAGACCTAAGATTTACACTTGATATTAATATTCTGATTAGATGTAGGGGAAAAATAACAAGGTATCTTGATTTGACTAGTTGATACAGCATACAAACTGAGCCTTATTAGAATGTATTGTACTTGTAGAACACACATTAGAATGTCTGGACATAACCATATCACAACATCTCCTAAAGTTTCACTCTTGTTTTTTTGACTCAGACCATTAACAACAGTCATCATATTGCTTCAATTTTCTGCCAATGTTAATGACGCATGGACATACTATGTGGGTCGGCCATGATTATAAAATTTACAATCTTATTTCTTTCATAAATGGAGTGTAAATGAGACATAGAACAAGACAAACAATATGTAACTGACTACACATTATTTTGTGCTTCACTCCAAAAAGAAATGGCAAACTAAATGCAACAGAGAAAACATGATACCGTGGATGTCCCTCATGCCTCGGTTAGCGTCTTAATTCACTGTAGCTTTATCAAAAGAGCCATTGAGCCAGAAGCTGACTGCAGTGAACTGACTGCGAGAGAAGCAGGTTGTATCCCTGTCACATTCCTTCACTGGGACAGGGATCTCTACTGGGATCTTTAAGTATTAAGAACTTCAAGTGTTATAAAACAAAGTTAGATTGAGGTGGTTTAATATATTACAAATCTAAAACATTAAGTAAAGAAAGTGTAGTTTGTTAAGGTCTCAAGTGTAATATGGGTCAATGAGGCGTGAGTTTTTCAGTCTGATTCGTGTTTGCATAATTTGTTTTTGAAATATCACAAAGAAAATATGGAACTATGGAAACACTAAGCATCCCAAATATTCCCAAAATTATTTTATACTTGTTGAAGACAATGACATAGCACTCATCATATTCCCATTACTATCTGTTTCAGTTTTATGTATAACCATTGTTTTCCACATGAAAACCATTATTACATAGTACATATTGTGTCCTAATGAATTAAAGACATAAAAGAATAAGTCACCCAAAACACTTGGAAAAAATGCTCAAAATGTTTGTTCCAGCAGTAATGTAAAGTATTCAAGATCTCAAATCAGGGCCCTTTGCAAGATTTTTGAAAAACCAAGCTCCAAAACACAGCTTGCCAAGGATATTCAGGACATGTTTTGAAATAAATGCTTAATGTTAGCTAGCCTATAACAAGGACATGTGCCTGTCGAACCACTGTAAGTTTAAAGAAAATGCCTTAAAATTATTATCCGGAGGAACACACAAGCCTAAAGCCTCTTCAACAACTTCTAAAGCAAATGTATAGATGCATATAGACATATATTACTAAACATATGCCAATTATATGGGGTCCTTTTTTACTCAGTAAGTGCATTTTTCCAAAAGACATGTAAAAATGTCGGAGCTTGGTGCATAGCTAAGATTACAATAGTCATGAGATTACTTTGATTAGAAAACAAATTGACCTCAAAAAATAAGACAAGTTTGTGTTGTCTCTTTGGAACATGTTTTTGATTTAGAGGGCTTTTTAATGAAGTATGATGAAGTAATGGTTCAAATGTTTGGTTCATTCATCATACACCAGTTCTTCAAAATAGACCTTTTCTATTTGTATCTGTAAGTGCCAAAGATTTCTATCATGTTTTGCCCTTTGTTTATTGTCTGCATAGATTCAAACAGGAATAGGTTTGGCAACAAAGCCACTTATCACACTAATCTTTCTCAGAAACTCCATTCATTTCATCAGACTGTAATGTCAACCACATTGATTTTATTAACCACTGTGAATGAGCAGTTGTTTGCTCGTCCCTAAAGATAGCCCCATTGTTTGGACCATCCCTGACATATGCTGGAACATGCTTGTTGAATGCCGCCGCTTTTATTTCTGTTTCAAATCATATCTACACACCTCCTGGCTGCTGCAGTGACAACAAATGGTCTCTGTTGTTGGCTGTTTTCACAAGATACTGTCATGTGTCCACCTCAGCAGCCTGCGGCACATTCAGACCTCAGTAAACCATGACCTCATAACTGTGATTTGGAGGAGTGAATGCAGGTTCGATGATTCAGCAGCGGGCACATCCTTGTTAAGCCAGTGGGACGTTAGATAATAATACACCAGCGCTGACTCTTACAATGGGCCCACGTCCCCCACGCGCCGCTGATAAAGACATGGAAATACAAACAGTGCAGTGATGTTTCTGTCTGGCAGGGTCACAAGTCAAGTTTGTCTGAGATTTTTTACAACATATTACATTAAGCTATTCCTAAACCATGGTGTGTTTCAGTTTTAATAAGTTCAAATCTCATAGAAATCTGTCAGATGATCAGTTTCCTTTAGAAATATAGAAACAAAATCCATGTAGTGCATAAATGTCCTACGCCTTAATGCAAGATAGTGTGTACTAGAAGAAAATAGAAAGCTTCTCAAATTAAAGCTCAGTTTGTTGACTCTGGGCTTCGTCTGTCCACTTAGGGCAGGTACAAGAAACAGGAAGTTACAGAAACACAACTGGGTTTGACAAAGGCAAGGTAATTTTATATAGCACAATTCATACACTGGGTAACTCAAAGTGCTTTACAGGAATAAAAGACAATTTACAAGATTTAGACTAAGAAACATAAGAAAAATTAAAACAGAGCTCTAAATGTCTTTTTTTTTTTTAAAGAAATGAAGGTGAAAAATAGTGACACACAAAATAACACTAGTTTATTTTCCATTTGGTTTAACTTTATACTACACTTTTATTTTGTCATATTAACTTGCTTTAGTCATTTATTTTATGCTACACTCAGAGTTGAGTAGTTTCTGTTTGTTTCACATTAATAAAACCCCAAACAGGTACTAAATTTAGAGAACCTTGACAGAACTGTATCAAGCATAATATAGTCTTTGTCCACTGTTTAGTACGTCCCGTCAGATATTGATCTGACTCCACATCACGTGACTTCTCAGCTCCCTTTGTTGTCTTAATGCAATCAAGAGAGGGATTTGTTTGGTGTCACCTCCAGTCTTTCTTCATTTGCACTAAATTGGGAGATCCGAGAATAAAACCTGAATACATATAACACTTTTAATGGACTTTTTATTTAATAGTGGTAGCTATAGTGACACTCTTTTTTTATAATAGCGCTATTGGCCATAATTATTGCAGCATGACTCTCATAAATTAGGTTTATCTGTGTTTAAAAGGCATATCCCTTTGTCCCAAGTTCTTAATAGAAAGAATTAATTTAAGAGTTTCCATAAGCGACACTTCAAGGCAAATAAATTATGTCTTTAGCTAATGATACAAGTAAATAAAAACATTGACTACTTGTATATCATTTAATTGGTCTGAGGTTGATTTGCCGGTGTGTTTTTATGGAGCCCAATAGGGGAGTCATTTCTCAGTGATTGCTTTGACTCCACATTGTCACCACAACTATTTCTGTCTGTACATTAATGACAACTGCTCTTACACGTGTTGTGTTCAGGGAGAGTTTAAATAGCCCAAACAGCTGGTGTCTTTAACTATAACTAAATGGTTGTGGTGAAGGAAGAGTGATTAGCCTCAGAAACTCCTGCTGTGATCTCTCTGTGTGCCGGGCGCATGCATTAGCTTTAGAGCGGGGCTGGAGAGTAGAGCGATGTATGTATGTATGTAAGAAAATGCTGTGTTGAATTTAGGGCAGGGGGCTCGGGGAGAAGGATGGGTGGGCTGTTCCATTCACTCCATCCAAGAAAGTAGTTCAGACACAGTCCACCCAAAATGACTATGTCAACTATGTCACCATGTTGTTTGAGGTTTATGGATTATACAGATGAACATTTGAACTCAGTGTGTCAGTGTAAGCTTCTACAAAATAAATGCTGTGTTGAAAAGACCATCAGGCATCAAAGTTCATGGAAAGGCAGATGTACTAATACAACACAAATTATGCAATCAAAATTTTATCTAGTATCATGTCTGCCTTGCCTTCTTTGGTGCAAGACTTTGGATTTTCCTGTTGAAAGTCCAATAAAGGGGACTTTGGGCCATTGTTTCATCTTAGGTTCAATAATAAGTGGTCTTAACCAACCTGTACCAATGCCTGGCTTGTTTACAGCGTGAGAACCTCAGTTTACACTAAATACAGGAAGTAAAAGTCAAGCACTTGTATTGTGTGTATTTGGAGATTCTCATTGTACACTAAAATTGTTAAAGAAAGCATCATTAAATGAACTGGTCTGTTTTGTATATTATCTAGTCAATTTGCAAAAAACATCTTAAACATCTCAAATTAGGTGCATTCTTTTTAAATTCTAACTAGCAAATAAACTCCTTTCAGACCAAATACAGGAAGTAACAGAAAATGACACCAAAGAAGGAGGAAGAGATAAAGGATAACGTAAAGGATTTCTACAAGTGAAAGTCTGCACCAATGTATACACCAAGAACTCATTAACCACAGGACACTCTTTACCACTTTGAGTACATGAAGAAGTTAAGTAGCAAAGATCCCCACTTCAAAAGTCTAATAGAAAGTAGATCAAGTTGAAAGTTGTCATATAAATGTTAATTGAGAGAGAAGTGCTAATCCTTTAGACAAGAATGTGTAAGTAAGTTCTCCATGGCTCCTTCCACTGGGTTCTTTGTAGTTAAAGACAAATGTAACATGCACTTTTCAAGATTCAAGATTCAAGATTCAAGATTCAAGATTTTTATTCGTCACGTACAAAATTATATACAGCATATATAACCAGCAGTGAAATGTGAGTCAGGTCCGCTCCATGGACAGTGCAATTATTAGGAAAACACACAGATGAAAATATACATAAATGTAGCTATGTAAGAATGAGATAAAAGTAAACAATAAAAAATATAAGAATAAAATCTAAAAAATATAAAAAGTGTGTAATGTGGGAATAAATCTAGATCGCAAATAATGTACAAGGAATGTAAAATGTGCATATATGCATTTAGCTGTGGTCTTAAATATTAAGAATCACATGAAGGTGCAGGAAGCAAATGTGCAAAAACAGTTTGTAGCAAAGCAGAGTGACACTGTCAGTGTGTCAATGTGAGGTAGCTGGTTTAGAGTTCAAGAGCCTGATGGCCTGTGGGAAAAACTCCTCCTGAGTCTCTCAGTTTTTGCCATCAGGCTACGGTAGCGCTACCAGATGGCAGCAGAGTGAAAAATATGATTACTGGGGTGGGTGGAGTCTTTGGTGATTTTTGCAGCTCTGCTTCTGCAGCGTTTGTGGTAGATGTCCTGCAGAGAGGAGAGCAGACCCTGAAATGCGCTCAGCTAAGCGCACAACTCTCTGCAGGGCTTTGCAGTCTTGACTGGAGCTGTTCCCATACCACACAGAGATACATTGAGTCAATATACTTTCTATAGCTCCAGAATAGAAAGTTTTCAGGATTGCTGGTGAGACCCTGAATTTCCTCAGCTGTCGAGATAGTACAGTCTTTGCCTGGCTTTATTTACCTGAGTTTGAGTGTGAGTAGTCCAAGTCAGGTCCTCAGAGATGTTTACACCAAGGTACTTGAAGCTACTCACCCTCTCCACAGGGTCCCGCTTATCATAAGAGGAGTGTAGGGCTGCTGCTGCGTCTTCCTGAAGTCTACAATCAGTTCTTTTGTTTTGCTCACATTCAGGGAGAGGCAGTTGTCCTGGCACCATGATGTTAATTTCCCTACTTCATCCAAGTATGCGGTCTCATTGTTGTTGTGAATGAGGCCCAGAACCACAGTATCATCAGCGAATTTGATAATGGATGTGGAGCTGTGCGAGGACACGCAGTCGTGTGTGTAGAGAGAGTAGAGCAGGGGACTCAGGACACAGCCCTGTGGGGCTCCTACGTTCAGTGTGATGGAGCTGGAGGTGTACTGGCCTAGTTTCACCACTTTTCACTTCAGATTACACGCTGCACGCAACAAATTGTACATTGTGCTGCAGCGTCCACACAAAACAAAGTATAACCCAAAGAAGAGTGCACATTTCCAGACTCAGACCTGGTCAGCTTTGTATACAAAAGTCTGGACTTACTGTAGTAACTCTGCCCTCTGACACAAACACTCTCAATCAGACACTCATCTGTAAAAGTGCACCTCCAATCATTCTCGATGAGAGGGGAGTACATTCATAAATGATCACATAAACAAGATAAAAACCTAAACTTAAACAGGCCTTTACGTATAAAACTGTCAGAAGTGCTTACTCAAAAATGCACCAAAGTCTAATCAGCTCCTGTCAGCTGGAGACTGGCATAACGAGGGGAGTGAGAATGCAGTCTCAACACGAATGGCATTAGAGCAGAGAAAAAATGTCTGCTGTGTGGGGTTAGGAGCAGGAGAGTGAAGCAGCTCATTTGTGCGATCATACCATCTAGTTTTAATTGCAGCAAATTATGTGCTTTCTTTAATTGCCATCTAGTAAAACACTGCTGCCTAAGGACTGTGTAGTCAAAGGCTGAAAGAATAAAATACACTTTATACAGTGGCATAAACAGAGTTGAAGAAGAATGTGGTTTTAGTCCTCACATTTTGTGCAGTTCATTTCTAGTTTTGTGTAGTTGTGAAATATTTACTGGATGAAACCTCTCCTCTGATTGGCCGACAAGAGTACACTTCACTATAAACCACCTTGTAACCACAGCAACGGTAATTTGTGCAATACAATACAACAATACAATCTAAAGCGCTTTGAGTGCCTACTAGGTGAAAAAGCACTATATAAAAAATACATATATGGACTTTGAATATGGACTTTCTTCTCTGCTGTTGCTAATTCCACCAGTGGCCACTTGCAGTATTGCAGCCAAACAAATTGTGGTTAAAAAGACATACCTGTAAACAGCTTAGAATGAAAGTGTCCAAAATATTTTGTTGTGTTGTCTATTTTCATATCCCGGAACTTTTTCTAAGCCACTATTTTTGGCTTATGAACCACTGAGCAACATTCATTCAAAATTGCCGGCCATAACGTATTCAGGTGCCATGCTTTTATCAAAGCAATAAACACAGAGTTGACTTGACACTGCATTAACTAGAATTAACTGTTAGGCTATGATAACCTATAATTGTGTACCCAAAACACTTATTTAATGGTGGGACCTTATGACAGAAAAGTGTGGGTCATTGGTAGACTGCATGGGATTTAAGTTAGTAGTAGTCGTGTTAGTGGTGCAGGATATGTATGAGAGCATTAGGACAGTGGTGATAGAGGAGTTCATGATGAAGCTGGGACTGTATCAAGGATCGGCTCTGAGCTCCTTCTTGTTTGCGTTGGTGATGGACAGGCTGACAGAGGACTGACTATGGGAGAAGAGGATGCAGGGGATAGGGCTCGATGGAGGCAGATGATTCGCTGTGGAGACCCCTAAAGGGAATAGACAAAAGGAAAAGAAGTTCTAGTTCTTATAATACATTACAGAGAAACATGAACCTTGCATAGACCAGGAGTCATCAGATAAAGTCACAATGTTGATTAAGTAAATCTCCTTGAGCTAACTCTCAAAGACATTATTTTCATTAATATTCTTATCCAAGCAGGCGACACACTGTAGAAAGGAAAAGTATTTTACAGTGATCTGGCCACATCTGATCACATCTTAGATTTACTGTGGTTTAATATTTCATTATATTCCTTCAAACTTTCAGGGGCTTTGTCTTGACACTGTTCTGCAACGGTCAGCACATGGCCTCAACACACACACACAGACACACACACACAGACACACACACACACACCGAGTCCAGTGAAAACATAGCTGATCTCTGCCAATGTAAACAGGGGCATTGTTATGGGCACTCTTTCCCGCCTTTACTCCCGCAGCGTTCCAGGCCTCTCGCTGCTGAGTCAGAGGTACAGCGCTGGAGGACGTCCCACTGCAGAGTTATATTAGGGATTGTGAGGACTCATTTACTGTGCATTTATGTGACCATGTCATTATAATGCAGGCTCTACAGTGTGATTTATGCCTACGTTTCTTTCTGGGCAGCGCGTTCTGTTTCACTGGTTGAGTTTTAAAAGTTTGGCTCCTTAAAATGTGGTCTGTGGTCGTTTGTTTAAAGAGATTTAAGTTTGACCATTATTTTTAGGCAAGCCAACAGTTTATTTTCTATACTAAAGATGAGAGCATGTTAGAACAGAGAAACGTTTAATGGGGCAATGTTTAGTGCCATGTCAAGACTAATACATTTTTGTTTTAACACAGTAGTAAAGACTTTGTTACATACTTGCTGCTCTGGATAAAATGTGGTAGTTTATTATACATCATGCAACATAGATATATAGATACACAATTGTATGATGCATATTGACTGTACGATGTACAATGTTTCTTCCACAACACGAGTGGAAAACAACCTTTAATTTATATAATAAAAAGTTTAATTTTAAACCCCATATGAATGACAGTTTCCAATTACGTAAAGCCTTTGTAATAGTTGCATGTATTAATTCTGTACTAATGTCATGTGTCAAATTTCACTAATATTTGAACAATGGAGGATGTCTTAGGGTTTGGGTAAGAATTAGGTAGTTAGGTATTTTGTATGAACTGTATGATATCAAGTGTTTGTGCCCCCGTTCATTAGCTCTGGAGCTTCAGGGAGAGACCCATTTTACAAAACCTATCTTGCAAATTATGAATTGTTTGATGAGTGTTGAATGTTTTGTAAATAAAATTATAATTCCCACAAAATGTATTATAATGAACATTTGGCTATTAGCATTTCAGAAAAACTAAGGCAGATCTTTGAAAACAATCCTGACAACAATTGTGAAGACAGACAAAAAAATTACACTTTCGAAAGTATATATATGACAGACTCATAGAATCAGAAATAAAAACGTATCCTTGGCTACCATTTAGTTTAAAGTCAAAGTCTAGTGCTCTGTTCACAAGAGTATTAATTTAATTAAACTCAATTAAATAATCATTGTCCACATTATACAACTGATTACAATTTTTTTTTTTTAATGTCGCTTGGTCTGAAATTAATTTGTTGTGGATAACCACATTGATTTTGTGCTGTTTACAGGACAATTTTTTTTAGATATTTTTTTACAAACCTCACAGATGTATGTGAGCAGACCTCAAAGTTGTCTCATTTGCAGCAAACCATGTTTTTTCATTCAGTTCAGTTTGTCCACACTACAACACAATCCCAGAATCCTTACGTCATGGACCTATTGTCCAGAACAGGCAAGGACTCCCAATGCAGAACCCAACAATTGCAGATGCATCTCCAGGTTTTATTTTCAAACAAAGGTACAGAATAGTATCCAGAGCACTAGACAAGGAAAACACTAGGAATACGATACACTGAACACACTGGGTACAATAGCATAACAAACTAAACTGAACAGGGGTTAACACACAGGTTATAAAGGAAACACAACGAGGGACAGGTGGATCAAATTAGGGGCGGAGCAGGTAATCACTAAGGAGGGAAAGACACAAGGGCAGGAAGTAAGTCTGAAAGGCAGAAAGGGGAATGACCCTTCACATTCAGACACAGGAAATTAAATACGTTACACACACAGACTGGCTACACAGAACACAAGGATGGCCCATGACACCTTAGTATCCCAGAAGCTTTAGTAGATTATACAGTTTAAACTCCGAAAAAGCATGTGGGCAAAGACGATTCTCATTCTAAAATACTGTTTTAAACTGAAAATGCTTTTGTGTGGAAGTTTGGAAGAAATCATGCTTAATTTGGAAATTGGAGTAAAACTTGATTTTATCTTTTATCTGCGGTTGTGTCCTAAAACCATAAATATGTAAGCGTGTGAAACCCTGTGTCGGTCCCACAGCTGCGATCCTGGGTCACATGTGTTGCCAATTAGAGCCAATCAGCAGGCTATAATCAGGGCGTGGTGTGGTGATGTGGCGGCGAACAGCAGGGGGGAGGTTTCAGACTCCGTGATTAGTGTGTAAGTCTGATGAGGATCGACAGGTTGAGCTGCCGAGCTGAATCCAATTTCTCCATTTTCTTCCAGGTTTTGGGGGTTAATGTTTATTTAGCTCATGCAAACCAGACTTGAAAAAAGAAGGGTTTCAAATTCTGGGGTTTTTAACCTATTTAAGTAACAGATGTGGTTTGCCACATATATTAAACTATTACAGATGTAAATGTATACGCTTCCACAATGGGGTCTTACCTGACACCGCATACAGTGCTTGTAGGTCTAGGCAAAAAGGATAATGTTGTAGTTGTTGAACAAACATTAGTTAGATACGTGTTTTCTATCATTGCCTCAATACAACACTGCATTGATTAAAAAGTAGATATTTAAAACTCCATAGAACCCTAAGTACCATTACTTCCAGGAGGTGAGGCGCACTTGTGCTTGTTTTTCTGTTTCCACTGGGTTTGTTCATAGACAACACCGTGTCCCTTCAGGGTGCCATAGCTGTTCACATGCTTCATAAAGGAAGAGTGAAATGTGTGAAATATTTAGCAATTTAGCTTTAATAGAGGGCAATCACACTTAAACATACTGTAAGTCCTAAAACTATATTGCTTCAAAGATGAGCCAATCTGATGAGCAGAACAGTGAGCTATTCCTTCTGATTCCACTTTCCCATAGCCATCATAAGAGACGGTCAAACTCACCAATGGCACCAGCTATTGCTACATAGGAATTATAAAATTATGACTTATGCTTCCAAAGTGGCAGTCATTTAAACCGACCACCGGCACCAATGTGGTTAGACGAGTGCACCGTTGGCCATGCATTAAAATATAAATATCGTTGGGCAGGCATCTCTTTACCAATACTTCCAATAAATGTAAATGCATCGTAAATCTAATGTAATAGAGCTTTACAGGCTGTAAACGTCAGCTGTCAAACGGGAATGCTCTAAATCACTGCTCACAGTCGGAAAAACCTTGTAACAGGGGGTTGTTCTACTCCTTCCTGCGTTTTGATTGGCTCCTGGAGATCTGCCAAAATACATCTCTAGTAATCTAATCATTGTTTATTCATCAGGTTTCAGACTAATGCTGCACTTTCACTTTAATCTCATGTGGCTCTTTTATTAGATATCAACAGAAGGAGGCTGGGGATGTCTAATTGTTTACTTTATCTGGAGTAATTAAAATACAAGCACAGTAAAGGGACTACTGGACAGCTCTATAAATCAGCACTGATCTGACAGAGCAGACCAACACAGTCACCGGAGCGTGGCCCGACCTCCGAAACCACATGTGAGCAGGCAAGAATGTTTAATCCAATGCATTGTGGGTTTGCGTCTGGGGGGAAAGAGAGCAGACTCCCTGACTCACAAGACGATGTGGAGGAGGAGGAAGTGGGGGCAACAGCATAACTTTCGGGAATTACGGTTGGAGTTCATGAGGAGTGTGTGAATCACAGTCACAATGTCTGAGTCATTGAAATGTCTTTGTGGCCGCGGTTTACTATAACTCTAATAACATTATCAGTAAAATTGATTAATACACATACGATACTTGAGATTTCATGGCAAATGGCTGTTTTGGGGTTATTTGTATCCCAACTCTTTGTCTCTTTATCTGTTAACCCCATCGTGTTGATAATCTATTCAGTATTATTAGATTGTTGTTGCTTTCAAAACTGCCCTGTCTAGTCTTTCAAACCTTTCAGTTTCAGACCAAACAGTTGGTTACAAGGATCTGGCAAAAAAAAGAGGTGGCCTAAGACTGGACCAAACATTACCATCAAACAGATCATACATGAGAAGATAAAATGACAATATGCTGGCATCTAAAAGAAAACGGTCACTACTCACGTAACTGATAAAACCAGGATGCATGACGTCATGAAAGTCCTTTGGCGTGGACTTAAAAAGGGAATTTAAAACCAAAGGAATACAATGAAGCATTTTGGCAGACCTTGGTGTGGACTTCCTGGTGTAGAAAAAAATGTCCTTTGTTGGGCTGTTGTAGATCTCTATTTCTTACAGGGAGATGTGAGGGGCAGCATTAGGCAGACACCTGTTTGTGTATGGGACCCACAGTTGCATTCAGTTGATGAGTTCAGTAATTGTATGTTTGATTCTAACAGGGTTTTCACACATCAAAGAAAACCTGAAAAATAGATGAACAATTTTTAATTATGTTTAATTATTGATTCAGCAAAATGATAATATAACATTCTAATGCATTTATACCATTGGGTGTATGTATGGGTAAATGAGAGGGATTGTGGTTCTGTTATAGGCTAAATATATGTATGGGTCTGCTTAAAATTCAGTCCTTATACATTGCATTTACTAGGCTTTGGCTAATTTGTTTTTGTCCTAGACTGCATGCCATTAAACAGACTAGTGTGCTATTATTACGTCTTCATTGTCTGTGTCTCCTTTAAAAGGGACCATGTGTAGGTATACCCAATTGCTCCGCCATTGATTTTTCTTTTAATTATTTCTGCAGTTCCAAAGAAGCTGCTGCAGGAGGACCCCAGGCCGCCGTTGTACTCCCCACCGCCCAGTGCCCATGACCCAAACATAGTAGGAGACAGCGCCCCTCCTGAGGGCTCTGTCAGGACAGGTGAGCCCTTTAACCAGCACAAGATGATTCAGTCTCACCCCAGATTTACGAAGATTCAAAAGCATCAAGTCTCAATAGAAACAGCTCCAGATTATGGTTTGCTGAATGGTGTCATTTTTCTTGACCTTAACATATTTCCAAATACAGCTGTAGTGAGAAAAAGGGAAAATGGACTTAAAAAAGTAAAAAGTATGAGTACAAGAGGCTCTTACTGGACTTAAATGAATCCACTTCTGTTAGAAGCAAGGTTACTAAAATGTTTTCCTGGAAAATGCTTCAAGTTTCAAGAATCAGAAAATACTGTTACCTCAACACTGACCTATCAATTTAAAAACCCCAGCATTAAAACGCCATGTCATTCCTACTCCATATTGTCCCTAAATAAATGATCTTTTGTATTTCTCGACTTTGAAGTTTTCAAAATTTACCAGCTGTACCAATTTATCTCTGTGTCTGCTTCCTGTCTGTTTCATCTGCTCTATTCAAAGCTTCCCAACAGGGAGCACTTAACACTGCACAGTCCCGCGGCCTCCCAAAGCAGCTGCTCAGAGTCAGGGCATATACTGTACTGCACGTTCACTTAAAGTCCTAAAGTTCAACTCTTTCCATATGTACAGTATTCTGGCTGAACCGTAGCTTTGGATCATTTATAATCTCTGGACTGCTTTCCAAGAACCGATGATTGCATTTATACATGCCGCAGGCTAAATCACTCTCACATAATGTCAATGTTCCAGAAAGAGACTGAGGGAGAAGACGGAGCGACAGAACAATGAAGTGAAAGGCTGGAATCGAGTCGACGCCAGCAAGGAAGCAAATCAAACAAAGGTTTATTCATTTGGGACGGTGGCCTGGGTCCAGCTCACTAATTACGCTGCTTGGCTTCTGAATGAATGAGGACTTAAGAGAAGGATAGGACAGGAGACGGGTGCTGCAAGAACGACACTTTTCATGCATGAATAGCTGCACTTCCTTCCCTACACTTCAGACACTTCAGACTTCAGCCAGAAAAACCTTTTTGCAGCGTTTACTTGGACATAGGGGAGAACATATTTGAAGAAGGGGAATAGGGGAAAGGATATGAGGGAGCAATAAGACACAGTGTTTTCTGATCTTAATCACTGCTTTTGTGTTAAACGTGAGAAAAAGCTACTTGTTACATCAGTTTTGTAGCAACAAACTTAGTCTTCATAGCCAAGGGGAACACTTTTCATCAGCCTTTGTCAATTAGGTTCAGGTCTGTATTTTTATTTTGCTTTGCAGTAGGTAAGAATTGACGGGAATGAACTTGACAATAAACAATTATAATAAAATACTTAAGTCAATAAAGCTCCATAAATATATGAAGAGTAAAGCTGGAAAAAAGCTGTGTTTAAAATGACAAATACAAACATACAGTACATGTATGTTTACAGTACAGTGGTAGATCAGCTGTCCCTTAACCAGAAGGTTGGTGGTTCAATTCCCGCTCTCCCCACAGTTCACACTGTCGTTGTGTAAGTGTGCAAGACACTTAACCCACCTTGCCTCCAGGGCCACAGCTCTGGTGAATGAATGTGTGAGAATGTTTGGAGGTTGGAGTCTGTAGGCGGAATATGGCTGTCACGTCTCCACCACCAGTGTGTGACTGTGGAGTGAAAAAATAATGGACTATATAAATCCAATCCATTATTATTAATATTATTAATACTCTTGTTGACATATGGAAGTTTTTCCATTGTTACATGAGTCTATAGATGAGTCCTTTTGTCCTGTTCACTTAATCCTAAAATTGTTTCCATGTTTAGAGGAAACAAAAACTGACATTTAAAAAGTATGTGTATCTCACAGAATTATAATTGGATAAATTCACATCAGACCACTTTTTGAATAATGACTTGATTTCCAGTCTCTCACAATTATCCATAAGTAAAGAAAGTACTTGTGTAGCAGTATATAAGGAGATAAGACAGATACATAAGAATAAGATGCTGCCAAGTACTGAGTGATAGTATCAATATCTGGACAACCCTAGTTAACGTTAAGTGGATATTTGTATAATAAAGTCAACAAATATTCTATGCCATGGAAGTCCTGATTGAGGTCCCACATTTGTCTTTCACCATCTTTCATCCTGTTTGTGCGGTGTGTCTGCCCCACGTTTCCTAGGGTTAACTTGGCTTTTACAACAATGCCAACGAGGACTTTAAGTATACTGTTTTGTTTTTCTCTCTGCCATGGTGGCCATAACCGGTCATACTTATTACCCATCTGTTTTTATAGTTATTCTAAACGCACTTCTGCTGACGCAGCAAATTACACAGCCATAGAGGCCCAGGCACGCTTCCACCAGAAATCATAGAAGGTTATTAATTTGGACAAGTGCTGCCCAAAATGGAACCAGTGAGATGAAGTAGGCCCAAAATTAGGTTTATTTTAAATTCAATATAAAATGTTCTATTGTTTGCTAGCTTCCTATGTGTTCCCTATTTTGCTGTGGCAGCCATGTTTTGGACCTATATTGTCGGAAAGATATTTGTATGTTAAATGGCGGTGTATTATTTGTAATGTTGCTCATGTGTGCGCCTCAGGAGTGGCTCCAGGTGGAAACATTTACCTCCTCAGTGAGTGGTTCCAGTCTAAACTACATTTAACAGATAAAAAGATTGACACACCTGAGAGACGCTGCAATTACCGGCCTAACTGTGTGTGTGACAGGTCACTAAAGCAAACTCACCTACACCAATGCAAATATAGCAACAGAAGCGTGTATACACAAAGCTTTGAAACAGATCACTCACGTGGCTGTAATTCACTGAGCCATTACTAGGACGTCACAATATTGGGAAAACAAAAGATATGATTTGCGATATATGAATGCTTAGTAAAACACAGTAAAAAGTTCAATTAATTTCATATATATAGAACTACACCGGGGCTAAACCAGAGCTAGATCAGCTAGGTCCCAGGTTCCCATAGTTATTAAAAAAAATGCAACACAGAGTATTTTAGAATTATTATGTGAGATTGTATTATTTCCCAAATACGCTATTGGACTCTACCGTGGCACACAACTCCTATTCAGCTTTCTGTTATAGAGATTTTGAACAAATCTTAAACAATGCTTTAACAGTTGCTGCTGTTTTTATAATACCAATTACAGGTCTGCAGTGTCTCGGCGTCAGTGTGTTTATTCATTTTCTTTGTTAAAACCTTAAAATGAGCCACTGAAGTTTACACACACTAGTCACAGCCACAGTCAGTTAAAAGCAGAGTACAAGAGACAGGCCCCCGTTGTCAAGGCGATGGTTAAAACAGTGTCAGGAACTGGAATATCAGTTCCATGCCGAGCCTTAATATACAGTTATCATATCTAAAAACACTAATGTGAACAGTGATTGGTTTGAGAGTGTCGTTTTTTTATTTTTCTGACTAAAAACAAATTAATGTGGACGGAGCCCCAGCAATTAAATCCTTCTGTGCTCCTCCTCCTTCAAACTCTAACTCAAAAGCCAGCATGTAAACACTGACAAAAAACACGCTGTGATGAAAAACCAAGGAAGGAAACTGCTTCTGTCATGTATAAATAGCTTTTTGAAATGTTGCCAAACTCAAAACTTTTGCCATATGCTTCTCTGTTTCCTAATGGTCTGAGTCAGGATGAATTTTACAGAGAGGGGTGTTATCTCATGAATCATGCTGCGGACTGAGAGCAACTGTACAACAGTTTATGGCCATATATCTCTATCTCCTAAAATCAAAACCCACAATGAATGTAGTGGGCTGTAGTCACAATACGCCCCGCTTTATGGTAAATGGTTGTTGTCATCATCTTCCATGAGCTGTACATGCCGTAATGAACAGTTTAAGACAACATCTGTGGTCATTGTTGAGAATGTTGTGACTAAAGATTGTAAATAGACTGCGTTATTAGTCCCAGCATGACTAAATTGTATCCTGTTTTGCAGACAGAGGGATCAACATCATTGAGAAGAAGCCATCTGAAAGTGAAAAAGGGAGAGAAGACGGGCCAGAGATGAATCCCATCATTAACTCCACGTCTAGCCCTGGCATGGCTCTCATCAGCAATGCACTGGCAGCTTTCACCTACATATCAGGTAAGGTTATGTTCATTTCTTGTTAAATAGGTACAACATGCTCAAAAAACTTTGCAAAGCTTATTTCAATTTTAAATGTACTAACACTGATGGTCTCTGTCTTAATAGCTCTGTCTTAAGCTGTCTGTACATAATATAACTTTTGAGTTTAAAATTAAAGTTGCAGTGTGTAGTTTTGGTGTTGCATGTGTAATTCTATAAATCTCACACCCTCTTTTCTACAGACTGTGAGCACCTATAGTAGCCCTGCATAGACCTACTATCAATGAACAAAAACAGTAGAAACAGTCTGCTGAGATTGTTGAGCTGACAGTGAATTAGACACTAATAATTACGTATATGAGCATTTTAGTAAATGATAATAACTTAGTTTGACAGTTTTCTGAATTAAACAAAAACTTGTCAGTTTCCCTGATCTTTACAAGGTTGTTGTTCTCATGTTACACAACACAGTATCCTGAATATATATTTATAAAGTGTCATAAGTTGATTGATCTCAGCAGTAAATTTATTCATGAAATAACCAGTCCCAGTTGAACAGACCATCTGTCTGGACCATACTTTCTAGCATCAGCTTTTTGGCTCTATACACCACCACAATGGATTTGAAATGAAACAAACAAGATGTGCTTTAACTGCAGACTTTTAACTTTAATTTGAGGGTATTTACATCCAAATCAGATGAACTTCACCCAATGTAATTTCTCTCAGCAACAGAAACGCACCACACATGATCAAGCCTGTTGTTTATCCTACCATACCTAATAAAAAAGCATAAGACATTGCTTAACCAGTTAATCTCCAGGAAAAGTTTACAATAACCAATAATCACCCTAGCGTCAGGTGTCCACCATCTGACACCAAAGAAAAATTAACAAAAAAAATAACCAAGAAAAGAGGAAAAAAGTAAAATTACCGTAAACAGTAAATGATTTGCATTTATGTGTGTGGTATATTCACCCGTGTCCACTTTCCTGGAACAGAGAGGTGAGTAAACTCTGGTCTGAGGAATGCAGATGTGAAACAAAGATAAGTTCGTCACACAATGTCAGTAAAGGGGTCCAGACACAGGAATAGTTTATGTCTATCCTCTTTATTATTTACTGCCTCTTTTATGATGTCTAAAGGTTAAATGAACAGCATGGTTCTTGTCAGCCTGGTAGAGCAAAAACAGCACAGTGTCTTCTACCTTGAGGTTTTTGTGTTGTTGGTAGGCAGGATGTAAACTGGTAAAAAATGGTAATATCAAAGCCGTACTATAGTATTAAATAGCATTTGCATAAGGCCATGTCTACCTTAATGTGTTGTCAATGTAAAATGCCATTGTACAATGAGAATTTAGGAATAATCTTTGCCCACACCACTGTTTTAGAAATCATTCTCATAAGGTTAAGACGCATATCAAATCATTTGGAAGTAACTGTTGTTGTTCCTTTTGCAACAAATCAGAAAAGTCAAATTTACAACATTTTCTATCTGTTTCTTTTAACAGACCACCCAGAGAGGGCAGCGCTCTTCTTCGTCATCGGTGTGTGTTTGGGGCTCTTCCTCACTCTTTTCGCCCTGGTGATCCAGATTTCCTGTCGCACCGACTGCAAACCTCGCCAGCACCCCCCCACAAAGAAACGAGCTCGTCCCGCCGACTCCTCCAGCGACTCCAGCGACTCGGACTCAGACTGGGACAACACCTCGGACCTTTCAGCGAGGCGGCACAGACGTTTCGAACGCACGCTTAACATGAACGTCTTCACATCGGCGGAGGAGCTGGAACGGGCGCAGAGGTTGGAAGAAAGGGAACGAATCATCCGAGAGATTTGGATGAACGGGCAGCCGGACATCCCTGGAACACGCAGCCTCAATAGATATTACTGAGGTTCTTTCACTTGAACAAATCTAGACGCACTTGGGTTGGAAAGGGCAATAGACAAAGCTTGGATAAGGCTTTATATGCAATATTCAGCAATTGTGGACCACTCAGACTTACAGCAGTGGAAAACTTAAAAGCGGTCTCTCAGCTGGTTTGCATTTTCCTTTGAGGATCATAAGCTATACCCCTTTGAGTAAAAATAAGCTTCCACTCTGCATGGTTAGCTTACCTTTTGCCTGCTCCCACTGCGAGGAAACTGAGGTGAAAGGCCATTTGCTGCACGGCCCTGGCTCTGACCTCAACTGGCCTTTTTGACGTTGGAATTTATGGCCTACACACACTGCAGAGACTACAGGTTAACTGAAGGACTATGACCTTAAATGGCTTTTATATTGAACGTGAGGCAGCTTCAGAATGGACACTCTACATTTATGTTCAGCACCCTCCAGTATTCAGTGTGGACTTGACTGAGGAACAGCATAAAGAAGTGTCCTTGGACTTTGTAAGACAATCTTTCCACAGCGCAAACCCATGCTGCCTTTTGAACTGTACAAAAACCAAAAAAAAAAATACTATTTTGGGGAATTCATCTCAACCCTTATTAAAAAATCTATAAATTTTATAATATTTAATAGTTTATTGACATTGCATATTTTTGTCTTTAAGTACAGTTTATTATGAGATATTTTTATACTTTGCAAAGGTTGTCCGGCACCTCAGGGATGCAATCCTAGTGTTTCTGTGTTCGCTTGATGTATTTGCTTCCTAAGAAGGGGATCGGCCCATTTCAACAGCTGTCAAGAGAAGAGTTATGTGTATCATATAATAAGCCTCAAAGAGGTTTCATGATCCGACATTATTTTTGCTAAAACATGTTTTAATTCACACTGCAGTGCCTTTACTAATTATATGCTGATGATGCTGGTGTTTCATTCAATAACAGGTCACACAATCCACTGATTATCAAAACAGTTTAATCTTGTAAAAGTGTTCACTTTGGCTTTATTTGCAGAGCTTGTGTAAAATCTGAATGTTTTTGAACCTTGCACTTGTTTGCTGAAATGTCTATTCTGTATCGACTGAGGATCAATGTTGTCCTCGCTGTTAGTAATGCCTTTCTGGAATGCTGCCTTCAAACTCATGTGTAAACTATGCTTATGTTACAAAGACACCAAACTGACTTGTGCAAATGCTGTATCTAAAGAAGGAACCAGCTTAGCAAACACAATAACACACAATTATCTACATCATGACGCCTTGTAGTCATATAAGCTATTGTCCAGTTCTGCTCTGGATTCAAGCAAAGAAAAGATTATAGAGATTATAGTTTTTATTAAAAGCTTGGTATTTTTCTGACTGAGAGTTTATCTAGTACATATTAGGGTCATCCACTCTAGATAAAAAGGGTTTATTTAAAAAAAGTATCTATGTTTAAATTTGAATGGGATTCAAATGTGCCAATAGCTGGTACAGTGAGACCAAAATATGACTCCTGTGCTTGAAATAAACTGTGTTAAAAAATAATTTGACTCACTTTCTTACTGAAAAAAAGGTGCTTGTAATATTTAAAATGGCAGACATTTTATAATAATTTTGTAAAATGTCCTAAAGCAAGTTCATGCAAAGAGCAGGGGTCTCCATCTAACAAGAAGACTCTCTGGACGAAGACTGTACTGCTGGAAATCTAGAACCCAGCATCTATGAGTACATTCAGTTTTGTGTGGAGTATGATTGCAGGAGGTTTTAGGTATTTGTATCCAGAATCTAATTGGTTAATAGCATTTACAAACTTTCAAACCTTATTTTATTACTCCTGACATAATGTTATACTGACATCTGTTAGGAATGTTATTGAGATGGTACCATCCCACTGAACTTGGCCACAAGGTCTTATGTAAATGTTATTGTGAGGTCCACTCCTACATTCAAACTTTGGCTTTGGCAATGTATAAGTTTTAAAGTAATACTGTAAATTTTGGAATCTTAGTTAAAACTGTTTAAAAAGTGCTGTTGTATCAGACTAAACTCAGGACTAAACACAGAGCTGGGCTAAATGAAGAACCCAACTAGTGAACTAATGGTAAGCCTGTGTTAATATCGGACTAAACCAGAACAGGGCTTAGGACCATAGACCTTGATTGGGGAGATTTTGCACCTCTTGCAATTTAAATCGAGGGAGGACTCCTGCAGTCAGTGTTCAGTGTATATTATTCATTTGCGCCCTCTAGTGGTTAAACTAGGCACGATCACTGTGTTCTGTTATAAAGAAACTGATAGAAATATTAGAATAAAAATGAATCACATTGGGTAACGTTGTGTAAGTTATGTAACTTCAATAAAAATTAATGAAGATATTATTTAGCCTATTTTTGAGAGCTTCTTCACCAGGCAATATATAGTCATTTCACAAAGTTTAATTTGTATTTGTATTAAAATGCACAATATAACATTGTAATTTTTAATGTTATTTAGTTAAATTAAAAATGACTAGTTAAGTGTTTTTATTATGGAAATAAGTTGGAATGGTTGCCATTGTGGCGTCTCCATGGCAACCTCCAAACTTCCCACGCCGAGGTTGTTCTGACTCAGCTAAAAGCTAACAAAACCTGAGTTTGCACACAACTACGACAAATAACTAATTAGTTCATCGTTTATTTTTTTGTAGCTGCTGGAGTAAAATATAGTTACAAAAAAAGAAGCAATGTCTTGGAACTGGAACAGCCACGGTCTGCCATTTTTACCTGGATACACTTTCCAGGATGTAACGGTAAGACACTCAACACGGCTACACGAACCTTAACAAACTAACCGTTAAGTTAAATATGAAGAAATTTCGCAAATGTTTCAACATTATCGACATTAAACACGATGCAACGCTTCAAATCCTCTGATCTGTAAGCTAACTAACTTAATTGATGTTCATTAGCTTACTGCATTCCTTTAGTCATTTATCAAGATAGCAGGATGCACCTAACATATACAGCTCTGGAAAAATTAAGAGACCACTTCAAAATGATCAGTTTCTCTGTTTTTACTATTCATAGGTGTGTGTTTGGGTAAAATTAACATTTTTGTTTTATTCTATAAACTACTGACATTTTTCCCAAATTCCAAATAAAAATATTGTAATTTAGAGCATTTATTTGCAAGAGGATAGTGATGACCACAGAAGTGTTTTTTTTTTTTTTTTTTTTTTTTTTTTAATATATTTTTTCTTATTAAATAAGATTTGGTTCAGGTGATCACCTAATCAGCCTGTTTTGGGATTCAACAGACATTGGAATGGAATGGTTTACATACTTGTAGAGATGTAAAATTTAATAACAGCCTACTCTAGTACCTAGGTAATTTTCTATTTAGCTACTATGTCTTGTGTAAGATTTGTAAAAAGGAAAAAAAAGACTACATTAATACAGACCTAATTCAGAAATGTGCTTTAGTGTTAAAATTACTAAAAAAAAAAGAAAAGCAAAAGTCCCACTGAAGAATCTATACGGAAACTAAAAAAGACTTAAAACCTCATCATAATAAAAGCTTAGCACAAAGCTGTAGTTAGTTTTTGTCTTTGTGACCTGTCTGTCATAAGTTCATTGTTGCCCCCTCACTGTTTCTCTGCAGAAGTCAGCTTTTCACCGACCCCAGACTCTAAACTACAAAAATGGCTATGCTCTTCCTCGTCGCCCTACTGTGGGTATCGGACAGAGTCCTCTTTTGTCCCAGCAGCTGATTCAACAACAAATTAATGACCTGTCTTTGGAGGAACCAGAAGCTGCTTATGACTCTATTGATTTTAGTCAATGTGAGGACTTTATCCCCTCTCATGTAGCTCTTGACAAAAAGGTACATATGGACATAGTTTTGCTCTCTTTTTTGTTTTTTTCTGACAATGTTATATCATCAATATGTTTATGATTGTTTTTATCTGTCACCTCCTATGTTCTACTTGTCTCCCGTATCTTCTCATAGGTGCTGCGTTTCTATGCATATTTCACAGAGGATATCATTTATTCCCAAGAGGAGAACTACCGCGTCCGTCCTGTGGTCATTTACTACTTTCTAGAAGATGACACCATGAGCATCATTGAGCCGACAGTGGAGAATTCTGGGATACCGCAGGGGAAACGTATCAAGCGCCAGCGCCTGCCTAAAAATGAATTCGGAGCTTATTATCAATGGACAGACCTCAATGTGGCTATGGACCTGGAGGTGTACGGCGTCAGATACCACATTACGCACTGTGATGCTTTTACAAAGGTACAAAATATCTTTACTATCTTTACTGCAGATTTTATACAGTCAGCATAAACACAGGCGCTTCAATTTTAAATGTGCAGTGTGTAGTTTTTGTACATCTGTGCTTCATTTTGACCTCTGCACAATTCTATCAACCTTGGTCTTCATGTCTTTGCAATAACTGATAGTGCCTGTCTAATTTTATGCACACAGGAGTTCATGGCAAGTGAGGGCATAATTCTCAATGAACCTGAGTCAATGCCGGCTGATCCTTACATTCAAAATCGCACAAAACCTCAGCCCTGTTTGTCGACACCATCTGAATATGATCAAATGCACCAGTACCTCACAATGGACCGTAAGGTAAGAGCTAACAGCCACAGGTAACCACTACAAACTCAAGTAAGGTTCAGGTAATGAGATTGAGGCAAGGCAGGACCATTACTAACTCTAAATATCATGAAAGAATTTATAGTTTAGATTTTGCCCCATACATTTTTGTTAAGATGGCATCTAACCTTTGGTACACCTTTGGTGTCAGACTAAATTGGTTTGATATAAATGATTAAACCCAATGTCAATAAGCTTCAAACTATCAACATTGCCTTCAACAACTGTGTGAATTAGTGGTTACTCTAGTTTTACACCAACCTTATGAGCTATGCATCATCTTTGTTCAAATCGAATAAAGTGGTTTTCTGTCAACTGCAACATATGTCCTAAAGTTTGTATTTGCTGTAGTCCTTATTCATGACATGATGTTTATTAAGCAAATTACTCAACACTATGTTTGACTAAACTTTTCTTCAAATAACCAAGTATAATGTTTCCAGGAATTCATCTATTTTTTTTATTTTTTTGTATTTGTATTTTTTGTAATCACACTGTGGTGGATTGTAAGGATTTGTGAAGAGAATCTGTCAGCGGGACAGCCATTTTCTTGTGTTTTTTCAAATACTTTTTTTAATATTTGAAACCAGAATTACACCAAACCCAATAATGTTATTTTGTTAAGTTCCTTATCATGCTAGAATACCTCTCATAATGTACAAAGGCATTGACTAACTAAAAAATATAGCAAAAAGATCCAGTAGAGGGGTCTGGCTCTCGGACTATAAACACCTTGGTCTAAAATTCAGATGCTCCTGTGTCAGGCCATTATTTTGTATTAAATAAAAAAAGTGCTTTTGAGGCCTGTCTTCAAACAAGAGCTGTCTGAAATTCTGCCACACTACTAGAAACTGACTCAACAGAAATTTTAATAGTTTTCCCTTCCTAGTTTAGAAGCCAAAACAATCTGTTATCTTTTTTCTCTGTTACCCATGATAGGTTTTACGCTTCTTCGGGCAATGGGATGATTCTCTTGCACTGTTTGGAGAAATCAGGCCAGTGATCATGCATTATTACTTGGTGGACGACACTGTGGAGATCAGAGAAGTCCATGAGCCCAACAGTGGACGGGACCCTTTTCCTGTTCTTATGCGACGACAGAGACTGCCCAAGAAAACCAAACCACACATAGGTAATCTACAGATGTTGTTGGCACTTAAATGCATATAACAATAAGACTGACCTAATTTCCTTCTATCCCCAGATCATTTTCCTTCCTGTGTCTTGGAGATGTCCAAGGAGGAAGTGGAACAATATTACTCTCCAAAAGACTTCCAACTCGGCCAAAAGTTGACACTTCTTGGCCGTCAGTTCCTGTTGTGTGATTGTGATATTTTTACTAAAGAGTATTATAAGACAAAGTACCCAGAAATGGAGATGAAACCCATAGAGCAGCCAAAGAAGGACAATTCACCTCAAGAGAAGAAGGTGAAATTACAGGCTAGCTAGATCTTTCCGTGTTGCTTCTTTCTTCTTTTATGCTTGCGTTTGTTAAGAACAGGTATATCTTTTTCATACACTCATGTATCTGTTTTTATATGATTATCTTTGCAGGAAGTACCTCCCTACAATGGCTTTGGGACCCTTGAAGACTCCCTTCAGAATTGCTTGAGCCTTGCCCCAGAGCCTCCCAAAAAGAATGTAGTAAAGCAGCTGGAGAATGACCACAAAGTGTTGCGTTACAGTGCTAAACTGGTGAGATTTATGAGATTTTTGTGTTACCTTTGTCCACTGATAGACTCTAGGAACAATACAAAATTATTCATTTGTTACAGAATAGAAGATACACATTTTCTCTTTCCAGGAGTCCCAAAATCCTGCTGACGAAGACAGGCGTTTTGTTCTCTCCTACTTTCTGGCCAATGACATGATCAGTATTTACGAGAAACCAACCCGCAACACTGGGATCATTGGTGGGAAGTTCCTCGAAAAGACTCAAATCCCTAAACCAGGCTCAACTGTGGAGGAGCCTGACTTCTACTCACCCGCAGACTTCGCCAATTGGATCCACAGTGGAGGGTAAATCGTATACTCATATATTTGACAAACTATTTTCAGAAATTTAAGTTTCTTTTACCCTTCATCAGTTTTTAGCCACCGTTTTGTGTTGACGGATGCTGACCGATATGTGCTCACATACCTGGAGTCCATTGCGAGCCAGATTCCTCATCAGACTCTGGATTCTCTGAGGAATAAGTTTGGTGTGTGGACCAAAGACCAAAATGGTAAAACAATCATCCGATTATTAATAATATTGCCATCTTTTGACGTTTAAATATAATTTTTGTAACCATTTTATTTTCTCCTTTTGGTAGGTGATGATCTAGTTGCCGAACCATCATTGAAGTCCATGACTGACTGAAATATTGCCTGACACATATGTTATAAACATGCATTAAGACTTCTGCAGAGTATTTCTTTTATAAATTATACTACTGATTTGTGAAGAAGTTTGATTTGTTTAGGATTTTAAAAGCTGTGAAACACAACTAGCACATTGGCAGCCTCTCAAATCCAAGTGGGAAACAGTAATTCATTTGAAAAGTGAAGAGAACAGCTTTAAGTGGGTTAACGCTTTATTTAACCCAATAAAAGAGTCTCAGTGATTTCTGAAAATTGCCTTTTAAT
Organism: Perccottus glenii; assembly: GCA_024416835.2. NCBI lineage: Eukaryota > Metazoa > Chordata > Actinopteri > Gobiiformes > Odontobutidae > Perccottus > Perccottus glenii. Next base: position 5,881,013 of record CM044564.2, on the reverse strand, counting down.
AAAGATTAACAAAATAAAAAGTAGGAAAATATGGAATGGCATGCAGTGATATCCAACATACATACATGATGGGTATAATCAATATAAAATTAATTATGACCTGTGAATGAACAGACATGGATTATTGGTAAGAAGCAAGCTTTAAGGACTGGCCAAATTTCTTTACCCTTTACATTAAAAGTAGAGGTGAGCAACTTGTATCTTACCATTTTACCACTTATCTGATGGACCAGACTAGAAAACAGGCAAAGCCAGCTCGAGGCGGCTACAACCATTACAGTACTTGTGAATGAGGATATGCATCAAGACATTGAACATGGGCACAAGCCATGTAATATCATTTTACCATAATAGAAACCATTCATAATTGTTCTGCATAGACTGGTGCTCCGCAGGTGGGAAAGCAGGTTGCGTGGATCTCCAAAAATACTGATATGAGAAGTGTAAATGTTTGTTTGGGCTCAAGGGATTCCCTTGCATTTCATTTTCCAGCATTCAAGCCTAAGTCTGTGGCAACTGAGTCCCTGTGACATCTCAGGACATCACGACCTGAAAGTTTGTCGACCTGTGGTCCCAAACTTTCCCGATGTGCTGATGAGAAACCTTAGCTCAGGCCAAGGCCACTGTTCAGGCCAGTCAGTCTGTCGTCTTAAGGGGATTTAAGTTTTTTGGTCCGAGGAGAGGCTCCGTTTTCAGCTTTAAGTACTCCATTTTCGTGGTGCCCAACTAGAGGAAGTGAGAAAATAAAAGGTCAGAAGTTCAGAGGAAGAAAACTTTGACCATTTCTAAAATTAGTTCTGACAAATAGAACCAGAGATTTGAAAATTTTCACTTTAGCTTAGAAGTGTCTTTGTTACGTAATAAAACCAATGGACAAACAATACTTGTAGGAGAAAGGAATAAGATGTGAAATTGTGCTGCCTCATTTTTTATTTGCATCTAGACAGTTCAAAATCAGTTGACATTTTATAGCTATTTAAATACAGTGTACTCTTTAAAAGGTTGAATACTAACAGGAGATGATGTTTTAAAACATTTTTTGTTTTTATATAGTGCTTTTCCACCTAGTAGGCACTCAAAGTGCTTTACCAGTGTTACAGCTGGAACACCACTGGAGGAAAGGTGGGTTAAGTGTCTTGTCCAAGGACACAACAACAGTATGAACTGTGTGGGAGAGCGGGATGTCATGATGTTTTGGGATGTTTGAGCAGGGATCGAACCGCCCACTCTCCGGTTGAAGGACGGCCGCTCTACCACTGAGCTACACCTATTATGGAGTAGGTGTTTCTACTCACGTGAGTCTCGTTTGAGCGGCCGGAGTGTTTGCTTTGCAGCAGCCTTCTTGCGCACAGCCTGTTCAAGTCTGAACTCCCTCCAACGTCTTAGCTGGAAGCGGATGAACTTCCACAGAAGCCAAGATTGGGTCAAACACACCAGCAGTAGCACAATCATCCTACAACAGCCAAGGGAGAAACAAATGTATTAATATTGTGCTGCTTTTAGCACATCGTGTATTTTAACTTGTGGCTGTAAAATGTAACAGGAGTGCCACAAAATGAATCACTATCTGGTGATTTTCCAAGTTACTCACTTTGCTGTATGTATGTGGAGTTAAACAGAGAGGCTCACCTTATCAGTACAGTGTTGAAGTTGCCCATTTCCCAGTCGAGTCCCTGGTTTTCAGAACGAGCCAAACCAAAGCCCACGGCCAGGAACATGAGGGTCAACGTGGCCATTCGAGTAAACACAAAGCTGACCGCCCACAGGTCAAACCTGTCACAACACGCAGACAAGATGTGGTCAACAGAAAATATATACTTCCGGATTATAAAAAATGCAATAAAGCTGGGAAAGTATAAGGAGTTTGTAGTAAAGACAGCAAACAAGTAGCATGTAGTAGCAAATAGAAAATGGGACATAAAGCGAAGTAAATCAGTCTGCTTTATTATTACAAAAACACACTTTAGAGCTACTAAATAAATAAGTCTAAGATAGGGTGATTGTGTAGCAGTGTTTAAACATGCAGTAGGTGACTCAAAAAACTTGTATTGCATGAAGTAAGCCAATAAAATGCTCTTTTATTGTAGTTTCCTTTTGAGGAAGCTGGCTTAAGTCAGACTCAATCACCAGGAAACACAAGTCTTAAGGTCAGGCTTAGCCCTAACATTTGATGAATCAGAGCACTCTTATCACAAATTAAGTGGAAAAGCACTATTTTTACAACTGTCCTTGAATGTTTTATCATATTAATGAACTTTACTGACCACTACAAGCCAAATGAAGCTTTACGAAACTAACTTCAGAATGTCAGTAAGTCCAGTACAATATAAAGTGCTGAGTGCCAAAAGAATTAAAACATTTCTCTCTGCAGTAGTTTTTCACGGTGGCTTAATTGAACCAACACTCACGCCTCAGTGAGCCGCCGGAGCAGATGTTATTGCAGCTTATCAAGTCCAACTGGAGTTAGTCTGACTACAGGAGTCCATTGAAAACTTAGATGTAGGGTTCATTTGTAGCTGTCACCAGGCATTATTTTAACCCTGCTTTAGTTAAATTCCACTCCATAAACTACCTCAAAACCAAATGTAAAATCATTTTTTTTATGTTTTGACATAAAAAAGGCTAAAATGAACTACTTACATTTTTTGGTGGCTCTCATCAGTAAAGTAGAATAGTCGTGCGATGTGGAAGCCCAGCTCTGACACATACTGAAGAAACAGTAGCACCAGACCGACACGACTTAAACTAGAAGGAAAGAAAAGACATTATTTTCAGCCAGAATATATCTAATAACACAAGTAGTTTAATCACACTGTAACTCAACCATGACATTGCTTTGAATTACAAACTGTTCTCGTGTTGGCTGCTTACTTTAACAAATAAGCGGCAGAGATGTGTAGCAGATACAGGCTGATGTACTGGAGCTGGCGAGGGATCTCCTCCTGCAAAACAAACAGCCTTTATTTGAAAAGCTATCCGATTTTTAAACCCGACAACCTTTGGCACTGTGTCACTCACAATCTGAAGCCGATATACTACATGAAAATATACACAATCTTCCACACACAAAAAGACACACACTGGTCCTACTGTATCTAGTAACAGTCCACAGCTCCCCCAGTTCCCATGCTCTCCTTTACTGACCTTGCGTACTTTCTGAAAGTAGAGCTCCGGTAAGGCATGGAGCCAGTAGGCCAGCTGAGTCAGGTAGAAAAACTTTACCTGAAACCTTCAGGAGAGGACGAATTAAGAAGTATTAAACAGTAACCTTACAATAGAGAGAATGCAGGTGAAATCATACCATAATAATTTATTTGTTCTATTCTGCTGTTTTCATGTATATCAGTGTGTTTAAATAAAGCATTATAAAAAAGCCACGTGAATGTTTTTTTAGAAGAAGAGCTATTTGTAAATTACTAGAAAGTAGCCATTTTGGGGTTTGTGCCCAACAATCAACATATAAAAGAAAAAGATAACTGATCAAATTGATGGACATACCTGAGATGTATATGTGGATAGTTTTCCCAAAGACTGCTGGGATGGAAGAGATATCCTTCCTGCAAGAAAAGGTTTGTGGTCACATGTGAATAGGACCTTTATTTTGAAGTTAACATTTTCATTTTATTTTTGTGGAGTTTTTTGTGAACACAGGAGGTGGAAGGAAATTATCTAAACACTTTTGCAGAGATAGGAAAATGTAGCACTCTGGCACTCTACAATTTGATAATATGTGGAAAAAACAATTCGAGTTTTAAGCTTTTTCAACCACTTTATTCAAGCACCTTCCAATTTGTAATGATTTCAATGATTTTTTTTGTGGGAAGCTCAATTTATCTAGTTAAATTACTTTTGTCTCTCCCATAAATGTTAGGAGAGACAAAATGTTACTATAGCCTTGCAAATTTGTGATGGCACACTGTTGGCCTTCAGTGTGTACAACAGAGTGTACAAGGAGAGAAGTTATGTGACTTTGTAAAAGGCAACTGTGAATTGTTTATTACACCTCACCCACCGTTAACAGGATATAGAAACTCCAAACACTTGAAACAAAGTGAAACACGCACAGTTGACCCGACTCGTTGAATTTGGTATTTTTACTCTTGGAGAGGTGAAGACGGCGGTTCACTTTCTGCAAAAGAAAACAATATGACGGATCATGTGAAAGCTGCATGATTGAGAAATGACTGGCATGCTGCTTCTGTTACTGTGATGGACAGGGAAGTGTCACGGTAACGCAAAAAAAAAAACGTAGCTACTATTTCTGTTTGTTACTGAAAACTTTTTTCTCAAGAAGGATTGCTTTCAAGACACAACTTGGGTGATTGTGGTAAAATAAAACCTCCTCCTGGCTGGCCTATTTCTAAACAATGACAAGAGCTCATACTTGTCTCAGATGCCTCACTCTTCCGGTTTTCATGACTCTATTTAAAGAAAACATCTTCAGTCTGGTTACAAAAACATACTTCAGTTTTTACAATCTAGTATGTTACACTGAATAATAATAATAATAATAAAACTACTCAGTTCTTACTTTCAGAATAAAATATGAGACCTTTTCATTCATTTACACTTTTTAAACATACAAACGTAAAATAGTGCACAGGTTAACAATGATTTTAAAGTGATTGATAAATGGGAAAAATATACTTAGATGTTGCTTACACACAACAAATAGTACAGTAGGAAAGCTGATAACTGACAATAGTGCTGTACAACACCCTAGAGCACAAAGAGAGAAGAAAGCATTTTCTGAGAAATTCCCCTTGAGATTAACGTTTTTATTTTTATTGAGCCGTCTCTTTTTTCAGGTTTACATTCTTTTCATGTCAGATTGTTCGTAAACACCAGGACGTTTTTTTTTTTTTTTTACAGAACAAGGAAAAGCCATTACAGTAAACCAATTACTTCCTTTACACTTTCTTCTTCACAAACCAGGACCAGTTTCGACCTTAAAAGCAAGTACTTTCAGGCATTTTCCTCCAAAAACCTCACATTTGAACATGAATGCATCGTGTCGCTGACATAAAGGTACTTACATCCAATAAATACTCCTGCACTACTGCATGAAGTATGATGACGATGAAAAAATAAAACAGGATGGTAGCTCCGTCCTTCCATCCGTAATGGTACAGAGTCACCTCTCCCTCTAAACACACAAAGGAAGGGAAAATATCATTTAAGTGTTTCGCATGGATAACAAGCAGCATGTGAAAAACACATTTGATATAGTAAGATTGAAAGTTAAAAGATTTGAATAGAGAAAAAAGATACAGTACCTGGTGATAGTGTGGAGACGTTGTACTGAGGCTGAATGAACAGTATGGCTGTCTTGGCTGTAGCCTGCAAACGAGACATGGTCTTTAGCAATAGATCTTATTATAAACCTATCTAAACCGGCAGCTGGATTTGGGATAACATTGGTTTTCAGTTAAAAATACTCTACACAGAATGATGACAAGGAAGCCCCTGTCCTGGGATGTTGGGGTGAAGTCCCACAGGTGAAGTCCCACAAAGGTATTACACATAAACCCATGTCATACAAACCAAGTCTATAAGGCTTGCTTAGCTGTATTTTTAAGCTTAAACCAGACACAAACTACTATCACTTAAAATAGATTTCACATATTCCACCAGAGACATTTACTTATTTGTCACTGTCATTATTGTGTGGATTTGTGTCATTTATCTTCAAACATAATTGTAATGTACACAAAAGTAACTCAGACTTAGTTGGGCATACATTTGAATCACCCAGTAACAATTTACTTTAATGTCTTTGCACATGTAAGGCTGCGAGGTTAGTTAAAAATATACATCATTCACATTTGGACACATTTTATCTACTAAAAACTTGATCTCTAATTCCACTATGAACACAATGAATGTAAATCTTCAGTGTGACCAGCACCAGACATCCCTTGTTCACCAAATCACAGTAATGTGCAAAACTAAACTTTATTTTACAACTGGCCTTTCTCTTCTTGTTCTTATTAAAGTTGAGGAAATCCCCTTCTTATTTTCTACCGGGCCAGCTGTGTGATTATTAGCACGGTTCCGGATTGAAACGAGCATTGAAAGTAACACCACTGCCTGACTTTGGCACCCAGCTAAGGAAAATAAAGTCTTTAACACAATGTAACACCTGATTAATTGAGTCAGCCCAAGAATTCATTGCCTCCAGCCTGGAAGCTCCAGGTCAGGGCAATGGTTTCTGGAGCAGCAGAGCCCAGAGGCAACTGCTGTTCAGAGATTGAGACGTGGCAGTAAACCACGGCTGTAAAGCGCCAGACAAAACCCAACAGCGCTTCCATTTAAACATTTCACAATAAAAGCAGTAACGGTTCAATCATGCTGCGACGCTTTTATTTTGAATGCTACAGTATCTTACTTTATGTGTTAAATACTAAACTGACGAATATTTGAGCACTAAATCTTGCAGCGGATTGTCTTTGCTGGAAAATGTACAATAGAATAAAAAGCAAAAACATTGAAATAAAGATGAAGTTGTATTTGGTTTTACTATACACCAAAGTATTAGACTTTACAATTAAAACGGTCAAAGATAACTTCTTTTGAATTAGCTAAACATATTAAGAGTAAGACGGCGACGTTTTAGCATGAATAACAGTAAGTTTGAATTACTTTAATGCTAATTTGCGTGCAAGTTGTGCCACTTTAACGTGATTTTAGCGTTTTTATTTTACCGTTAGTATTTTATTCAAACGGTTACAAAGGTCCGAAGCATCACGCTACCACTGCAACTGGGAAATACAGATGTTGTAAAAAGACGGTTTTCTTTACCAACTAAGTCGTTTCGTCTGAATAAGCCCTTGTTGTACTAAAGTTACATTCTTGAGAATGCAGCCAGCTCGCCGCCTTAAACAGCTGAGCCGAGGCAAGAAAAGGCAATCATCTCACCTCAAACATCAGTCCAATCAAAATGAAAATCACCAAAGAGAACACGATGTCGGCATGGTTTTGAATGAGGAACTCCTGGCTGAAGAAAGGATAGCTCTTGTTCCTTCGCCGGAATGCCATGTTCACTGGATAAGTGTTTTCCCTGCTATTTTAAAAAATGTGAAATTTTCTAACTACGAAGTTCAGGAGTTAACTTTCTGGCTGTTTTGCGCATGCGCGTCGTCTTAAAGGGCAAGTTTCATAAATACTTTGCATTTACACAGATTTACGCACAGAGGCTGAGGAGGCAAACCAGAAATAAAAAATATATCCTGGATTTTAAGATGGAAGGTATGGGAAAGGGGGTCCACAAAGAAGATATACTTTTAAATAGTTTGATCTTGTGCAGCCAACTTTCAAATATCAATAGCTGCTGAAATGCAAAACTTTAAATTTATTTCATGTATTAGTCTGTAGTCTGTATCAATCTAATTACACTGGTCACAACTGAGGTTAAAGTTCTTATTTGAAAAGTGTGGTGCAAATCAGCAACTTAAGTGACTTTATAAACTGTATCTCAAGCAACTTAAAAATATATGTGCTTGGATCTATATTCAAATGTGAACTAGGCCACTATAGTAGGACTAACTTAAACTAAGAATTAATTAGTGATTGTTCATGCCCAAGTTTAATATTTGAATGTCCGGAGCAATCTGGATTAAAATAGGTTAATATGAAATATAAAAAACACAGGCTTTTCTCTTGGTTCAGTTACATCAAAACAATATGCTTATTTATTGCTTGTTTAAAGCCACCAGTGGCCACTTCACAGATCACATCATAGAGGCAAACGCAATCCCTATACATTTTCACTTTTTGCTGATTAATGTCAGCCCTTTACAGAACAGCAATAAATGCTTTGTGTTCCTTTACAAAAAGCAAAGTATATCACATTAAAGTCACTAAAACTACTTGGAGTAGGCAATTTGTGTCATTGTGTAGTTTTATAGTTTGGGGAAGCTTTGAAAAAAACAACCTTAAGTTATGCAAAACTTTAGCAAGGCCTTTTGCTTTAGATTAATAATATTATGTACTGCTTGGATACCAATTACAGTTTTCCTTTTAAGGCTACAAAATGCATTGGCAACATGACTGCTGCCCTCGCTGAAATACTGTATGTCAGCATGAAAGGCCAGTACACTGCTGACAACTTTGCCTACTGCACCTTTAATTTGCATCTTTTCATTTCTCAGCTAAGAGTCAGTAAGTGCCTGAAAATTTTTTTAACATTTCATAAACAATTACATGGTCAACATGTAACTCAAGATAAAAACATCAAATACCGTTTGCCAGCTTTACACACCAGCTCTTTTTAGTAATGTCACTCAGAGTGAATATACAAAAAATACACATTAATATTTCTTTATATGAATAACAAAAGTCACAGCAAAAGATGTATAGAACACATTTGTGCTTTTTTTAGAGCTCTTCCTTGCAACAAAATTAAACAAGTCCTCCAAAGTCTTGAATAAGCTTCTCTATTCTCTTAAGTGCTTTAATAAATTATTCACATTTAGTTAAAGATCATAAAGCAGCTGCATATAAAATGGTCTGCTTTATCAATATGTCATTACAATCTGGCAGATCCAGGTTTGCACAGTATATCCTTTAAATAATATTTGCTGCTACATAAACTCAAATAAGTTTGTAATATTAAGTAAATTGGCTGAGCTTTATACACTATAACTGTATGGCCTTTAATTATCACTTTAGTGTTTCCAGCATTGAAGCAATATAATGCTTTTAAAATAGTTTACCTTTACAGGTTTAGTTAGCAAATGCCCCACAGTGTAATAAGTATTTAGACCTTTTTAAGTAAAATACTGTATCTGCTAGTTTATTTGTCCTACAACCTAAACCAGATAGAAAAGCTGGTGCTTATGTTTTGGATAAGCTGCTGTCACTCTTTCCCTGATTAGATCATGACAATGCTAGAAGTTATCGTCTTCATCTCTGCGGGACATTATGAGCTGCCTCCGAGGACCTGTGAGGTGAGGAATGCTAGACGCAGAGTCCAGCGCTCCACAGTCTAATTTTGGTGTGGACGTACAACGCAGCCCGACTCGACCTAAGAGCCCACGGACGTCTCTATGAAGAGCTGGATCACTGGGGATAGAGTTGAGACGCGCTCCTAGTTCGAAACCCCCCATGTCCCGATCCAGACGGGGGTTACTGGCACTGCTGGGGGACTGAGGATCAGCACTGAAGTAGAGTGTTGAACTGGATTCTGTTGCACAGAAATACGGCTCAGGGCTGTCTCCGAATACAGACTTTCCTTCGGGTGAGCTGCGTTTAAAGTCCGAAGTAGGCGTCTCCATAGGGCTCTCCATCTCCAGACTGTCATCTTCTTGTCCCGTAGAAGTGGGTTCACTCACACTCTGAAACTCATCTTTGCAGTCCGAAAGAGGTGCCACACCCTTCCCCTGAGAGTCGGACATTGAAATGCCCTCGCAGGTGCCTCCCGCTGTGATTGTGAGGCCTCGTTACTCTTAAAGTCTTGGTTGTATTCCTCCATGTCCAAAATAGCAGCTGCTCCTCCCGCCCCATACGCTCTGTTGATTTTACCCAGGTCTCCAGTTTTAAGAGCCAACCTGATCAGGAGCCAGTGGTGGTGGTAGCACGGGCACGAGCTATTTGGCCTCCTGCCACAAGAGCCTGGATGGTCTATCAGAGACCCAGCCACACCTGAGAGAGAAAAGCTGCCATGGTTTTGTATGGAAGCGACTGGCAGGCTTTTGTCTCCGAGCGAAAAGGAGGATTCCCCTTGTTCTATACAAGTGCTGCCCATGTGGTGATGGAGAGTGCCCTGGGAGATCTCTGTGGACTTGGGGTGAAGGAACCGGTAGTACAGGACAAGACAGATACCACCTTAAAAAACACAAAAACATTTACTTTTGCATTTAAGCAGAAATTGTAAAGAAACTATTCTGATCTGTTAAATGATGGTTAGCGTTAGTGATGGGTAGGTTTTGCAAGTGGGTTTGAAAATTATTTTTGTGAATAGGCTATTATCCACATTAAGAAAGTAGGCCAGAGCATGAGGCTAATTTTATTGCTGTCACACATACTTTAAAAGTGGATAGAGTCATTATTGGCATCATAGTGAGAGCATCATAGCCCTGTTGTCTATAAACAAACCCAGTAGAAATAGGTAAGACAAGTTCACTTACGAAATCATTTACAGTAGTAAAAAAATGTCTTAAGCTTTCATTCAACAACGTGTGTCCTGGGCCAATGTAGGAACAGGAAAATTAAGTACTGGCTCCTTCCACTAGAGACTATGGTGCTTAAAATGTCTTCAAAGATAGACAAATGCATGCACTGTAAAGTAGTCCAAACAGTTGGTCAGAACAAAAAGGTGGGTAACAAAAGATTTTTTGACTCAATAAATTCAGCAATCTAGAAAAATGTTTTCTTACACTTTATGTGGTTTCTATTTCGGTCTACAAAGTAAGTCATTATTTCAACATTTGGTTACGTTTGTGTGTGGCTCATTGTATGGACATGTAGATAGTACTTCAATAAAGAAGAAATTTTTATTGTTAAATACAATACCCCAAATATTAAATATACAATTAGCATAGATTTGTCATGTTTAAAAAAACTGGAGCCATCTTTTGTACCAGGCTGTAAACATGATTTTTACTCTTGTAAAGCCGCCATTGGATTTCTCCTTATATTTCCGCTTTTGGAGCCTGCCCTCTAGTGGACGCTGTATGGTGGCATCCTTACTCAAGGTCCTTTTGAGGGGTTCCATGACAAAGGTTTGACTATTAGCTATAAAACAATGTGAAAGGTCACTCACCAAGGATAAAGCTACAAAGCACAGTGGTCGGAAGAGTCATATTGTCCCATGATGCTTCGCTGAGAAAGTCAGATGCAGCCAGCACCAGAGTTGCATTCTCTACCAGCATAAACTGAAGGAGATAAGGTCATATCATCAGTTATCTGCAGACAGTTCTACGTCACTGTAAACTAAGGACACACGGAATGACTTTGAAAAATGTATATATGTCCCTTTGCTGCTTTTTGTGTAGGTCACAAAGACAAAGCAGTTCATAAAAATACTGGATGCAGAACTGAAAACAAGTTGTGAAAGTAAAATAAATGTTACTTCTTACTGCATAAAAACTGGCCATGCGGAAGCGTGACGGGCCGTCTTTGACATTAAGAAAGAGGAAGACGTGCACGAGGCCCATGATGCCGTTAAAAGCTCGCCAACACCAGGGGCCCGTGCAGATGTCTGGCTGCTGTGATACGAGCCAGAAAGAAGCTGTAAGCCAGTGAAAACCTAGAATTCAACATAAGAATAGACCAAGAAGTGAAGTCCCAAAAGAAGATTGAAATGTGTCAGTGCATAACATTTGCATTTTCTTGTTTCGCTCACCTGCTACTCCACAGACCCACCAGTTAAAGACCCTGGCAAAGAACATAAGGCATGTCACCCTGGCCCCCAACATGCCTGCCCTCCACACCAGCTGGCACAGCAGAGCAGCCGGTGGCATGGCCAGGTGTCCCGGTCGAATCAGGCAGCACGCTCTGCTGAACAGCACTAGAGCCCAGGAAATCGACAGCACACACAGGCCACAGCAATAAGCAACTGCAGGTGGAAAAACACAGAATACAAAAAGGATTGTAAACCACAAAATATATTTCTCAGAAGCCATGTTTCCACTTGTACACATGTTTTCTATTTTTTTTCATTTTCTATTGTATCATCTAATAGGTGGAATGAGCTGTGAAAGCTGTGTTCAGCTCAGACCGGAAGCTATGGCCAATCATATCCCAGATATTCACTGACAGACATTCAATAACTCATATTCATTCACTATGAGCTAGTCACCAGTTCACCTACACATATACTTGGATCTCGGGAAGAAGCAAAATAGTTCACATTTAAAACAGAAAACTGCAATGTCACAATGTCATGTCATAGCTACAGCTATTTCCACTCACAGAACCTGCCTTATAAATAAAAACTATAGTTTTCATTAAGAATACGTTATATAAACCTTCACACACTGCAATGAAAACTTAAGCGATCAGCAGTTTTAAACAATGCTGAACAGAACTGAACTCTACACTACTCCTTGAGGGAAATTAGTCTAAATATAATCCAAAGTCACTGGTCTTTGAGGTGGTTTACCTGGAGACATGATGCCCACATCAGTAGACACTACCACATAAGCTTGAAGCAGGCTCTGAGGCAGCGTGAGGACAAGTGCCTCCAGGAGCCAGAGGGCTGCCACATCTGCCTGCTGCATAACAGCTGCCCCGAGATCACCCACCGAGTCCTGCATGTGCAACACAGACCTCATACAGTCCCACAGCCTGCCACAAGAGGGAGACACAGACAGAGGCAGCTTAAAGGCAGGGGTCACAACTAGTAGATGTTTATTTCTAAAATTAGTTTTGAAGAAAGCATCTGGACATAATTTAGAGGGTAAAACATGTTAACATCTTTATATAAAGACATAATTCTTTTAATGGGAATGTAAAATCCACACTTTTTGCAGTTCACAGGCTTTTCAATTTATTATTTTTGTACAATATTAGAAAAACCCAATAGGAACAATAATTTGAAAACATGCATGCCCATTGTGTGTGTATATATATATATATATATATGCACATAACTGCCTCATTTAGTCCTCCTAGAGGCACAAAAGAATAAAACTAAATGGGCAAAGAACATACCTTTTGAATATTCCCAAGTGCAGTATGTGTATAAGAGAGAGGTAGCATCGCCTGTCATCACCATCATCGTAGTACCACTTCACACTGAGCAGCTGTACTGCTGTCCCGGGCAGGAAGAGGCCAAGAGTGAGGCCCGCCCACTGCGTCTCTTCGTTCCAGAGGTAAAAGCCTATACAGTAGATAACTAACATGCAACAAAAACAAACACAGAGAGACAAATATGTATGTTTTAACACTAGAACATCCAATGATTACAATGTAAAAGCATTTTTCCCTCTTCCTTTACAGATTGTAGAGGATGTTCTCGTGTTGGTCCAAGTTAATTCAAGTTATCATCCCAAAATAGAAAGCAATACCACTGTGCTGCTTGGTAAAATGTTATGCTTTTTTCCCTTTTCCTCTGCAAAAAAAAAAAAATACCAGGGAGAAGGTTATCTGGTCATTCATTTTAGAAAAGGGGAAAACTACGCAAAAAACAATATGGCATAAAGGATTTTTGAAGAAACTGTCCTCAGACTTCTTTTTATAAGCCTTTGACAACATTTCTTAAGTTACACAAGACTTATTGCAGAGAGGGCAGAAGCATTGACCCATATTGATTTTAACATAGCAATACCTAATTTTAAAGTAACTGTCTGCGTCTAGCTATGTATATCTTTTCTGGAACATGTCATCGGCTGAAGACAAGGTCACACTTTGTCTTCAAACACATCCAGTTGCCTCCTCTGAATATTTTGTCCTGCCCTTGTCCCATTGATCTGCTGAGTCAGGAAATTATCACCTTGCTGCTCATGCTGCACAATCTTTAACGTCAGGCCACATATGTGTTAATTGTAAAGCATTAATAAGAGTGTTAGATAAACATGTCACATAGTGCACCAGTAGCTATAGTAAGAAGCCTACTCAAGGGCGAAGGAAAGGTTTTTGTCATTCACAACATTGCATCATCATTAAGTTTAATGCATTTTATCTCATTTTATTTAGCTAGTAACTCCTGGAAAAAGGAAGGGCATTTGATTAGATAAATTGGGATGTTTTAAAGGAAGCTATGCAATTTGTAAAGTGTATGGGTAGCATGTGTGTTTTAGCATCACCTTAGGGATTTTCAACCTTAAAATCGCTGCTATTGGAGGAGCCTAAAGCTAACACGGAGCATCACTAAATGCGTGAACACGTAAAGAATATTTCTGTTCAACACAGCTAACATATTACAGCTTTTACAAAACAAATACATCACTAACTACGATGCTTTGCTGCTTCAACTCTGCCAAATAAGCTGCCCGCTAGCTCTGGTCACAGTATGCCCACTTACGAGCGCTCCTTTCGGCCACAATAACCAGCGCCGACACGCCGAGCAGCAGCGCTTGGCACCAGGCGATCCAGCCGCCGCTTTGCCGGGCCGAGGACGGCATCCGGCGGGCCACCGTCCCAGCAGCGCGTATCATGGTGCACACAGGACCAGGGGACGGGGATAAACCGGTGACATTATCCTGGGCATCCTTCTCTCGGCTTACATCCGCTCCCTGCCTCTTCTTCTGCCGCTGCCTTCCCCCTGTCCAAAATATCTGACGTCACTGGAGGCTTTTAAAGGGACAGTCCAGTATTTTTGTAAAATAGATACGTCTGGACAGCTTATTCCCTGCTGTAGGTAGTTGTCACTCAGCACACATACAGTTTGTAGAAGCAGATGCAATGACACACTTACTTAACACTATACTACTGTAAATGGAGTCAGTGACAGCAGTCATTTAAAACAATGGACAGGGTCCAGAGAAGAGTTTCCCTTAGATATGCTAAGTAAGAGACAATATTTTGGCTCAGACACAGGTGACATGGAGGTTCTTCCTGAGGAGTGCTAGATTATGGGGTTGGATAAATGAGGGACAAAACAATAAACAGTAATATCATGTGGGAAAAAATGCATGTTAATACTTTTTATGTATCACACACTTGCACTAATAGTTTTTGAAAAGCCTTGTTTGGCAATAGATATTGTTATTTTCTGTTGTCAGGGTTATATACAGCTATCAGATAAACATGATTCAACTTTAAAAACACAATCATACAGTTTGCCTCCAAAAATAATAATAATAAAGTTATGTCACTGGCTGTTCAGTTAAAGCTGACTAAGATAACTCTAGCCCAATGCTGCTAAACCAAAAACCAACACAATTCTTTTTGTTATTACAATTAAAAAACAGTTTCATTACAGTATACTAATTCCACTGCTCAGTAAAGTGCTATTTACATCTGTGGTTGCCCTGTGCCATTTTGCCTGAGTCAGTGTAATTACTGTTAAATCTGAGCTTTTTACCGCCTACTCAATTAATCACACAGTAATGAAACAACTTGTTTCTGTTTGACATTATGCACAGACCGGTTAATGCTCTTGACTATTATACGCTTATCCCCTTATTGGGCAACACATGTCCTCTACAACCACTGAAACTGACAAGTGTACAATGTGTGTAGTAAGAAAAGTAATTTCCCAGAGTGGTAGTTACTAACTGCAGCCATTGGTGAAAAAAGATCAGATAAGAGAACAGCTGGTAGACCTGATCAGAAGTAACACTTTATTTCTTGTAATTTAAGGGTCAAAGACTGTGACTGAACCATGAGCTGCTAACATTATGATCATGTTTTTTTTGTATCCTGCCACAATAGGCAACTTAAATGATTCATCTCTGATGTTTAGAAAAATATGGTCTCTGCAGAACTTTATGAGTCATGTTGTGGCAAAAGGTCTACTCTACTTTCAGTTTTAACAAAGTAGGACAGTGGTATGTGTGAAATTCACATGAAATTATTGATTGCAAACATCTGTTAACTGTCAAGTATGACGTTGCATTTCCATCGTAATGCATTGCAGCCATTTTCTCACCATGTCTTGTGAAATATAAATGCCCGTTGAACTGTAAGAAAGACAACTCACTTTCAGTGCAAAAGTCATTTTTATGTTATTCATTGAAATTGTTTCACAGATATAAAACATAGCAGAAAAGTCACAAACTCAAATGATTTAGATTAAAATTAATAATGCAATAAATTAAAGCATCACTTATCCCAGGCCGTGCTGGTTAAGTCCTGATTCTTCACACGCTACAATATAGGCAATCTATGATAGAGATAAGGCTTTAGTTCTTCAAATAGGGCAGGAACAGACAGCTGACCGGATTATAAAGATGGATTAGGAAGGCTGTTTTAGGGCTCTGATACGCAGCCTGACTCCTGCTTGATGCTGGTCGGATGCAGAGGTAGAGGGCTATGAAGTGGTGATGTGTAGATGCTCAGTTCAGAATCCTCATTTTGACCAGCAGTCTCCATCTTCTTTATGAGCTCAATAATGTTACCCTTGTCCATCTTCACCTCCACAGCCATGGCTTCCAGCCTCTCCGCCGCCTCGCTCATGTCAAACCTCTCGATCTCAGAGTTGACCCGGTGCAGCTCTTCTGGCGAATGTTGGCCGGAGGCTGAGGGTGACATGGGGCAGAAACCCTGTAGGTGCACTTGGAGGCTGCAGTAGTGAAGGTAGGCACAGGGGCAGCGGGGACAGTGGTGGGGTCTCTCTCCGGTGTGGAGGCGTTTGTGGAGCTTCAGGTGGACAAACTGTGTAAAACGGGCCGGACACTGTTTGCATTGATAAGGCCTCTCGCCGGAGTGGAGGCGCTGGTGGGTCTTCAAGTTACTAGTGCTGCTGAACCGCTTGTGGCAGATCTGTAAAACACACAAGGGTTATTAGAATGATTAGATATAGTCAGGATAGTAGACTCTAATAAGTCTTTTATGTAGTTACCATTATATACTTAGCCTATCTCACTATATTACATTTATACAGTTTATATTAACAACATCTGCTATTAGACATATATAGTGTGTAGTCCTTTGGTGGCATCTGGTGGCAACAGTGCAATGCCACACATCCCTCCTTTCTAAGAGGGAAGTAAGGTGGCATATTTTATGTATGAACAAATTTCATAAATGTCATTAGCCTTCATGCAAGATTGGGTGTTTAAATAAGCAAGTGAAAAGTGTTATTTTGTCATGATTATACAAAATCTGTATACCTTGCATTCATGTGGCTTCTCTCCTGTGTGAACCAGGTAGTGTTTTTGCAGGTGGGCCAGCTGTGTGAAGTTCTTGTTGCAGGTTTGACACCTGAAGGGACGCTCCCCACTGTGAACTCGGAGATGGACCTGAGGAACAGCGAAGACATAATGAGTTCTGGATATTAGTGGTTAACTGAACAAAATCAACATTCAGAATATGCCAACGTCAGTAACTTCCTATGGTGAAATTATTACTGCCTCTACAAATCAGTCAGCTAACAAATCAATTAGCAATGTTCATAGGCAACCATCCCCTGAGGTTATTCGGACTATCCTTATTTGCTTTTCTTTAAACTCCTCAAAAAATGCAGCTGTCTCATAGGGACAAAAATCAAACAGATTTTTTTTATTAGACCTAGACAAAGACATATTCTTTTTTATTATCCTCACCTTAAGATTAGACAGCTGTCCAAAGACCTTTCCACAAACGTTGCACTCATACCGGATCTTTCCGTTCTGTCTGGTCAAAGGGTAGGACAGTGTCTTGTACCCCAACGACTGTGCAGCTTCTTTGGTTTTCCTGAGGTCCACTGCGTCACTGGTATTGCTCTGCGTGGCTGAGGTGGGTTTGGACGGGAGATGGTCGGACGAGGCGCCCGACCCCACCGGCGGCGAGCACCTACCTGGGGCCAGAGAATGTCCTGTCCCATGGATGGCGCTGACCATTGAGGAAGCGCTGGATGTGGCAGGTACAGGCAGGTTTGTGTGGATGCTGCCGGGCTGGGTGTACTCTCTGAGGTGATCACTGAAGTTGGGGATTCTGAGGTAGTTTGTCCTTTTGGGTAAGAGGTCTTTGTTGTCTTTGACGTTTGGTGACAGTTCTTGTTTGGTGTTTGATAATGCAAGTGTGAAATCCTTGTGTCCCAGAGGATGTAAGAAGTGTGCATAGTTGTCAAACGGCAGTAGATGTGGCGACAGGGTAATGTTGGGTTTTAATCGGTCGCTGTAGAGAGGGTACGTCTGAGGTAGAAGGTTGAGGCCAAGTGAGTAGTGAGGCAGTAGATACGGTGCCTGTCTTAGAGTGGTATGAACTGGATTGGGTAAAGCTGCTTCACGGTAAGGCTTTGCTAAAACAGGCGTTGGACTGTGTGGGTATGGGAAGTGCAAACTTGGACTACCCAGAGCTGGCCTTTTGGCAGCAGGAGGGCTACAGGACGACAGGGCAGCGTATCGATGGCTGTGGATGGTCTGTGCGTGAGGCTGGATGGGGTAGAGGACACGGGGACACAGAGGGAAAACTGTGGTGTCTGTTTGGGACAAAGGACTGTCGGAATGTCTGGTGGACTTTGAAGGCTCGTTCCGGAGAATTTCAGAAACGCTGTGTCCTCGTTTTGTTGTGGACTTCCTCTGAGATGAAGTCTGTTCTGTGGGACAAACACCAACAAACAAAGGGAAAGTTAGAGTAAAGTACAGCACCAATGTAATGTAATTTAAGTATGTGAGAACATTTTGAGTGAAAAGTAGTAGTAGTTTTGAAGAGATTTGGTTTTTCTTTAGTGTCCAACATATTATGATCTAACTGTCAGTACGTTAGAGTAAAATCTATGATTGTGTGTAATTTCACTTTTGCACAGATTTCAATCTCTCTTGCCACTTCTTCTAGCTCCATTGTTAACGACTGGTGCGTATTCGGGTTCCCTTTTGAAGTCCCTTTATCTGCGCTTTCAATTGTATCTGTTACTGAATGATTTGATTACAAGATAGCAGTGTTTTTATAAGATATTGCATGCTCTACTGTGCATTTTATTTGCTCTTCTTTTAAGGCTGTCTCCCAGACCTGCTTGGGCACTCTACGAAAATGGACACCCGAGGTTAAACAATAAGCGCCTGATGGGGATTCAGATAGCAGCAGCGAGGACAGATGCTGGTGGTTACAGTATGTTATTTGTAGTAGAGGACAGGCCAGCTGTAAGTGTGTATTCAATCTTTAGAGCAGGAAAGTCATGAGATTAAAGTAAACAAGTGTAAAGTTTGGTCACAATGGTTGTAATCTCATGAGCACTGTCACATTGTTACTGTGCATTTTTTAGGACTTGGTTAGTGACTAATTGACTAAAAAGGGGACGTTGGATCATGGCTATATTTATAAACTAATTCAGTAACACTAGAGTGACCCTAGATTTCAAAATGTGCTATACTTAAAATATACAGGGTTATGGCTAAGATTACAAAGGTTCTAAAGGCCAAATTTCAAACTTGCAGCATTTAGGTCTATATTTGTGGAAAATGGGAAGTCAAAGCCGATGATCTAATACATAAATAAGTGAAAGGTTTCCATGAGTTTTGTGCATGGGTCAAGTTCTGTATACAGATCTATAAATTCTTCTTCTTTATACACAGGAAGTCACGAAAGAAGATTCTGTTTTTACTGACTTACTCCAGAAAAGCCAAAGGACAAGAGCTGACAAACAAAGGAAGTCCTTGGCAGAAATATGCATGCACGTTTCACCTACTCTCGAGTTCAATTAACATCAACCCACGCAAACACAGAGGAATCCTTATCTACAGTTGGAAACCCCTCCCCCTGCTTGTGCCGCTGAGAGGCCAGCTCCTTGCAAACAAACAGCCACCACTCCAGAGATATCAATCTGTCAGTGGCTCGCCTTGTCAGGAAGTTCAAGTAGTCACTGGAGCGCTTCCCACCTCTCTTCCTCCTTAAGAGCCAAGTAAATAAGAAGTGTCATGCCAAAATACTGTCAGCACCTCAGGCCCGACCAACACTGATGCACGCGTGTGTTTCGAAGCCTGCAGTTTTACTTCTCACATGTGCTCTGTCTTTGTGTTTATGAGTGAAAGCCAATGCTTTGTGTGTGAATCTTCCAACAGTGTTCCAGAAACATCGCCGTAAGTCTTGAAATCGGTCTCATCTTACTCAGGGACTATAGCTACACCTGGAGACAGGTCCTCTCTGCTTTCAGGACTTCACTCGGTTCTTTTGTGTCCCTGTTTAACAAAAGGCAGTGGGTGTGACTGAGTAACTTCTTAAACGCCTACACAAAGAGCGAGTCAGTCGCTCAGCGGTTTGATTAGAAACCTATTCCGAGATGACAATACACACCAACTCTAGAAGTGTGAGCACAGAAATGCGTCCTATTTACTCAGTTAACTTCATCCATTCACAGAATAAAGAGCAGACAAACCGGTGCTGTCGACAGCAAGTTGTCCCAGTGGAGGGTAGTTGCAGCGCTGGGCAAACTCAGCACAGTACCAAACAAGCAGCTCTTGACCGGGCTGAAGAGGTTTGATGGTGTAAAAGTAGATTTCCAACCCGCTTTGGCACGCCACCAGGTTCTGCCCCTCTGTAGAGCGGGCCGGGTTGACGTAACGCATCCAGTTGCTCCGTTCCTCATTTAAACCGTCTAAAATATGGTGTAAAAGTCCATCTGAGAAGATCTAGGAGATGATGAAACAAATGACAAATGAGCATTATGACATACAGTAGACTGAATGTGAAACTATTATGTAACAGGTTTCCATAATACGCTTTTATGGTAAATAGACCGCATACTTTAGTAAAACAGAAGTCATTAAAGTGACCTAATACTACTTAACTTAAGCACAGCTAAAATATAGCTCCAAAGTTAGCACTGAATGGGAAGAATAATCCATATTGTATAGACAGAGTGCACCTTGACACCAGACACTTATGTAGCTCAATGTGAAGCTGAAGAACAGAGCAGGTTACAATCTCATAAAAACACATTTCTCACCCCATCAAACATTTTTTTACACAAGTTCATATTGAGACATAAGTCCTATATGAGTTTTCACCAGTGCAGTTATAGACACAGCCCTTAGGAGCAAAAAGCAATTGTTAAGCAGGGTTGACTTAAGACCACTATTTAAATGTTGCATTTAAACACATTTTCACATTTTGTTTCAGTCTCACTATTAATTAAACATTTCATTTACTGCATTAGATAGTTAGACAGTTGGTATAACAAGTATATTCTGTATTTCTGTTTGCTAAAAATAAACCAGTGAATTTATATTGTGCCATCATTTAAAAATAGTTCTGACAAGTCCAGACACCACATGAGCGAAGAATGTTTGAGCGTAGATTGTAAAAGAAATTGTCCTCCTTTGCCAAAGAGTAGCAAAGGTGCACAGAGTTTGTCATTAGTGGTTAGATTATTTAAACTTTACATCTACTCTCAACTATCTGTCTGAAGTATCATGTACCACTCTTGGTCTCAGTGCCTAGAACGCACTTACAACACAAAATACTAATAAGGTTAGGGTTATTTTATGATGATTTCATGAAGGGATTTTTGTGCATTTGACAATCTAAGCAATTTAAAAATAGTAACTTCCCTTAACACCAACCTTTTTTTAGTTCTCTGGTATCACCTATTGACTCTTGTATGCTTGACTCATGGCAGTGCTCGTAACTGACTCTGTGTTTGTTATGGCTTTTGCAAATTTTTGGTTGAGCTTGCGTGATTTCAAGGCTGCTGACTGTAAACTGTGCAGTCACCGGTGTGCACATGTTAGTGTAATGGAAGATGTCCTTTATGCTGATGATTTGTAACATCACGGCTGTCGGCCTCGAAGCCACTTCCTTGCTTAGTCAGTGTGAGAATGAGTTTGTGAGCCTGGGGGAGCGTGGACCTGTCGACGGCGCTGTTTACTGGCAGTGATAGCACTGCTGAGAGAAGCGGAGAGTGTAGCCGAAACGCTGCGTCACTGAAACCCAACAGCTGTGTGTGTATGTGACCTCAGGGAACACAGCAAACACTAGCACTGCATTTGCAATTAAGCTCATCTTGTGGTGTTTGGTAATTCAAGAGCACTGGCAATCACAAGTCATAGTTTCGCAGGATGTAGACGTTGGCCACAAGTGCTGAACTAACTGGTGGTGCCAAGCCAGATGGAGAGATACAGGATGTGAACAACTTTCAGTCAAACTTACAGAAAGTGACAAATCTTAAGCCAATTTCACTTACTCTCCAAAAATACTTCCTGTTGGCGTCTCTTGGCAGCGTCTCATTTGTGTAACTTTCTCCCACCAGAGGTCCAAACCGTGTCCCTTGAGGAATGAGTTCCTTACTGTTCACCCCCAGCACCTGTGGATATGAGTTGTGGTAAGATTAAATATTACACTGGCACACATCTGAACTCATACGGACGGTAGATTAATGACAAAAATAAAGAAAAGGCACTGCACCATCCAAGATGTTATAAAAAGGAGGTGTTCTTTGGAAAGGTAATACAGAAAATCCATCACCCTCTGATAGTGCTAAAATAGCTTTAAGGTCTTATAGCTCTAGAAAACATTTCTCTCACGTTTTGACATCAAAGCTTCATTCAGAGTTAAGTGTAGTACTTCAGTGAATATTTTCTATTGCTGCATTGTACTCTATTGTATTTTAATCATGCAAACAAAGTTATACAACATCCTATAATGTGTAAAGCTGAATACAACATAATTAAAGCAAGACCTGTCTCTATGTGTACCTGTAAGTCAACTAAAGGGAACGTGCTCCTGTATACTCACTCTCTTTAAGTTCTTTTAAGTTGTATGCATAAATTGTGTTTGTGAAAAAAGCCTGTTTGATAAATGTTGTTCCAAGATGGTATTGAGACCCATTATTTAGAATTGTTGTGAAGAATCGGGTTGACCCAGCCTCAATTTTTCAGTTTTAGAGGTGGTTATCGTACATAAAAGCAGCTATTAATAAAAGTTAACGGTTCATACTTTTTTTTTAGGTAGCAGTTTCCATTTTTACGTATGATTAAGTTGGTCTAAAGCTATTAATTCAATTGATGAAAATGTTTGAGTAAATCTAACTTAAAGCAGTTCAATTTAATTGTAATGAATATTCTAACTAATTGAAATGATAAATTTGAGTAGGGTCAACTCTTTCTTTGTTTTGCATGAATTGTCTCTAATTTGGCCAATTGAAACAACTTGTTGTAAAACTGTTTCCTTAAGAAAAAACCCAGTCAAACGCTGCCAGACCACAGACAGACATAATGTGTGACGGAGAAATTCTTTGCCTCACACGCTGAATATTTCATAAGCCAATCATCTGCATTTCTCTTGAGCCTCTCTAGCGTATTAAAATTTCACTACTACTCTTGTTCTGTCACCTCCAGGTGTGAAACTGGGCCCTGCATTTCAGGCCTGCAGGGTGGGGAAGCCAGGATAAGGTGTCACGGTCACACCCCGACACTGGCCAAGTGCGCCTTATGCCCCATGTTCAGATACCCTCGAGCCATTGTAAAGTATTCTCCCTTTCATCTCGTTGCTACATAGGGGCATAGTGTAGCCGGATTAACCACTACATTACACTTTATCTACACAGGCTTTTTTTCTTCCATCCGTCTCAGCGGTGGATCTGAGGTGGCCTTCTGTGACAAATTGCTGTAACTGATCTCCGGTATCAACTGCAGACAGTAGTTCAACTGTTATAAGGTGACATGTGATTCACTGAAGTGAGTCTTTGCTTCTCTTTACAGTGTAATTGCAGACTAGGACAATAGCTCAGGCATCCACAGTAGCTTCTAATCATACAGATCTCAAAGCTGAGTGTTTGGATATTGTCTCTGTCTTTGCCTGGATTTGAGGCAGAGAGGAAAGACTGAACTGAACATGACAACAACATGTTGAGTGCTTCCCGCCTGAGGACGGATGAGTAGATGGAAGGATGTTGGGGGTGACGTAAGAGGTCTGGGATAAACAAGTGTAGACACTACTGATTCTGTAAACTCTGGGGTAATATGGTAATAGCCAGGATTCACACTCATCGCAAAATGTAGGCCACTTAAGTTTGGACCACAACTTTTCCCATTTTTTTTTAAATCACTAAGTTTTGCAATAAAAATAGTATATTATAAATTAACTTAAATAAATTAAGTTAAATAACTCTAAATTGAAAGAGGCATGGCTGTGCTGAATGAATATACAGTGCTCATTCATTCATTAACATGTTTGTCCCAGTCCCTTTGCTTTGAAACAATTGGCAGACAAATGCTCTGGTTTATCCAATAAGCCTGTGTATGCATTCAAAGGTTTCAAACAATGGAAGATAAGTCAAAACAAACTTTTGTTTTTTAAGTTAGTTTTGTAATAATCCTGTCCCGGCTCTCTATTAAATACAATGCTAACTGAAAGAATTGGAAAACTTAAAAAGTTATTCAAAATTATATTTCCTGTAGAAGTGTTAACATAATACGGCATGCAGAAGGTAAAAATATGTTCTGTTTTAGGTTTCAGACAGTTTTGATTGCAGTTGTTCAAGTGCTTATGTGTGAGAGTGGAAAGCCTTGAAACACGTTGTTGGAAAAATTGGGCCTTTCTAATTTAAATGTTGAATAATTTAATAATTTGTTGTGTACCTCTGTTGAGTTGCGTTTCAAAGCCAGATTTCTCGGCAAAGACCTCTCTGCTCTCGTTCTAGCGTTCTGGTTTTCCAAGTCTTCCTCCACAGGCTGGTCCATGACAATGTAAGTGCACTTCTCTTCGAACTCTGCCTCCTTCCACATCGTCATGTCTTGTGCCCTTTGTATCGTCTCAGCAGCGTTTTGTGGCGATTTCTCTGACGTCAACATGCTTGCGCCGAATAAGAAGCAACCTGAAGGAGACACAAACAACATCTGGATCATGAAGGGAAGTTTTGAATGGAGCTATAAAAAGGTATGACACAGAGGATACACCGTCTTGGGGATGGTGCGGAGGAGGAGAATCGAACATTCCCATCAACTACCGGCCAAACAAACTTCAAAGAAAAACCTTGGTGCTGTCTTGCCACGTACCCCCCTCCATCCCTTACATCCTGTGACTATATCCACACAATCTGCAGCCTACGAGGGAGGTTTCTGTGCATGTCACACCACTTTCACAAAGAAACCAGCTTTCCCGGTGAATCAAATAGACTTCCTTAAAACTCTCTGGCGCTTTGCCAGCTCCTAAACCGTCTTTCTCTTTCTTGTTGTGATTCCAGATAAGACCTGCTACGACTAAAGCTGATGAGGTGAGGACGTGAGAGCTGCTGATCAAAAAACAATGCATAGATGTAACCTCTCAGACGTTCTTCCTCTTTAGAGTCATCACCAGATTATGTGTGATAAGAATAAGGTCTGTGGTTGATGAGTACGAGTCCCTGTGACTTTGAGTAAATGAAGTAAATTAAGAAAACATTGCTACTAAATTTCCTCAAAGACGTTGCATATTACTTTTGAGCAATATCAGTGACACGGTTCTCAAAGGACCTGAGATGAGATTTATGCCTGACCTTTCGCCACACACACACATATATATAGTTTGTTCCTTTCGTTCTTTCTGTGAAGTGTGTCACCGCAGCTGATTTGGTATGACTGTCACAAGAGTTTAACAGCGGAGTGTGAAAGCATCTGCCTTAATGACATGGCAATTTGACTCAAAATAGGTACGAGCAGGACAAAATGTTACAGGTTGGAAAGTAAAGAAATTACTTGTGTGAAAAATGAATGAATGAATGATTATAATGTGACAGATAAAGTTAACACAGCTAATAAAGTGAAACATTTCCAGTAAATCGAAATTTGTCATGGCGTAAAAACACAAGAAAGTAATGCAACATAATAATAAATGAGACCCAACATACACCAAAAACTTGCCAAAAATGTACATGCGTTGGATTATTAGTAGAAAATGTATAAGGTATATAGAATATAGTAAAGCATTGCAGATGTTTTCAAACTATGCAACCTTTATTTATAATTATTCGCTTCAGCATCTGTAGGATAATTTAAATGATGCATACTTACTCTGAACCCTTGGCAGGACCCACTCATAAGGCAGATTGTTTTTTTTTGCAGTTTTAAGCTCTTTATCCAATAGGAGTTTGAGTGAGTCTTGTCCGTTCTCTGTCTGTATCCTGTTCTTCTGCTGCGTACCTACTGCCTACTGTGTGTCAACTCCACCACCGCACATGCTACTCTGACTCTTTCTCTTGCTTACACCAAAGAGAGAAGGTGTATGTGAGAGTGTCACAGCCACAGATACACTCCCCCTTCCTCTCTGTGCCCTCCCCCCTCGTCCCCTTTGCCCCATGACTCCTCCTCAGACTGTTACTGTCTGTGTGTGTTTGTGACTGTGTTGCCCCAGGGCTGAAGTGCTTTCTCCAGGAGGGGGCCACTGTCACAGAGCTATGTCCGGATCAGACAAATACATCTTTAGTTTCTGACAACGACAAGAGGGAGACATACCTGTGTGTTGTTGTGTCCTGGAGTCAGTGACACGACAGGAGGGGAGGTGACATCAGTGCACACTTGAAAAAAGGTGGGAAATGAAAAAGTTTAACTCATTTACATTTAGTTCAGAAATTACTCTCACTTTAATTATTGCAGATTCATCTTGAAACCACACAAGCAAATTACAATGACATTTATTTTTAATGTGACAAATCTGGCATGTTGATCCTTATCTTGACCTTTTTTATTCTGTTTTTTTACAGAAGTGAGATGTTGACTTTTACTATGTTTCCGGTACTTTTGCTCATGTTTTACCTTGTACCTTTCTTTCTTTCGTTCTTTCTTTCTTTATTTCTTTCATTTTTTCTGTGTTTGGCCGTCTACATAACTTTTATAAATATAACAAAAGTTAGTACGGTATGGTCAAATTTTATTTACAACTTTGATTGATTTGATTATTGATTATTATTATCAAAGTCTGTTGCTGTTATAAATATAGTGTACTTTTTGAGGTATTGTGTAATATTTTTAAGATCGTCATTTATGCTCCAAGAGTGACACTGCAAAAATGGGAGCCATTGTCCTAATGTTGCGTACTGGCTTGACCTAAAAAAGCTGGCTGGTGTGTAGTGTGATGGTAAATATACACAGGGTAAACTTTTTTTTATTGCTTGGTTTCCAGTAATGCTGAGCTTTCCTTATTATTTCTGTAACACATTTATCATTTACTCTCATTTTGGGATAAAGGCAACCCCTGATGCTACTGCACCTTATAAAACAAGGCTAAATCTTAAGAAAGACAAAAATTCTGCAACAAAAGCACATTAAAGGGAATAAAAGGGTTCTCTTATGTCTCCTGTTATATCACCTTTTACCACTAGATGGAGTTGTAAGGTACTCCAGTCTTTCATGGCCACAAACTAAACAAAAATTATTTGAAAAGGAATACTTTTTTAGTTGTAGCATTGCATAATTTGTGCCACAACCTGGGATAAGTAGGCTTTCATTGCACTGTTGTCCTAACTGTTCATACACATACACAGTTATATCTCTGACCTTTTGTTGTTATTGTGTTTGACTGAGAATGAGGACATTTTCAGCATGATTTTTATTTAGGTAATTGGTGCTATTTCAATGCTGCTCTCTACTCCTCCTGCTGTTGAATACATGTAGTTAATGTTTGGACGTCATTACTACAGTTCTAATACATTGTTTTTACATAGCACATAATATATTCATATGGATTTTCCATCACTAATGTTACACTTTTCACAAAACTATTTGTAGCTGTGTCGTGACATGAATCAATTGTCAAGTTCCACCCATTATGTTCTGTGGCTTGTTTATTGCATGTTCTACCTCCATGCTGATCTGATGTTCAGATATGCATTGAGCTGTTGGCCCACGCTTTCACATCAACCAACTCCTTTCTTGTCCTTTTCTCCTTAAGTAACATTTGTTTTGGCACCGCGCCAGAAAGTGTGCTTTGTCAGAATTATTATTGGCAGCTTCCTCAAGTTTGGCACGTGGCAAATGCAAACAACTCATACCTTGTTTCTGAGCTCAGTTAATATTTCTATCTTTCATATTTACGTTCTCTATTTTTGGAAACTTCACTTTGTATGTGCCAAGTGGAAGGTGTTCCTCGTCATTGCATTTCTGTGGTGTTTTGTCCTCCTTTTCATGCATCCTGTTCCACTCACCACACCTGACCAAGCTACTAATTACGGCCGCTGACATGATCCACCGTGTAATTTAAAATCTCTCTCTCACTGTTACTCTCCTTCTCTGTGCCTTCAGTCATCTCATTCAACACCTTTCTTATTCGGCTCCAGCACCTCCCCCTCTTCCTCTCTAATACTTCTCCCCGTTCGTGAACCTTTCTTGGCTACATCTGTTACTCATGTACACTGTGAGTAATTCCCGTAATGACAGCGTGGACCGCTCACATGAGCCGAGATTGCTCTCAGGGCTTTGTGTGGGTGGATATTTCTGAGCCTGTACCTGTGTGGTTAGGCGCTAGTTTGACCGAGTGCATCACGGGACATTGTTAAAATGACAGAATGATGAGTGGTAACACGGTGAAACCTAAAAATGACATGACATGTATTTCAATAAGAAGTATGATTGTGCTCAGAGGCAAGTAGTGTTGCAAAATCAGAATTCCAGAAACAGTCTATATGAGTAAAGTAGAAGTGAAAGTAAAACATATGTACAATATGTTGGAAATCACCAACTTAGGAAAATTATAAATAGAAATCAAAGCGGAAACTTAAGCTATTTTTGATCACTTTTGTGTCACTGCTATTGACTAGAATAACTTTTTGCAAGTCAGTGAAACAGTGAACAAATACACACATTTTCCACCTCAATGGTCCTTTGTTTTGTATTTTTTTTCTTCATTACTTTGCATGCATTTGTACTTTGTATACCTTTGTACAGTATAGTGTATATCCTAAACGTTACCATAATACCATCATTTAAAGACAAAAGTCCCAAATGTTGTCTAGGGCATGGTCACAATGGACACCAACAAACAATTCTCCATTTTTCTACACCTTTTCTACCGTAATCTAGTTTATATCAGTTTCTGTAGTGTGTGTGGGTTTGTCAGTAGCTAACCTCATCCCAACCTAATCATCACGCAGGCATCAAAAAGGATCTTTAAATTTGTCAGTCAACATACTGTACTGTAGGGTTTCTGTACTTGAAGCAAAAGGTGCTGGAATATTAAAGTGCTGCATTTATAGTTCTAAACTATTTGTTTAAATAACCTTATTTATTTATTTATTTATTTATTATTATTATTACATCAATTTTATATAGCAGGGGACGCAAAGACGCTTTACATATCCATTATTCATTCACTCCACAGTCACACACTGGTGGTGGTAAGCTACATCTGTAACCACAGCTGCCCTGGGGCAGACTGACAGAGACGTGGCAGCCATTCAGCGCCTACGGACTCTCCGACCAACACCAAGTACATTCACATTCTTTCACATTCATACGAGGCAAGGTGGTGTTAAGTGTCTTGCCCAAGGACACAACGACAGTATGAACTGTGGGGAGAATGGGAATCGAACCTCCTACCTTCCGGTTGAAGGACGACTGCTGCCCTTAGTCAGTAGTAGTAGAAAAATAACTGTATGGGGCCTTCTTTCCTTTCCTTCTCTCTATCTAAATACAACTCGTTTTATGTAGACCTGTTTTTTACATGAGCCCACACTAAATCAGTTCTCGCTTTCCCAATTTATATTTCAAAACTACACGCCTGTTGCTTGGTTATGACTGTTTACTTCTGCTACTGTCTTCTTATTAAAATATATGATTTAGAATGAATTACATTGTGTATAAGCCATTGGTACTTTCTGGTGTATCATTTACCATTATAAATCAACCTGCGATTCAAATACCACTCTGTTTTTTCTCTGATTCTCATTTCTATATACTTATTTTGATTGTGGGTGTAGGATGTGTCATGTAACTGTGGTCACACACCTCCATGTTGAGCTCTGACCCTGACAAAGAACAGCGGTCTGATGCTTAAAGTGAAGTGGTCAGCCCTGTTACCTCACACTAAGATGGGTTAATGCTGCATGTCCCAACTCATGGAAACTGACTCATTCTGGTTAGGGGTAAGTGGTTGTGTGTTTTAGCTGAATTGTAAACATAGACAGTGGGAATAGACAGCGAGGGTTGGTGATGTCAGCCATGTAAACTGCTAAAGGACCTGTGGAGCCGAAGAAGACTGCAAACTTCAGAGATAACGTTTGTAGATATAAATGCAATTACTGTAAAAAAAAAAGAAAGCAAAAAAAACAACTAAACCCATTTAGTTTGTGTTGGTCTGGACCAAGATCAGAGTAAATCAAAGTCAAGACCAGAGTGTAATACATTAGAAGAGGTTTTCGTGTTTGTAAAAAATTAATCAGAGGCTAGTTTTATGATTTTCATGTTCAATATTTTACAATGTGTAAAAGATGAATGTGTCAGTAGACTTTGAACATTGCAGGTCACATTTAAATATTACTTATACATACTACTTGTCTCTTGTCCTGTGTGCTCAGTCACAATAAACCTGCTTGTAAAATGGTTTCCTGCAGTTGTTGATTCTTGGTCTGCGCAGTAATGTGTATTTTAATCTGCAGTAGTCAGTTTGTAAAATGCAGTGACATAGGCTGGCGGGGCCGCTGGGGCTTCTTGTAAAGTGGCCTATAGGGACGTGTGTAGCCCTATAATTTCCATGCTTGATTCTCTACCTGCCTCGGGTCATTTCTCGCAGCGGGACTTAAAGGCAGCCCCTCCTTCGCTGTCGCCTCCCTCAGGAATCAGGACAATAATCTCTGCCTGGCTCGCTGGAGACTGAGCCCGTTTTATAACCCATTACGGCTAAGATGTTTGACACGGCCGCCACCTCTTGCTTTTTCTTTGACTTTTATGGCCGACTGAAGGAAAAATATTTGACATTCTATCACAACTGTCTCGCTGTCAGCCCCCAGCACCACTCTCACTGTTCGCCTGGGTTTTCGACTGTCATACTGCTCTGTTATCAGCCTGTCAGCCTTTCAACCAACTATGTTCTCACAACTTTAAGTGTTTTTACATTGCTCTGTTGCAACAGTATGCAGGCTTTACAGTTGCACTCAGAGCCAGACAATGAGCCGGAAATATTTTTCTGCATTTTAAAGTTTAAAGAAAATGACTCAATTGGGCTTATACACGTTTGAGTGTTGGTAAACTTGAAACCACTTTTGATCTAGTCTTAAGATCACTGTTAAAGGTCTCAGTCTTGAACAAACGTCTACTGCCACACCATTTGTCCGAACCAGACGTCACACAGGTTTAAGAGGGATTTTTGCAATTTGATGTACTGTATGTTGCTAGTGCTAGTTTTTTCACATTACAAAATACGGGGTAATGGTAAAAAAGCATTATAATACCTATATACATAATTTGTTAGTAAATTAAGTTTAATCCAAAGTTATGTTTGCTATACATTTAAATATTGTAATACAATTACTGTCTCATTCATGCATTTGTCATATCCAGGCTGGACTACTGCAATGTGTTATTCTCTGGACTGGAAAAGTACTCACAGACTACAAATGGTCCAAAACACAGCCGCCAGACTTTTAACAAAGACCAGGAAGTTTGATCACATTACTCCTTCATTACATTGGCTTCCTATTCATGTTAGAGCAGATTTCAAAGTTCTCCTGTTAACATATAAAATCCTTTGTGGACGCGCGCCCTCTGACCTATCTGACCTCATCACCCGGTATACTCCAGCTCGTACCCTTCACTCTCAGGACGCTGGCCTCCTTCAACTTCCTCGAGTAAAGAAGAAGTCTGCTGGCTACAGAGCCTTTTCTTATAGAGCCCCACTTTTATGGAATGGGCTCCCGGTGGAAGTGCGGCGAGCTGACTCTGTTGAAGTTTTCAAAAGCAAACTCAAAACATACTTATTTCACCAAACGTATGGAGACTGATTGATCATAGGTATACGTTTACACTGGTTGTAGCTGTAGATACACGTTTACACTGGTATGTAGCTGTAGGTATAGACACTGGTTGTAGCTGTAGGTACACATTTACACTGGTTGTAGCTGTAGGTACACGCCACTGGTTGTAGCTGTAGGTACACGCTACACTGGTTGTAGCTGTAGGTACACGTTTACACTGGTTGTAGCTGTAGGTACAGACTGGTTTACACTGGTTGTAGCTGTAGGTACACGTTTACACTGGTTGTAGCTGTAGGTACACGTTTACACTGGTTGTAGCTGTAGGTACACGTTTACACTGGTTGTAGCTGTAGGTACACGTTTACACTGGTTGTAGCTGTAGGTACACGTTTACACTGGTTGTAGCTGTAGGTACGCGTTTACACTGGTTGTAGCTGTCGTACATTTACACTGGTTGTAGCTGTAGGTACACGTTTACACTGGTTGTAGCTGTAGGTACGCGTTTACACTGGTTGTAGCTGTAGGTACACGTTTACACTGGTTGTAGCTGTAGGTACACGCGTTTACACTGGTTGTAGCTGTAGGTACACGTTTACACTGGTTGTAGCTGTAGGTATACGTTTACACTGGTTGTAGCTGTAGGTACGCTTTACACTGGTTGTAGCTGTAGGTACACGTTATACTGGTTGTAGCTGTAGGTACGTTTACACTGGTTGTAGCTGTAGATACACACTAAACCGCTCATATTATCACATCTACCTATTACAGTTTTTTCTTTTCTCCCTCCTCCTAGGGTGGAGGCAAACCTCTGACCTACTGGGTGATGTGTACCTCCCCCCCCTATGCCTGTGCTCCAGTGTGAGGGCCCCACCCCATCTGTCATCTACCTTGATGTTGGCTGCGGCTCCATCCACTATTGCACACCCAGAGTGGACACTGACACTGCCAATATAAATGTTTTTTATTTGTGAATGTTTGTGTATTTCTATGTATTTTTCAACTGTCCTGGACACATTCCTGCACGGCCTGTCCGTCCTGGGAGTGGATCTTTCCTTCTGTGGTTCTCCCTGAGGTTTCTCTTTTTTTCCGGCTGGGTTTTTTTGGAGTTTTTCCTCTGACCCTGATGGAGGGTCTAAGGACAGGGGATGTTGTCTAGTGCAGTCTGTTAAGTCCTTTGAGGCGACTGTTGTTGTGATATTGGGCTATACAAAAATAAGTAGTTAGAGCAGTTACAGTATGGCACAAGTGTTTTTGATGAGTATTTTGGCTTTTATGTGTATTTACTGTTATTGTTTAAACCATAAATATTTTAGACTTTGAATAAAAAAAGCTGCTGCAGTGTTATATGTGAGTTTTATGACACAATAAATATCTTGTTCACTAAAGTTGTGATGTAAATTTGTACTAAAGTGAGGCACTATGGCAAGATGTGTTCTGGCGTGATGCTAAGGCTTTAACAATGTGAATTCTAGGCTCATTTGGCAGATCGCAGACTATGATGAGGAAGCACAGGTCCTAAAACAATTTGGTCCTCACATACCATAATCCAAGCATCCATGTGGCCTAAATGTTTGTATAAATACAGCAAGTGAATATGTTCTCTACCCACACACTGACAGCACACTCATTTTGACCTGCTTGCATTTTTCTGAAATTATCTTGCAAAATTTTGTTGACAAAATTGTAAAATGGTATTTTCAGTGGCTCACATAGCAGCCATGAAAAAAGGCCAACACATGTCGGAAAAGTCCGTTCACGGTCCATTTGTTACACACTCTTCCCATAATGGCCACTTAGATTATTGGTGTGACAGGACTCATTAACTAATCCGGCATCAAAACAGTCATCTAACATCTTTCTCCATATATTCCTTATCTTTTCTTTTCGATTTCAAATGTCAGCAGCACAGAACACAAACAGCCCCCGCCGCCACCCACCGAGTCCGCCATTCGTCTTCCTTCAACCGGCGGATGATCTGCTGCTGACAAGCCCAGGGTTATTATCATGGTTTTAAGGCTAAGAGGAATGCTAGCAGATGTCTTTTCAAATTCTGACAAAAACAAAAAACCACCCACAGAGAGACGCTGAAAAAACTCTGCTGTACTGTATACATTTGTCGCTTGGTAATGATAGATGGTGTCCGGAGAAAAGAAATGTGGCTAATAGATCCAGTAGTTACTGAAGAAAGTCTTTCTACAACTGAGTGAACAAAGACTGAACAAGATAAAAACAAAACAAAAGGTCAGGACATATAAGATTAATCCTTTTTCATCAATCATTAATTAATTTATTAATGAGATCATGTTGTACTGTGCTTAGTATTTTGTAATAAAATAGTATGAAGCCCATTCAGTGGTCACTCCTGGGGATCGATTATCATTTAGTAGCTTTTCTGTGTGGAGTTTGCATAAGTATCCTCTGGGTTCTCCATTTTCACTTGCCACCAAAAACCTGTGTCTTCAACAGGGCCAGGACTTCCTTGAAAAAAAGGTTAATAGGTTAAATACCATTAAGGCCAAACTGCGTTATTAGAGTCGTCTAAGTTATTCTCAATTGAAACCAAACTGGCCCAATATACAGTGGTTAATCCTTCCAGTCATATTATATTCCAAAATAGTGTTTTTTCTTTATTTTATATTTTTGGATTGTTCTCTCAGGCGTTAAATATAATGGTTACAAAATGCCACCTTATTACATGTATACATTAAGTAAGAGGGAAAAGACACATACAGTTTGCAAATGAGTTTGCTGCAAGCATGTGGTTGTCTTTTGGAACAATACCTGCTGGATTTCACCCTCTGTCTGTGGTTGACCATCTTTGAGCAAGTGTCCTTTCTGTATTTGGTCTCAAGTGATATTTTCCCACGGCTGCTGCTTAGAATGTGCCCGTATCAGTCTGGGCCAATAAAGATATTTATAGATCTTTAAATGCCTGCAGTGTTTGCCCAGTGTGTGTCTGGTCTTCAGTGAGATGCCTATTCAGATAAAAGTCTGCAACGTCATAAAGACAGTCAAATGGAGAAGAGTCTGCTCCTGAAATTGCTCACTGGATGCGTCAAATAAAAATTGTTGCTTGTTTTTGGCCACTTTCTGTCACATAGTAAGGTTGAGATATTTATTCTTTATTTATTTATTTCTTCTTGCTGTTAGAGACTGCATTTGACAACATGAGCCTCCATCACCATGCTCTGTTAGAGAAGTTATTTAAACATACCTGTATAGCTTTGAAGAAAGGGTTTAAAAACACAGACTGTAAAAGTGTAAGCATGTTTATATTGATTATGGAGTCTCATCTACTGTGACTGTAGTTAACTGGGCCCTGTACATTGTGATCCACCAATGTTTTAGAGCAGAACTCAAGTAGCTACTAGCATCACTAGCAATAATAACAAACTATACAACAGTCACGCTTTTATCACTTCTGGTTCTATAAAGTTTATAGGTGGCACCACTGTTATTTCATTCACATTTTATCTATATAAATAAATATCTTATAAAGGCTGACTTAACATTTATAATATTTAAGCACATGGACAATCAGAACTAAAACATTTAATGACAATAACAATGCATATAACTTAGTGGTGATGATTAATGATGTAAGGATAACGATTTGTAGATATAGATTTATAAATGCTTATTAATGTGTAGTAAAGTGTAACCTGGGGTAGAAAGATAAAGATAATTTTTTAAGTCTAATGACAAGAATTACGTGAACAAATAAATCAGTTGTGGTATTTGCCGGTCTTAATTTAGCATTTAATGTCCAGAGAGACCGAGCAAAACAATGAGGTCAACTCCAAGATGAGTGTACCAGAACCACAAAGTTCTTGTCTTCGACTTGTTTTTGTGTCAGTTTGAATTAAAAGACCAGCAGAGACCACAGCTTGTTCATTTGTCCTCATTGTTTTTGTAATCTGATTTTTTTTATTATTGTTATCACTAAGTATACTCAGCCTCTTTTTACCAAATGCTAATCCATCCATGAGTTTGAACTTATTCTGGAAATGGACTGTGTCTATTTTTACAACTATTGCCTGCTATCTCTTCCAGTGTCATACCCTAGATCTTTAAATATCTTCTCTCCTTTTTAATACACTCTTGTCTCTCGGCTTGGTCTCAGTTAATGTAGTCCTCAAGGCTTTTCTGCACCAATCATGAGTCAGAGCAATTGTCCGTATCCACTTTACAAACCCACTTCAGAGGAGAGCAGTAGTGGTAGTCAATGTGGTGTAAAAAGACTGCAGACCCCAAGGAGCCACACCTGACTGTATTAAAGGCTGCCCACATTGTTTTGTCTTCCTCCTGATTACTGAGGCAGACAGTGATAATGACCAACAGTGAGATGCGTCATCATCCGGGAAGGATACAGTCACAGCACACACACACACACACACACACACACACACACACACACACACACACACACACACACACACACACACACACACACACACACACACTGACTAATTGTAAGGAAATCAAAAATGTTGAGTTTAAAAGTATAATACAATATACTACTTCAATAATCACTAATATGCACAATGGGTTGACATTTGCTCTGTCAAATGAGGAAGGATTCAAAAGGAGGAGTTGTATGTGGTAAGTCCAAATTCTAACTCACACACTTTCCTCATATTTTCTATGATTCACGTGCAGTTATGTGTCTTCAGGCCTGTTTGTCTGTTGTTCAGTGCAGTAAGAAAGTGGCTGCTCTCAGATTCCTGCCATATTTCTGAACAGTTGCTGAGCAAACCCCAGTGAACTCGATCTGGTCTGTTACATTCAGGTTTGAGTTTCTCTGTTTCTCTCCACCCTTCACACGTGCACTTCCTCTACAATATCCTCATAAAGAGACCGAGTACAACCCCCTATGGGCCTTCCACATGACCAAAAACTGTCATGTGTCATGCAAGACGTAATAGGCTAGAAATAGAAATATGTATTTTTGTTCCTATTACTAATGCAAGTTTATATAGAACCAACTAAATAAAATAAGAATAAATGATTACCATGCTGGAAATATTGACTAAACAGATGGTTTAAACTGGAAATGACCTGAATGAGAGTGGATTTATTTGTTACATAAAAATTTTAACTAAACATATTTCCCCCAAAAAAAAAAAAATACTGATTCAAACTGATTAATTAATGTTTTCATCTTTGCACTGATTTACATTCATAGCCAGTGTTGGAAATTACACTTTTCTTTTGCCATTGATTCAACGTTGACAAACCAGGAGCAGAACCTTTTGTATCTGAGCATGTGACAGGCCAAAGCTTGATTATAAAGCCTAGATAAGGTCTTATGGTAATGTTTTTTCCTCCTGATAATTCCTATTAAATATGCCATAAAGTGTTGTACTGTAATTTACTGATTGCTCAAGAGCACACAGCACAATGGAACATATAGTTGAACGCTCAGGAATGGTGTAACCATTAAAGAGAGCGACTTTACATCCGCTGGGTGACAACATCAGTGACATCAACAGGTGCCATAGTGTCTGCCTGTGTGACACTCACGAATGGGACCAGTCAGACAGCACTGTCCGCCACCTGTCTCCGCCGATACCTGCCCCAGTCATTACCAGGGTCCCAGAGCCCCGCTGTAAGTGCACATGTCAACAGCCAAATTACAGGGCACGCACGCACACATATTTGTTTTTCTTTTTAAAGGGTAATATCAGTCTGCACGCAAGCGATACCTTCATTTTCTACTACTCCCTTGGACTCGTTTTTAGACAAACCCTGAAAACAAAGCGGGTGAGGTTCAAAGCCGAAGAAAAGGAGACGATGGACACCTATTGGGGGTGTAATGACAAGCCACAGGAGGAAGAAAAACTTGCATTACCTAAGCCTTGTTGCTCTGCTCGGAGTGGACTTCCCCTAAATGCAATTGTGTAATCAAGCCCATGCTTACTTTACTACTGGACTATTATTGAGCCCATGACAGCACCAAGACTGAGACTCAGTCCTGACCACTTAGTGACAAATGGGGGTACGCTAGTGTTTCCTGATGAAGGCAGGGAGTAAATATTGAAAATTAAATAGAAATAATAGATGATATAAAAATGATATAAATTGTGGTCCAGGCCAGTTTTTAAAAATATGATGTTTATGTTTAGGACTGTTTGAATTGGCTTGTCTTTAACCACGTTCGGTGCGGTAAATATTATTTACAATAATGTATTATATTTGATTACATTATATCTTATTTACAGCTTCACTTGCAAATGGTTGGAAAGAATATGGGTCATGATAATTTATTCTATAGTAACATGTTTTCCTCATGTGCCACGTGCCGTTATATTCTCATGTGACACGTTCACATGGGGGGGAAAGTTGTTCACATTTGATCACATGAGGTCAAAATGTGGAAAACGTGTAATAACGTGAAATGTATTTTTTTTTTTCTGTAACGGATGGTACGGTACATTATGTTATGCTCAGTTTGGTACAGATGACCCTTGCATACACATCACCCAGCAGGTCAGAGGTTTGCGTCCACCCTAGGAGGAGGTAAAAAGGAAAAAAAGCATTATTTTGTCTTGAAGAATAAATATAGTTTTCATTTTTGCACAAGTAAAGATTGTCTAATGTCAAATCAACACCAACGAGCAGACTTTTTAAGTCATCAAAGTGGTAAGGTACTGTTTTTCAGGACAAGCCTCTAAAAAAGCACCACACTAACCTGACCCGTACTGTACTGCTCCAGTGGAAGCATGCCTTTGAAGTCTTCAGTATTAAATTAATAATAAACCCCTTTGTTCTCAATTCACTTTTGACCTATACAAATAAGAAAGTCTCTTTAGATGTTTGCGATATCTGTCTGGAAATGTGACAGGAGAGATTTGAGATGGTATCGCCGACAGGTTTGACAACAAGACACTAGATAGAAAAGACTTTGAGTGAAAGATATCTCCAGACAATGACCTCAGGACTATTTTACTTGTATTCCTTCTGTCTTTAGTAATGTCAGTGTAACGTCAGTGTTATGCATGAGCAACCAAAGACGCTCTTCACCTGAAAGTCGTGTTTGTGTAAAAACTGTCCTCTAATCCATGGCTCTTTCACCAGGTCTACTTTGTGAAACCCGAGTGCTCTCTTTCCCTTTTCAACATGATCACCGCAAACAATGACAAACTTCCCCTTTTTCCTCCGAATGAATGACTCGATCTAATAAGTGTTCTTATCTCAGTACTGTATCTTTAATGGATAATGACAGATCCTAGTGTCACTCTGTTTGTGTCAAGTCTGCAGTGGACAACAATAACACTGGGCAAGTCTGCACAGATCCAATTAATCGCCTCTAATTGGCATCAACAAACAGTTTCAGTTTGAAGAGACAGTTTCTTTTTTATTAACATAATTTAAGACGTGCATCTTAAATATGGAGCGGTAGTCGATAATGACACGGCATGAATTATATACCTCTACGTGATTTAAACTAGCTTAAAGATTTGTTTTGTGAATGTGCTACAAAGAGACAATAGATCTCAGGGTTGGAAAGCAGAAGTAATTATGCTCTAAAGTTGGGATAGATAGGTTTTGGGAGAGTTTAATTTAACTTAAACCAACTGTATTGCCCACCGTAATGAAAAAAAAATATTTCAACACACACAGCGAAAAAAAAGGTTAATAAGGTAAACATGGAATATGAGAGATAATAAAAGAGATAACATGCAAAAACATGCACAATCTCTTGAAAAAAACTGTTCAAAATGTTGTTGTTTTTTTTTGCATTTGTATTAATTGCTTATTCAGTAAATTACTAAATAGGGTATTATCTATTCTGTGAGAAGTATTGTATTTTAACAATCGCCAACTCCCCTGCTTTAAGATCTTTCAACTTTAACCAATTAAAGGTTAGTTTAGAAAGAGGAACAGGGGACCACAACAACAACTGGGCAATTGCTTCAACTGAAATATTTCAGCAAGATGTGGGCCTCTGTCTACTTTGTAATTCTGCAACAGAAGAAGGCTGGGTAAAACCATATCAAAGAGTAATCTGCGTGTTTTTGAGCGAGATTAGACAATATAGGTGTAAAGTTACTGTTACTCATTTAAATATATTGTTAAGTCACTGTGGAGATTCTTTTACATCCCCCTTGATCTCACTCAGGAAATGTAATGTCTGGCAATAAGCTATGACTTTGTCTTTCAATCTGTCAAATATTCTTGTGTGTGGTTTGGTG
The DNA here is from genome assembly GCA_024416835.2 of Perccottus glenii. Taxonomy (NCBI): domain Eukaryota; kingdom Metazoa; phylum Chordata; class Actinopteri; order Gobiiformes; family Odontobutidae; genus Perccottus; species Perccottus glenii. The sequence continues at coordinate 5,841,416 of CM044564.2, read as the reverse complement.
AGCCAAAGATAAAATTCTACATCTATATCTTGCATTTATTCTTTCAACATTTGCAACTTACTCTTTCTCAGCACAAGGTGTTGTCAGAAGAACACATCAGTCTAAATAGACGTTACAATTGAAGATATACTCAAATATAAATGTATTTACAATAGTCATTTCTCTTGTATGCTTCTTTATTATACTATCTCTGTATTGGTACCTGACTTACAATATAACTGTCCCTTTAATATAGCCCAGTCCAATAGCATTCACACACACAATCACATGCACGTTTAGCATTTCCTATAATTTGTGCGTCCGATCACATCCTCCTTCCGTGAGCGCTGTAATTTCCCGGGGACCGTATCCTCAATAACATCCTGTTGTCTGATAGGACGTCTAAAAGGGGGCTAGTTTGGACTGACCCGCTGCCACATCACACACACAGGACAGGGCACAGACTGTTGTCCCGGCCTCGGCTAATGACAGCGAATGGGAGAAAGAGGCAGGAAGCAGTGCTCTGTGATCTCTGCATTCAAAAGCGTCCTTATTATTGCTTATGTATTGTTTTGTCGCACTGGGATCCCTCCGACTACTGTTATTACACTGAGACACACACATCTGACTGTGATGGGTGAGGAACGGCTTTAGTGTAAGGATTAGGGTCAAGAACATGTTTGACAGAGGAGTTTGTAGAGACTGTGGAGGCCTCAGGCAGTTTGCACCTGCAATAAAGACATGTATAAATGTGAAGTCATCGCTCTAAATTGTCCATAATAGAATAAATATACGTATAAATAGTTTTCTGTAAAGCCTCGTTCACATATACACTATCCTCCAAACTCCAAAAACAAGACCGTTTATACAACAATGAACAATGAAAGAGCAAAGATTCAGTTGCAAAAAAATGTAAATCCGCTCTGTTGACGTCTAAAGTCGATGATAGCATACTCAGTGAAAAGATGTTGTAACAGCTGGGTCTCATGGTTGCTGACAATAGTTATAAATATAATATAATATAATAATATATTGTTGTATTAGATATGTAAACCCAATCCAGTTTTTTTTTTTTTACCCAGAAGATATGCTGATGGGAACCTGGTATAAACTCCAGGTGGGTGTCATGTATGAACAATGTCTGAAGATCTTCCACAGGAGATGTTCAAATACATGTTACTGAAGTTTATATTGTCAGTCACTTTTATTTACTGATGCTGTAAGTGTTCACAGATCACAAAAACCCTGTCCTCTCTTTGACGTTAACGGCTGTAACTGCTGTTAGCTTTGCGTTGTTAACAAAAACATTTTGGCCTCACCCCGCTCCCACACGTTCTGAGGAAGCGGCCTAGGCACAAAGTCTGGAGGGGATTCTCTGGACATGCTCTGGAGATGTGCGAAAAGGCCTCAAGTGTTGATCGTGGCATTAACTGGTGGATAATTGGTACAGAATGTATTTTATTAAATGACACTGTGTTCAAAATTGTAACTGGTTTACTACTATGTCAACACCTCTGAATGTAGAAATCTTAGACTACGTTTAGTTCAGAGTGTACCAAATGACACATCCTGTAGTTTTCCACGACTGTTGTTGACATGAGTCATATTGAATCCTTATCTTTTCAAATCAGATAACGGCCACTTCAAAATGTGATCCTAAATCAAATACAAGGGAGATCCTTTGTCATGTCATCTTAATGTGTCTATATTCGACTTATTGGATTTAGATATTGGATTAGACTTTAGAGTAGGGGGCACGTACTATCATGGCTCATGCTGCAGCATTAGTACATGCATAGTGTTAAGGTTAGGGTTAGGGGTTTTCAGTTAGAGTTAGAATGAAAATATGATGAAAACATGATAAAATAATGCATGAATTCATGATAAAAATGTGCCCCCTACACTAAAGTGTTTATGTTTAAGTGTTATACAGAGAGAATTGATTTTATTGCAATGGCCCTATATTGACTTCATTGATCCTTGATTTTGTCTTGTCTGAACATGGCTTCTTTTTCATGTAACTGCGAACGTGACTTGGCCAAATTCCACTGTCCAGACGCCAACTGAATCAATTATGTGGGTGAACTGGTTTCACCTATCTTTAATCTGATAAGAAATATTACGTCTCTCTGCAGTTACACGACTAACTGACACACAACTTCCTTTTCTACTTTTGAGGTGCACAACAAAAAGCAGCCCTTTTTGCTCAAAGCCACAGGAACTGAGTTGCTGAGATTTATGAATGAGTTAACCTTGTAGTAACCCTGTGCAGTGAAACACAACAGGTGGCCATCCTTCTTTATGCTCCATAGAGAAGACAGGTGCTTCCGGCTATGTGGGAGGGGGACAGGTCAGGTCATGACAATGGATGTACGAACACTTGTAAACCCAGCCCAACTCCAAAACAGTCAACACGACAACCCAATCAATCTATAAAAAGTCTATATTACAATGCTAATGCAAACACGCATTCATTCAAACTGGGGATTTGTTCAGTGGCGTCACAAGACAATTGACCCATATCTGCCTTTGGGCAAACAGGAAGACCTCCACTTTACATAGAGGGGTGTTCTTGACTCAATCTTAGCAGCAAAGGGTAAAAATAACATGACATGGGGGAAGGGGAAGTAGGGACAACAAACATATCCTCTTCCAAAGGTCCCTTAAGGCCAGTGGTGTGGAGATGTCAGGACGTATATAGACTAATAGCATAGAATTTCATCAAAAACAACACTTACTTATGTGCTTTAACCTGGCATTCCCCACTTTCACTGTATGTACGCACAAGGGAGACGACGCCGGTTAAGCAGCTTCTTATCTCCCTCAAAGTGTTACATCAGGTTTGACGTTGTAATAGTTCTGACATGCTTCGAACCAAAAACGAAAACACATAAGACATCTCTTTGTCCGATCAGCACTGGAATTCCAACTATGTTTTTCCGTCTTGTTTGTGTGCAACAGTGTGTAATTAAACCACCTTCTCAGTCTTTTATGTGCATTTCTAAAGAAGGGTTTTTACAGTGACAATGTGGAGCGTGACACAACATATGAATCATAAGTCTTCAGAACTTCACTTAACTCTAGTGGAGATCCCCGCTTAACCATTTCTTACTGTTGGCCAATGAGTTTTTATTTGAGACATTTGGCTGTACAATAATATTTTCTATCTACATACAGTATGTGAGCATTATCTTATAGTTCAAGTAGCAATGATGACAAAAGCAAGGACTTTATTTAGGGGCAGTTCCATAAAAGAACTAGCTTGTATCATACACTAGAATGTGTTTATGAGCCAAGTTAAACAGTATAAATACATCGCTCTGTTAGCATAAATGTGATTCCTGGACGACAATCAAGTGTCACAGAGATAATATTGCAGTACAAAGTATTTTAGTACAACACTCATCATCTATATAAAAGCAAAATAAAGGGCAGCATCAAATGTGTACAATTAATAGATTACAATGGATGAAATAAAATGATTAATCTGTCTCCATGAGGAATTTGTTAAAAGGGTAAGATGTTTGGGGACAGATTGATGTTAAGACACCACAGAGAAGGAAAAGTTACGAGCTGAAGGACCAACACAGACACACGCCATTAAAAAAAAAAACAAACAAACAGGGATCTGTTGAAAAGAAATGAAAGCAATAATGACTTGTCAGTGATACTTGTCAGCTACTACAAAATATTTTTACTGTAGTGACGTCGAGATTAGAACAATAATTGTCTTAATAATGTTTCACAATAAATACCACCTCATAAATATTTGTCAGAGTACTACTGCATAAAACAGTAGTAACATACAACCGAAACATAATAGAGACGTGTAGACCCAGGTTTACAATAGTTTAAACAGGAGTTTTATTCCTGAAGGCATTGATTGACTGTTTGATTGAAGCTCTTGAAGCTCTACAGATTACCAACTGTACCAAAGATTAATCTCATGTTTAAAGCAGAACTTAAAGCCAGAGCTAAACAGCATTATAATTTAAGATAATGGTCCAAACACAAAATAACTAGGGGATTTTTTTTTTCTACAAAGCCAGAGTACAACCAAGGACAGAGGTTAGTAAGGTCATTTTGAACCCATCAAAATAAATGTCACATAACAAATAAAAGTGCTCTGTTTTTGGATTTAACTCTGTTTTTGTCACACCCTCACCATACTGTTGGTCCTGCTTTTGTGTTAGGTTTAGTTCTACTATCAAACAATGATACAAAAAAAAAAAAAGAAAAGAAAAGCACATTAAAAAAAAAGTTATTGTAAAGCATTGTAGTTATGAAAGCCACAGGACGTGCCCAAAAATGAGAGGCATGCACTATAAGATGTAGTGTTTCTAATCTGTGAAAGGGAAAACTCACACATTTATTAAAAGGTTGTAAACAGACATTTGAGACCACACAAGGGTTAACTAATTTGTGTAACCTGAATTATAACATTAAGTCCTTTATTAACTATCAGTGTGTTTATCTGAGCACAGATTTGGGCTGTTCTCAGGTTACCTCTCACCTCAGTGTGCCTCGTCCTCCTCTATCAGTCACTGTTTAAGAGTGAGGCCATGATGATAAATAGTTAAATCAGATTTGATTGATTAAAGACAGGAAATGAGGAGGGGGCTGTGCTGGGGTAAAAAAAAGACAGGGGGAAAGAAAGACGAGGCAATGGCTGACCTCTCTCCTTCTTTGTCACAGAGATAAGAGCGCTGATGGAGATTTCCAATGCACTTAGATAACCTTTACCTCAGTTTGGCGGCAATACAAATACAGCTTTTATAACTTATTTGGAAACATGGAATAAAGTAACAACAACCTCTAACTATGTTGTGTTGTGTCAAATTATAAGAGCATACTTCAAAGGGCTTTGGGAAATATTTTAAGTTTTTAATTTGAAATTGGCAGTGATATACTTATGCTGAAGCAATTAGGTGACAGCAAATAGTAACTCATAGCTTTTTTGTAAATGTGATTTTGTGATAGAGAATCTCTCTAAATGAATATTATTGCAACTACTAACAGTAAGCAATAAAATTTCAAATTACAACTTCACTTTTTTTTACACCATCAGCTAAATTGGTGGCCCCAAAAGTACTATTTTATAGAAACTTAGTATATACTCTATATTAAGCATTCTTTACCAGAAAGGCATAAGCAGTATTTCACCAGCCAACAATATTGGTCTGACTTTGTTCAATAATCTTATTCTAAATGATAAAATGACACATACTAACACATGATGTACATCTTATTCAATCCTTTAAATCAAATTGGTAGATAAGTTACATGTATCTGCCTGAATGCTTCATACAGGTTCCGGTACAAAAGTATATCAACTTCAAGCACAGCCAGGTGAGGAGTGTGTAGGTTATGGTGAGGTGTGTAGGTTTTGGCGGCATCTGGTGGTGACATTGAAATTCCACACCTCACGAGCCCTTCTTCACTTCAACTACACATTATAAACAAATTTCATAAATATTCCAGGGTTTAATACAAAAGTCTGTGTTTAGCAAGAAACATTTATACTCGTAATACACAACTGCAGCAGTGATTAGTTTGTCCACTCCATATCGATTAAGGATGATATTGTTGTTTTTTTTTGTGGCAATAAAATAATCTCCAAAGCTTATGTTATGCCACTTGCTGACAGTGTCAGGCATGAGGTACACAGGGGCCCCAATACAAACTAAACTTAATGCATATTAGACATAAAAATGATAAATCCATGCACATTTATAATTATACAGAGAAATGTTCACAGGAGTGAAACTATTTCGCTCTTTACTTCTCAAAAGTATGCTGTTGTGTTGTAATATTTTCTTGGCCACTAGAGGGAGGTGTCCCTCGTGAGCTACTCAAACAGCAGCTGTCAGTGTTGTCTTGAAAGTGATCCTTGACTAATTTGGAGCGGGGCATCTTTTCTGCCAAAACCTCCAGCGCCTTAAAGTTTATGTTTTGCAGATTCCCGAGCCTCATCAGTCAGTCATTATTTCACAGTCTGTGGCATCTTTTAGTTTTACGTCACTCCCGAAAACTCACGTCCAAAATGTCCTTTCAATATCCACAAGCTTTCCGCGACGAGGCAGTTGTAAGTACACCTAACGGCTAACGGGCAAGCCTAACATGCTAACACGCCGGGATGCTTAATCATCATTCTTTTCATTCATTGGAAACAGGCGGCTGCTTTGTTAGCATGCTAGTTAGCTTAGCCAGGTCAGCGGCTAACGTTTGACTTTGTTGACAGTTGCATGTGCAGCAAGATGTTTCTTATTAACCTATTGATCTGTTTTACTCGTGCGTGTAAGTTTTATTGTTATATAACAAATCTTAATATTTTAGTTTCTCTGTTGTAATTAAGTAATTTTTAAAGTATATATTTTGTAACAGTCTAGACAGTTCTTGTTCAAATGTGAGTGTATGCTGGGTTTCTATTTGACCTCTTTAAAATACTGCTTAAATATTTGGTCTCCGGATGCATTAATAAAGTTGTCTGAGATTTAATTTATAAGCTTATATAATGTTGTAAATGTGACAGGTGGATGACTATCATGGACAGAAATTACCAGACCCCTACAGCTGGCTGGAGGATCCTGACAGTGAAAAGACTCAGGTAAATCATCATCAAGGATTAATAGATCGGTTGTCCTTCAACCAGAAAGTAGGCGGTTCGATTCCCGCTCTCCCCACAGTTCATACTGTCGTTGTGTCCTTGGGCAAGACAAGAAATCCTGCATTGTATCTCTGTAATATTTTACTTGTTTGTTTGTAGCTCATCACAGTATAATAAAATGGTTCTAAATGTTGTAATGATGGTAATAAAGAAGATGACATTTTGTCACTTATCTAAATGACTCAGTGTATCCTAAAGCGGTCAGTGAGTGTAGTATTATCTATAAGTTGTTTAACATAATGTCTCTTTTCTTGACCTGGTATCACTCTTCATCAGGAATCTTACAAGAAGCAGCCTCTTGTAGTGTTTGTAGTAAGATGGAACACATCTATGTAATGAATGTGTCTTGTCTTGTTCCAGGCTTTTGTCACTGCTCAAAACCAGCTGACGTTGCCGTTTTTAGAACAATGCAAAGTTCGGGATCTGTTCAAAGAGCGCATGACTGAGCTGTACGATTACCCCAAGTACAGCTGTCCCTTTAAGAGAGGGAGCAGGTGAGATGAGCCTTCTTGAAAAGTGTCCTAGCACCAGCCTCCTTGTACAGTTTGATCATAAAATAAGGAAATATATGTTGTTTTCTTCTGTCATTGTCGAGGTACTTTCACTTCTACAACACAGGACTTCAAAACCAGAGTGTGCTGTACATTCAGGAGAGTCTCGACGCAGAACCTACAGTATTTTTGGATCCAAACACATTTTCTGATGATGGAACAGTGGCTTTGCGAGGTACTACTTAATAACCGAATTTAATTTCACTGACAATGGTTAGACAGGGCACCGTTAATATACAGTATTTTTTTGCCTGTATTAATTGATTGTTTCCGTGCCCATGATTATTACCAGGATATGCCTTCTCTGAGGATGGAGAGTACCTGGCTTATGGCACCAGTGCCAGCGGTTCTGATTGGGTGGAAATTCGTTTCCTCCGGGTTGAAGGAGCCAAGCCTTTGAAAGACCAACTGGAGCGAGTTAAATTCAGCTGCATGTCCTGGACACACGACGGAAAGGGGCTTTTCTACAACTCCTATCCCGACCAGGAAGGCAAGAGTGATGGTAAGCCTGCATGTTCCACATTTAAAAACATTTGACACTGACATTGGTCGTCCTTTGCCTTTTCTCACAACTAATACCACTATAATCCCCGCCTCTTTCAGGCACTGAGACCTCCACTAACCTGTTCCAAAAGCTGTACTTTCATGTTTTGGGGACGCCACAGTCAGAGGATGTCCTCTGCGCTGAGTTTCCAGACCACTCCAAATGGATGAGTGGAGCAGAAGTATGCTTTTTCTGCTAATTTTACAAGAGCTAAACTTTCATTGAGATATAATTCTGTGTCTAAAGGCATTTATGGATTGCAGGTTTCAGACGATGGTCGCTACGTGCTGCTGTCCATCAGAGAAGGCTGTGATCCAGTAAACAGACTGTGGTATTGTGACCTAAAGACCACTCCTCAGGGTATTACAGGTAAAATCACCTTTACCAGCTTTTGTAACAATACAATATATTATTAAGTAGGGGTGTGCATTGGCACTGCCCTCACGATTCGATTCAATTACGATTCACCAGGTAACGATTCAATTCAATTCGATTCTACGATGCATTGCGATGCATCAAAATTCTACTGCACACAAGGCAAATTTTTCATCAGTCATGAGGCAATACAAGTAGATATTAAACAACTGAATTTATTGGCTGCTATGTGTCTCCTGTATCTTTCACATAAAAGTTATTAAAATGTAATTAAATAAAATTAAATGGTACAGGGTATTGGATATGGCATTTTCAAACCTGAAAAAGAAAACAATCAAAATCACTGCTTTCAGTGTTTTTTTACACAGTAAAATAGCAGCTCTAAGACAGGGCACTTCCTGAAGTCTTGTGCAAATATTAAAATAATAAGTAACACTATTTTACCAACAACCACCCAGGAATAAAAAATATTCACTGCAACAACACACAGTAACCACTTATTACTGTGAAAATCTTTTTTAAGTAGTAAAGTAAAGTGCAAACTATTCTCAACAAAACCGCAGCTTAGCAGCTTTAAGACAATGACAAGTATATGCCTGCCCTGAGCCTACCATCACATCTGCTGCATACAATAAAATATTAAGATGTGAAATACAGTAATGTAAACCAAAAATAAAGTCGGGAGCTTATACCGGGGCTCAATTATTTTAAGCATTTGGCGAAACCCCGCATTTTCTACCACGGAATAGGGTCGTAGATCCTTCGCTATAAAACATGCCACCGATCGTATGATCCTCTTTGCTCTCTCGGAGTTGTGTGGCAATGTTGACACTTGCGACTCGTCAATTCTTGGCTGGGATGTGTCGACTTTTTGTGTTGTTGTTGTTGAAGCTAACTCAGGATGCCAACGATCAACATGGTTCGGGAAGTTAGTTGTATTGCCAACGTGCTTAATTTTAGTGTGGCAGATTTTACACACCGTGTAAGACTTGTCTAGTTTCCCATTCACTTCATAAAATCCGAAATGTGCCCAGATGTCCGCTTTCCAAGCTTTGGGCGCGTTTTTAATAACCCGTCTATCGCGGTCATCTCCCTCCGCCTCAGCCATCTTGCTTGTTGTTGTTGTTATTCCCCCGGAACCGGAAGTATTTGAAACTTCACAACTTTATTGTCCAGAAAATAAACAGTGACATGTCGATTATGGCACTTTGCTGCATCGATGCTGAATCGTTCATGCCCCGCATCGCAATGCATCGCCGAATCGATTATTGTTGACACCCCTATTATTAAGTTCAGTTCCTGTACCAAAAAAAACAAACACTTTAGACATTTTTATACATGGCAAAGCAAATATTTGAAGTATTTACAATTAAAATTTAGAATTTCAGTGGCTACTCTTCCTACTGCCATCTTTGTAGAAAACACTAGCCACATTTTTTTCACAAATCATCTTCTGTTGCACCATTACTACTGCAACAAAACGTGTTTTGTTTATCAGTAATTGACTAAAGTTATACTTCTTTTTTTCTGTTCAGGACTTTTGCCGTGGGTAAAGCTGATTGACAACTTTGACGCCGAATATGAATATGTCACAAATGAGGGCACACTGTTTACATTTAAGACTAACCTGGATGCGCCTCGATATCGCCTCATCAACATTGACTTTGCGTCTCCGGATCAAACGAACTGGAAGGAGCTCATTCCTCAACACGAAAAGGATGTTATTGGTGAGTGGCACAAATGTCATCAGAGCTTGGAGGTAGTTTTTTTTTAGTCCCAGGCTAAATAAACAAAGTCTTTTGTCCACTTTTTTGTTTTTATCTTTAGTGTTTGCCACGTGTACATACTCCAGCTACCTGTTTGTGTGTTTCCTGCACGATGTGAAGAATGTGTTGAAAATGTACCGTCTAAGCTCAGGAGAGGAGCTAAGGACCTTTCCTCTTGATGTTGGGTCGATAGTGGGCTTCACGGGACGAAAGAGGGACTCTGAAATCTTCTACTATTTTACCTCTTTTCTTTCTCCAGGTAACAAACTTTGACAAATGTACACTAACTAGAATTTATTTGTGTTCAAATTTAAAGTACACAATTATTTCATGGCTTATGCACAATACATGCTGACTTTATGGGACGGTAAACCCATAATTTGCACATTTGGTCATAAAAGACACAGACCTCTGCTGATTGGATCATATCTTAAAAGCCCATAAAGAACACATCATTTAGAAAGAGTGTGATAGTTACACACAGGGCAAAGTCAAGCAAATGCATTTATCTAAAAAAGGAAATCCAAAATGGAAGTGCACCTCAGACGTTATTTTTTCATGATCTGAGACATTCTTACAGCAGATGTTTTCAGCTGTTCAACTCTACCTTGCCTAGTATCCTCAAATAACTGTAACCAACTAGACCACTAGGAGGCGATAAGTCAACATTCTGATTCCATTTAATTAAATAATAAAAAATGTATTTAGTATTTTACTGATGAATGCTTATATACTTAATATATTACACAAAACAACAATGGGTAAATGGAGTGGCTATATCAATAGGCAAGTAGATTTAAAATAAATCTTTAGATCTGAGTTTAGATCTAAAAACACAAATGTCTGTGGATTAGGAACGCAAATGTAGAAGAAATTAAATGTTTTTAAAATATCTTTATCTATGTTTTTCAGTAATGATAAATATACTTGTATACAAAATAAGCTATTGGACTTGTGTTTAAACCCAGCCATCATTTACCACTGCGACCTGACCAAGGAGCCTCTGCAGCCCCACATTTTCAGAGAAGTCACAGTGAAAGGTTTCAACACTGCAGATTACCAAACCACACAGGTAACTCTCTGATACAAATTCACTGATATGACTGCTGTAGCCCTTCTAACAGTTTTGTCTCTGTTCTCTAATTTCTGTTTCAGATCTTCTATCCCTCAAAGGATGGCACTCAAATCCCTATGTTTATCGTTCACAAAAAGGGCATTAAAATGGACGGCTCTCACCCGGGCTTTCTCTACGGCTACGGTGGTTTTAACATCTCCATTACCCCAAGCTATAGTGTTTCTCGCCTCATCTTCGTCCGACATTTAGATGGAGTCCTTGCTGTTGCAAACATCAGAGGAGGAGGAGAGTATGGTGAGACGTGGCACAAAGGTAATTATAAATGATTAAATCCTTTGTTCAATTTAGGACTGGTCTTGTATAAATGAAAGAATGTTTGTTTTTTATTAATTAAGCATTTTATTAGATAATAGTTGTTAGGAAATGCCAATCTAAGCTGCACGTCTGTATAATTTTTCCTTTTAGCTGGCATGTTGGCCCATAAGCAGAACTGCTTCACAGATTTCCAGTGTGCAGCTGAATACCTCGTCAAAGAGGGGTACACTTCTCCTTCTAAACTCACGATAAACGGAGGCTCTAATGGAGGCTTGCTTGTAGGTATGTATCCCTCTCCTGCTGCTGCTATGGAAACACAAATGATAGCTGTTGTTGGAGTTACATTGAGTTTTTATGTTTCCCTTCAGCTGCCTGCGTGAACCAGCGACCGGAGCTGTTTGGTTGTGCCGTAGCTCAGGTCGGTGTCATGGACATGCTAAAATTTCACAAGTTCACCATCGGCCATGCCTGGACCACAGACTTCGGCTGTTCAGAAAAAAAAGATCAGTTTGATTGGCTTATCAAGTAAGTGCTGGATATCTCTGTGAAGGTTCTCAGTCATTCAGGTCATCTTGAAGAAAAGGTTAAAGCAAAAGCATCTGGGCTTAGTTTTCAAAGTGAAGTCCAACTAAGTCCAGATGGCTTTGCTTTAATCTTTTCTTTAAATGCTGAATAATCAACATAGTGACTATCCAGGCCTGTGTATTAGTTGTTCTGTGTGCAGGGGATCTTGGTTATAACGCGCTTCCAAATGAGAATGTCCAGACTGTCAAATATGTTTGGGCTATGTCCCCGTTTATTGAACAGAAATGAATGAGTAGAGTCTCGGTGAAGGATAGAGTTATTGTAGAATATTTCCAGTGTGTAGGTGAGCGTGACCTCCCGTCACCCAAGCACCCTAAACGCTCTCAGACCTCTAAACACCTTGCCCCACACCGCCACCAAAGGTCAGGTCAAATATAAAACGAAAAACCCAAATGCATTATGGCTCCTACAATCAATCTGTAACAATAAAGTCAATATAATTTATTTATCTAATATTTTCCTGACTTATTATGAAACTATCCTCCTAAAGATGCCTCGCATGTCCAGCATAGCTTGCCATTAGAACGCCAACGGAATGCATTAGAAATAGTTAATTTTCTGTGTTTAAGATTTATATAGCTTTACTGTATTAAAAAAAAAAATAGTAAGTACCCACACAGTAATAAGCTCCCTACCAATGTGTTTATTATGTTGCTACCTTATGAACCAATGCATCTGCAACAAAGTTTGTTTAAACTGCAGTTTAGTTGGGCCAACCTTATTTAATAGAAATAATAAACTACTCTTAAGCAAAAACATGTTCTTTCTCACAAGTTGTATTGAACCAGATTTTACTCAGCTCTGAGAGACACATAAATAATCCAGACGATAACATTTCCCGGACTTAATGTAAGGAGTTTATTTTAGCTCTAACTGGGACATACAGTAGGGTGTTATGAGTCAAATCTTACTAAACTAAAACCTGAAATGTTCACATAACCTTTTATTTTCGTGCAGATGATTAAAAATATATTTTTATCCAGGTATTACCCTAAATAAAAAATATATATAATTCCTAATGCTTGGGTGTTTTTAAATTTTTACTTTTACTATGCAAATTACAATTATGAGCCCTCTTTGTATCTTGTCCTTCCTAGATACTCTCCACTGCACAACATCCGTGTCCCTGAAGGCAACGGCGTCCAGTACCCAGCTGTGCTCCTGCTGACCGGTGACCACGACGACCGAGTGGTGCCTCTCCACTCTCTGAAGTACATCGCGACTCTGCAGCACGTCGTAGGTCGCAGCCCGAAGCAGACGAACCCACTGTTCATCCTTGTGGACACAAAGTCAGGCCACGGAGCCGGCAAACCCACCAGCAAAGTCATCCAGGAGGTGGCCGACACGTACGCCTTCATTGCTCGCTGCCTGAAGATCTCCTGGGTTGAATAACTGTTACTTTTTCATGTTTGGAATACGGTTTAAACAAATTAGCACAGGATCTTTTGTACAAACAGTCATCTGGATGTTTTTAGCTGATGTTTACACAACCAGCACTTCTCACTTGGTCATTTTGGATTTCTTTTTTGTTTCTAGATGCATTTATACTCAAGCCAACATGTCAGTTTTTGTTTGTTACAGTATTTAAACAGGGACAGGTAACGTAAAGCTGAACTGAATGCATATTATCCGTTAAAGTCATGAAGGTAAAATGTTATTTCATCTCATGATCCATCTTAGATTTATGTAATGGACAATATCCGCTTCCTGCAGGTGCTGTAACCAATGCTATTTATTTATCGTTTGTGCAGACGAACGAGTCTAACAGATTAACATTATATTGTGTAAAATATCAGACTGATAATTCAACAGTATTTGTCAAACTTTGTGTGTGTGTGCGTGTGTGTCAGTGCCGGCATTTCTTTTTCAGCTGATAATGATTTCTACCTCTTGACTTGTGCTGTTTGTTTTCCTTTTAAAGGGAACAGAACACAACGCCCTCAAACACAATAAACCTTTTTAAACAGCCATCTTGCTTTCATTTATTCTCTTGTATAGTATGTACTTATTATTTTGTTCTGTTCCTTTAATAAATACTGCACTCTGTCAAGTAAATATTGTAAAAGCTTTTTGACAGAACAATGAAAAAATTCTGTGACTTTTTTTAAGAATGAGAGAACAAAATTCAGCACAAAGACTTATGGGAGCACTGTATACGGTGCACATACTGTAGCAAGAAATCATATAGATTGCCATATTGAAAGGAGATGGATTTTTTTGTGTCTTTTATGGCAAAATCTGAAATTACAGATAAGAGTTACAAGAAAACACACAGAAGTGAAAAAGTTAATTTATAATGAACATTTCACATAAAACACAAGCTAAAAACTTTAAAAAAAATAAGAAGGTAAAATTAGCCATAACGCATAAAAGAAAAACTTAAATAGCACCTGTATCACTAAGTAGTAGAACAAAATGGAGAAAAGCAACATAATATGGTCGGGTTATTAACAGCAGTTGTACACTTGCACTCTACACTCTCAGATTTAAGGTGACACCACAAATGCTCTGGTTTTTTTATGTTGTTTAAGGTGTTGCTGCCTAAAAAAAAAGGCCTTGTTAGTTATCTGTGCCGATGTTTAAGGGTGTCGTAATACCGAAACGCTCCGCCAGGGGGCTCTCCATTTGAACACGCAGCACGTGCAGCAGGGGCAGAAAATGAGGGTGGTCTGACAGAGGGCCCCATGTGGATTATTCAACATCCATGTTATGTGTCAAGGAACTTTTCACGTAGCCACTGCCTTCCACTCAGACCCCTTCACCGAATAAAAGCCCACACGTCAGGATCTGTGCAAATCAAACACAAGAGCTGAAAAGTCCAGTTGGAGAAAGGTATTAGGCCTTGTGCAGAAAACTGTTAACATGGATTATATTTTAGATATAATTTAAAACATTAACAAAACAAGTTCAATGTAAAAAGAAAGATTGTATTTATCTATTTATAGCTCAGCCTTACAATGAACAAAACAAACTAGTTTAACCCGCTCTCTAGTTGTATTTAGTCAACTGAGTTTTCTTGTATTTCTTCTTCAATTTAATTATGAATTACAGATCAAAAGCAAATTAGAAAATTCAAACACATACATATGGGCTTTTGGAAAAAAATGGGATAAACACTTTCTATTATATTTTCTGTTTAAGGCCAGACATATTATTAAGAATGCATTTAATCCTATTAATCCACAAATGTTGAAGATCTCATTACTTTAGACTTTCTTAAATCATATATGACACTAAAACACCAAATGTTTGCAATAATGTTTAAAGCATAATAACTAATAAAATGTGAAGATCCTTATTGCTATAAAATGAATTATACATAAAGAAACTGATTTTTAACGTGTCTCAATAAAGTATTAATATTATTTTAGACAGTTTTAGCAGATTTAAGATTAATTTTTAATATCGCTCTCCTAATTGTCAATTGCACTTTCAAGGCCCATTTTAATAGTTTTTACTTCAAGCACAGTTCAAGTATTATTAAATTAAAAAATTAATCTTGGAAACACAACTATTACTGTTAATATAGTTCCTTCAAGATTAAGAAACGTACGAGCTACCTCTCGCAGCTTTAACACAAAGATGAGAGTCACATAATGCTTTTGTCTCAGTAATTAAACCAAGGCCCACAGCCCAATACAGATACATTTTAGGAAAAACATTATTATTGAGCAGTTATATGTTTATTTGGTATTTTTATTTTTATTTGGTCTACAAAAGTAGTACTTATTATCTTCCATGCTGCACATAAGGCTGTAAAAAATCTCACCTAATTTTTGACACTTATCATCTGCTGTAATCTATAAATGCATTAATGGTAGATAATGTTGTTACACGATACAGTGGTAGTTTTTTTTTTTTATGTATTTGTTGGAGTTCTTCAAATATAACACTCTTTTTATGAATTAAAAAGTTACTTTTAGTAGGCTAAGTTAAATTGTGCAGTTTTGTTGATTTGTCTACAGTTTTAAATGTATCTTTTTATACCTGCAGGGCCTTTAATCTCAGGATTATTCAGACATACTCTTTTGTGCAATAACTAGAGAGGACTTTTCACTTTGTCACTTTTATTAGTGTTTTTAATTAAATTTTTCATTTTTTATTTCAAAATAATAGTTTGGAACATGTTGTGGAGGTCTACATGGGTTTGTTCCAGTACAGATCCGCCCTGACATCTCAGACCTCTAGGGCCATAACCAGGGCTGACTCTGACGTCCTCCTACAAGGGCAGTATTCAGCGCAACAGTCTACCTTCTACAATACGAGAAGCCCCAAGCTGTGCTTCTTTTTAAAATCATTTAAAGGATTGACAGGTAATACATTTCTAGACAAAAATAATATTCTTAACTTATTTGTATATTTCTTAGACTTGTTTATAGGGACAATGTATAATAAAGCACCTTATTCAATTATGTGCAATAGACTATGACACTTTAGGGCTATGTGCAATACACTTATGCAATATTTACATTATTTATTAGAGTATTCATATATATATACATATATATATATATATATATATATATATATATATATATATATATATATATATATATATATATATATATATATATACACATATATGTTATTGTAATAATGATTTGTAAATAAGTTTTAATGACAGTGAACATTTCTCTAAAACATCTGTGCCCTCCTTTGATTGAACTTTAATTGCAGACTGTGTATTGAACTCTTGTGTCTGTAATTGTAGGAATGGTCTCTATGTGATCTTGTTAATTGTTGGTTTGTTATTCTGTCAAATATCTGAGTGAGAGCCTGTTTTATGTCAAATATTTCAATCAACCTGTCTGGGGACTATGGATAAAAATAAGCCCATGTCTAGAATCCGACATATTTATATATAATTAGTATGTTCATTAATATGTACTGTTCCTACATAAATAGTATATTTTTATATTTTGTATAATTTTGCTCTTCTGTAGATGTCAAGAGATAGACATTTTTGTCACATTTGATCCAATTGATTGCTTTAAAATGACTGGATATAACTCAATAGTAGTGTCCGTGCCTTTGTGTGGCCACTTTAAAAACACCCTCTCCTGGAAACAGAGACAGTGGCTTTTACTAAGGCTGCACGATATTGGGAAAATATGCGATATGCGATATCGTTGTTGAATATTGCGATAACGATATTTCTTGCGATATCTCATTTCCCTTGAGAAATGCTAGATTTATTAAATATTTTTAAATTTTTAATGTAACGATCATACTAAAATAAACAGGTACTAGATAATCTTCTGATCTAATTAAATGCACTGTGAACAAAGGCTTTTTTTTTCCTTTTTAACTGTCAAGGTGCAAACATTTATAGTTTAAATTAACGCTATGAATGACTGAATATGAATTTCTGGTTTGCTGTTACCTGCCAACATAAACATGCATGCAACGCACAAATGCTTGGCACATTTTTATTAAAAAAATTGTTTATCGCACCTCTACGCGATACAGATATTGCATATACTATTATCGCGATGGCGATATTTTTTCGATATATTGTGCAGCCCTAGCTTTTACTGTGGCTGCAATTAAACATTCTATATATGAAGGAAGACTTTCTTATGACAGGGTTCAGCCATACTACAGGGGTGTCTTGACTCAAACATGCTTTATTAAATACCTAAGCAGCAACATGGCCATCTTAGGTGTTTGTATCAAGAGGAGTTCTTCTGAGTGCTTTTTAACCTGCTAAAATCAATGTTACAGTGATAGAAAATGGTACAGCTGTGAATTGTCTGTCGATGTATTTGCTGGAAAAGTCAAATGTGACAATTTAACCCACATTGTTTTACAACTTATTCTGTCATGGGCAAAGTTTTCCATAATTAGTATTAATGCCAATTATTTAGTAGTAGTAGCAGTATTTAAATGCCAATGAGTGATGTAGCCTAGGCCTGCTCGAAAGAGGTATAACAATTAAATGAACAGACATTTGTTAACAACACTGTTATATAAGTTAGCTACCCATCCCAAAATAGCATTAATATAATCTATCTCCCCTTTTTTACTTTAAATGTGACAACTCTTTTACTATCTCTGATTGTTTACTTCACAAACCTTTGGAGGCTTTGAACAGAGACTATTGAACCAGCAGGTGGCGTCCTTTAGACTGAGAAGGGACAGGTTAGCAAATGATAAATAATGCGCCCACACAGCTTTAGGCTAGGCTACTTCATCACAGGGCTTTTTTTTTTTTTTTTACTAGCACACCTTTCTTTGACCCGGGCTTACCTCACAAAGCAAAGAAACGTGTTAAAGTAAAATATACAGCTCTACATAAGGCTACACAATCATAACAACCCAATTAAAGCAGTTTCTAATCAATGCCCGCCCGTTGAGAGCCTCATACTAACCAGGCTCTGGATAACGCAGCAGCCGTCCTGCGTAACTATGGTGACGGTGCTGGATTCTGATTGGCCGTCGACTAAAGACATTCCAGAGAGCCAATAGACAACAAGCAGACACCTGTTTAAAATCCAATGCGCCAATAAGAAACGAGCGGTCTTTTGACTGTTGAAGCCGGCGGAAGAGTTATTTCCGGCCTCAGACAAGCGCACGTTAAAGACGTTTAGAGGTGTTGAGTTGTTGAAGCGTGCGTCAAAAGTCAACAAACTCAGCCCGTTTTGATTTTGATTTCGTCATAACAAAACAACTTGCCTACACTGAGGCCTACTAGCTACTTAGTTTTACTGGGTCCAATAAAAACAACCATTTCAGTTGTGTCCTGCAAAACTTAAACACAATTACAAGTTCACAATAGGTGGAAAATAGCTTTTACTGTGAGTTTATTCAAAGGAATGCTTGCATTTTGGGTTCAATTAAACATGTCAGAGGATAGGCCTACTCTTTTTCAATATTAGGAAAGTAAAAACCTAAACTGACCAAAGAACCTATAGTTTATTATTAGTCTTTACGAATAATTCATTGCGTAACTGACTGCAACACAATATAGGTTTATTTTCACACTGACAAAGAATGTCCCTCCACAATTATTTTTAACTGTATGTGGTGCTTGTGGTGTTGTTGGATAACTCTGTGTGGATCCTAGAACTGAATGGGCTCTGAGATGAAGAGAACAGGAAATTAACAGTTTATATGGAGTTAGGGGGAAAAAAGCCCACTTCAAACATAAAAACCACCAATCTCATTTTAGACTTTTTAAAAATACAATTCTTCTTCCTGATAAGGTTTGAAACAATTAATCTGCCTTTTAATTCAAGAGACCTGAATTTAAGACTGAACTGAATCAATGGCTCAGGTGTGTGCAGGTAATAAATGACTGCTCACTAAGCACACTATTAAATGTAAGTCTGTAAACAGCACTGCAGAAAACTTGATGTGTGTGGCTTGAATGGATTATTTTGCATGTTCATAGTGTCTTTTGCCCAGACACTAAAGCCTTGTTGTTTACAGCTCACTCTGTCCTGTTCCTCCTGACAGCCTCCACACAGACACTTGTGTAAGGTAGTACACACAACTCACCTGAGTAAATCACTCCAGGACATTCACTCAGTCCTGGAATAAAATGATGGGAGATTTATGAGCCATTTCAATAAACCTAATGTCAGGTAATTTTTTTTTAAAACCAACTGATGGCACTGTTGATCATCCTTAATCAATAGTTTTTCTTACTGATCTGAGAACAGTTTGTTTGTGGCTATACTTCCAGAAGAAGACACAAGGCTGTGGGACTGAGGAGCAGATGTAGGGGCTGTAGTTTGTATGTGTTTGTAGTTTGTACCCTAACAAACAATGTGATCACAGATTATTACCACTGGAGGGAATATGTTGTTTTTTAATTTCTCATTAAAGTTCTCCTCTTTGATTGAATCTATAGCTTAGTTCATGTGGATCCACTCTTAATGCTGCCGCTGTACTTCTGCTGTTGTTATGTTCACATTTACTGTGAGAATGTGCTTGTATTTTATGTTGTTTCATTATCTTCTAGTTTTATTTGCTCCTGTGTTGTTTAGGACTTTGGAAAGGCTGTCAGTCTAAACCCAAAATGCTCTCTCCCCATTTTTAACAACAAAAATGGGTCTATATGATAATTTAACTGCCATGAGATTAGCCAACCATTGAATAAAGATGCTGAAATAACCACACAATTGTTTATGAGATCAGAGTTTGAACTGAATAAGCCTTTTGTCCAAAAGAGAGGAAGTTTTCTATAAAGAGAGGAAGTTTCCTACATGACTTCACAACATGCAATAGTTGGAAACATTTCTGAATCTTTTCATGAAGGTTTTAAAGCAGGGCATGCTGTTTTGACATTAGATATTAGCACAGGTGAGGTAATAAAAGCTGTTGACTGACGCAGACTGAGCAGAAGCTGTTGGAGGAGATTTTCCAGATCTGTGCCACTGTCTCACAGAAATCTGTTGGCTCACATTTAAACAAATCTGCCTGTCCCTCACGCTCAGCTCTAATGTTACGGTGTCGCCATAAAATATTCATCCATGGAAAAACTCTTTGATTCCACTTGGCTTTATACGCCGGGTTAAAGTTAAACCTAAACATGTAATTGAAGCTAGACCGCGGGCGCACACCAACCAACCCCTGCAGTCTGCTCTCTCTACATTATAGTTCCATCAAAAAGGGACGCTGGGGGAGAAGCAGTGAGCCTGTGCCAGCCCTTATTTACAAAACGGATCATGTCCGCTTCCTCTACAGGTGAGTCCGACGCACACAACTTCATTTTGTCCATTTTGTTCTAAACTGTCGCTATTTCTTGAGTTTATAGACAGTCTTTTATTGCCCTCATATTGTAGGCGTTGACATCAAGACAGAATAGTTGCTGTGGCTCTCTAAGATGTATATTTGATGCGCACGAAATCACAAAACGAACCTACAGAACCCTATTCCAAACTGGCTTCTGTTAGAAAAGGCTTTTGTCATTTTTAACTGATACAACATAGCATTTAATTTGACCCTCTAACTATTTCTATCCATTGTTTAAAGTTTCATTGGTTGCATTTGACGCATTTAGTAGAATTTGTGCGTAAATATTCTTCAATGAAATCCCTGTCTATTGACTTTGTGCGGCGTTAAAAGCCCATTCAAAGACTAACCCTGGGGCTGATCCACAGCAGACGCTGAGAAACCTTTAACTCTTGTCACCTTTTTAAATAAAAAAACTCAATCAGTGGAAGAGAAACTGACCTGTTGTGACCCAGGGGACAACAAAACCAAAAACTAAGAAACCAACGAGAAACACGCGAATATTGGCTCCATTGTGCGCAGTTTTCAGACGCACCGACTTTACAGGCGCTTCTCCAAAACCTCCCCCTCTCTGTGGCTCTCTGACGTCACCAATATTGCATTGAGTTATTTGGCCTTGTTTACTCCTAATGGGGGATGTGTCTGCTCATGTGGGGGACTTTAAAGACGTTGTGATTGTGCGTAAAAAGGTTCCTACAGCTGTCTTTTCTGTCGCTGCTGCGTTACTAAAACCCATAAGAAAAGGTATTGAGCCTGAGTCAGAGACTAGTGCAATGTTTAAGTTAGTTTAAAAATGTGTAAAATGTCAAGTTGCTTGTAAAAACAAGTTGGTGTGTCGCTGCAAATATCGCGTGGTTTTATGGACGTGTTTTTCTCGCGGATTGTTGAAATTACGCGGAAGGAGAAAAAGGAGAAAAAGGCAAAGGAGTTTTTGGGTGAGTCTTGTGCTGGGTTTTGGGAAACACGTGGTACATATGCGCATTCATGAAACTGTCCTATTTTTTCGTTTCTTGTAAATGTTTCTTAACGAATAATGTAAAAATATCAAATGATAAGCAACGTAAAAATGTAGAAAAAATCATGAGAATCAAAAAAAATGAGCTGGAGTCTCCGTGGAGTAAAAACCACATACAAACTTACAGCTTCATTAAAATAGACATTAAAACATAGAAAACTGTGAGTAACGCATGCCTTTTCATAATAAAGAAGAGTTTAAATACCTAATCTCTCGCTAGACCTGAAACCAGGGCCAAAAAGAGCAGGAATCCTGTCCCAGCAGTGTTTACTCCACCTGGTGGTTAAAAGTATGGAAAAAATAAAGGATTGGTTTCTGGAATAGCTGAAGTAAAGGAATAAAAAACACCCCCTTCACTAAAAGAAAAGAGTAAAAAGACAAAAGACAAACTGAATGAATCCTTGAACTGCATTGACAGCAACACAGGCTAAAAGGCAGGTTTCCTCTGGGGGGCTGCAGGGGGAAGGTGGGGGTTGGGCGAGGTTAACTGGGGTGACGGACACCTAAGCCTGCTCCACAAAGTTGGAGATTCAAAAAGCCCAGGAATCTCCTTTTCCTTGTCGAGTTTAAACGGTTTAAAGATGTGTGTTTGGATCCATACAGCTGATAGAAATACTAGTTACATGTTCCCACTCAGACTGAGATACTAGGGACATTATTTAAGGACAGCCTTTCAGACAAAACACTAAACACTGACTAGATTATTGAGCTGTAGCCCCAAACAAAGAAAGTTATTGATGACATGATCAGGTCTAAATGAGCTGTGTCTGATCACAACACCTTCATCTGTCAGTTTGAACAAAACATGATTTAAGAAATAAGATCCTATTCTATTCTAGTTTATATAATCCACAATGAGTACATAAACTAAAAACTAAATGTCTTTTAATTCTGTTTTTAAAAAAAAGCTATTTATAATTATTAACTGTTTATGTATTTTAAATAGATTGTTAAAACATTTTTGTGAATTGTATCGTTTATCTGTCAAAACATTAGAGACTTTCTGAAAGATGGAAGAATTAAATGTTTTTTTTTTTTTTTTGCAAATAAATTTGGGGTTGAAAGTTCTAATTAACATTTGGCATATGTCTTACTGCAGCTGTGCAATAGAAGCGGCAAAAAAGGATTCAAGGATTTGAGCTAAAAATCAAGCCGCAGAGTAAGAGAGACATTATGAGTACAAATATTTTGCCACAATTCATAAATAGTACTTTAACACTTTACACTGGATTTTCTGCATTAATACAAAAACATGTGTAAAATGTTCTGTTATATAGCCTCTCTTTTATTTAAGCTGTCCAAAGTGTCATTAAAAGAATTACTTTGCCATAAAACTTAATTAACTTCAATAAAGATAAATAGCATTAGCTTTTTTACAACAGAATGAAATCTAATGCACGTCAGAATGAGCAATGTTTATTATTATCCTAACCTTGGCCCTTGTTGGTGTTGTATACGCCAAAGCATTATTATAATTTTTATATATGAGGTCATATTTTATTTAAATGCATCAATGCACTTCAATAAAAAATGATTTCCTTTGAATGACTTTGTGTTCAGTGTAGATTTTACCACAAATATAATAATATAATAACTTTCCAAATAAAGTACAATGTCCAGTTTTAGAGAGAGAACAGTGGACAGTACAGCTGCAGTGATTTAAAAAAAAAGAAACAAAATAAAGTCAATTCTTCTTCTTTATAACTTTTAAACCCTTCTTTAAAAACAACTCTCCTCATTTGAACTATTTCCTTTCAGCTCCAGTAGTGTGTGTTCTATGAGCTTATGTATCTTGAAAATGTGTCACTAATCTCTGCGTGTGCCAATGCAGTTGCTTCCTGTGACTCAAGAGGCACACCCTAAAAGTCCCTCATAGTATCTGCCTGCCTCCTCATCACCGGGGAGCTGCACAGCCGTGATTAGCCCCGACTCATGTTAATCAGAAAGCCTCTGTCGGGACATGAGTGTGAGTGCAGAACATCTAATACCAGGATCCAACCCTGTGACCCAAACAGTAATTCTGTGGCCGCTGCGGAGGCCTCCTCTACGAGCATCTTCAGAAAACAGGGCCTTGTGCGGGGGCTGGGGTTGGGGTGGATTTGGGTGAGGGGCGGAGCTTGTGTGAGTTCCAGAGGGTGGGCTTTGAGCTCTCGGTGGGTGGAGATGATGGGTGGCTTGTTGTTGTTTCAAACGTGTTTTTCTTCTTCTTTGCTCGTACCCAGGAATAACCTGTTGAGAATAACCGTCCCATCACGTCAGGGCAGATAAACGGAGGACATTTCTCAATGAAGTTCTTTTTTCCTGCCTCATTGTTATTGATCTGCTTTATGGCCTTGAGTAACCGCAGACTATGACTGTAGCCTGCTTGTGCTACGCAGCTCCTCTCAGGCTCTCCCACGAGTGCTGGAAATCCTTTAAAAGTGCTTGAATTTGAGGCAAAGCACTTTTGACACATTTGGAAACTATAAATGTATTCCTTTTCCTTATATTTCTTACACTTTTGCTACAACACAACACATTTATAGTTGTAAACCCATCTCTAAAGCAATTAAAAAGGATTTTAGAAATATGCGTTGATTTGCAGTTTAACTAAGGTGTAAGATGCTGGAAAAGCGTAAAATCATGGTCTTTGAAGGATCAGTGAGACCTCTTTGCATTTTCCAGGTTTGAAATGTTCTTGAACCAAGAGAAAGTGCCTAAAAATGCTTCAAAATGAGTCATTCAAAGTGACTCATGCGTAAACTCAACATTCTTCAACATTCTTTCAAATTCCTCTTTTATTACTAAACAGGAAACTGGTAGTTATAGCATGAAACCATATTCAAAGTGAGGAACAATATGCGTGTAATTGTATAAAACTCTAGAGAACAATGCTGGAAAAGCTTTGAGAGTATGTAAAAATGTGACTAACTCAGAACTGAAGATTACAGACATTGTGGCTTCACTGTTTAAAACCTTTGCTTGTTGTATTTTAGCCTCAGACAGTCTCCAGTTTAAAGTAACTATTTAACATTATCCATCCATTTCCCACACATTAGTTCATTTCAGCTCAAATGCCGTATGTATAATCAAACACATTCCTTTAAGGATTTCCGCAGGGGTATTCGACTTAAGTAGCCGCTGTGTATTGATTTGAAAATGACAAGTGAGGATCATGTGACCGAACACATCGGTGGCAGGTTTGTTTTTCTGGGGTTTTCAGTCACATTCCTAAGCTGTGAGTTCAGCTCTCCTCTGGTGCCCACTGTGATGCTTGTTAGGGAGCTGACTGGTCGTATGCTACAGCAACACGAGCTCCAAAACAACATGGCAGCAGCAGCACTAGAAGGGTTAGACTTAACTTTAGACTTGTTTTAAAAAGGTTTGGAGTAAAGTCACTGGGGAGAATTAGGTTATGAAGCTTTAATTAAATCAGGCAAGTAATAAACAAATACAGACTGGGACTCAACATTCAGGGATGAAAGGGAGATGAAAGATTAGTATTCTGCTAAATTGAATAGCTGTTTAAAGTTTTAGAGCCATTTCAGAACAGGCTGCTATTTAACAGCAACTAATAAATGAAATGAGAAAATAAAGGTCTGGGAGCAAATTAAACTTTTATCAGAATAAACAAGCCAATCCTTTTAAAAGTAGAATGTGCTGAACGAGATTAACAAAGCACAGCATTATACCCTTGAGAGTTAGGAGTTTATGACGTGTTATGATTATAACTCGACGCTTGTTTTTCTAGTCTTTTGGGTAAAAACACGATCATTTCAGTTTAGTCTTTTTAATGGGATACTGCAATATATTAGATTGTAATTGTAATTGACATTTCTCTCACCACAGTGTTTGGACATTCAGGAAAAAAATCAAATTAAATAGTTAAAATATAAAATATTCACTCTGCTAAAAGGATGTAGATAGGCAGTGCAAAAACAGCATTAATAAACAGGAGAACAGTTGTTATAGTAGTGTTTGAGTTGTACTCAGAAACATTAGCTCGTGTAACAGGATTGCAGCCACATTATGGACAAGGACAATTCTTAAATCTTTTTAAAACTCAATACAAACATGCACATAACATGCTAAACTACTGAAATCATTCAAACTCCCCAAACCATTAAAATTATAAAATAAATAAATGCACTGTGATCTTGTGTTGATTTAAAACCACATTGATGTAAAGAATAAATAAGTGAAAAGACAAAAACTGAACACTTGAAATAATTTCTTTTAGTATTCAAGCTTAACTCCACATATGCTCCAGAGTTGCCTACATCTCCTCTGTTTGTGGGAGAAGCTGTCTCTCATTGGCTCAGAGGAACATGCATATTCATAGACCCTATAGCTATTGTGTTCCTGTTTAATTCCAATTTGCAAATGCCATTTGTTCCACTTGATTGTTTTACATTTCCTTGTTTTGTCCCCTTCTGCTAACCACCCAATTATCCCAGACATAATAGAAATCTAATTTAATCCTATTTAATTTAATCTGAGAGGATAATAGTCTTATGTAGCTCGCGTATGATCTAAGATTTATCCCCGCAGTACAAAAGCTAACCACTTGGACATTAGCCCGGCGCACGTTTTGACGCCTCTCCGTCCCGTTTGAGTGACAGGGGCGGCAAGGTAACAGCGCCAGCGTTGAATCTGCAGGCCAGAAATTAGCAGCAAGAAAGCATGTAATTGACCGAGTCACGTGTTCTCACTACGGGAACGGGCACAGCCAGCTCGAGAGCGAATGAGAGCGAAGGAGAGAAAGAGGGAAAAGGCAGCGTAAGAGAGAGAGAGAGAGGGAGGACAGACAGAAGAGCAGTAGGCTACAGAGGAGGTGGCGAGTGAGGAAAGGAAGGATCGGAAGGACAGAGACAGAGAGACACAGAGACATGAGCAAAATATCAAAAGGCAGAAAGCACGCCGTACCATGCGAGCTAAATTAGTGCGCGATGGGATCGAGGATGTCGGATTAATGGTGACTACCGCAGCCCGTTTTCGCAGAGGAAGCTTCTCTATTGCAACTTGGGCGCAGAGGGTCCGCGGGGAAACATGGCCGAAGGTTATACTGCAATTATTTTTCTATTTCACTCCTTTTATAGCCCCGCGTACTCACTCGAGAAGACTCGGAAGGCAAGGTGCAACGTGATTCTCGTCCAGAAAAAAAACTGAAGATAACACGACTTGCTTCCCTCTTCCATAGCGTGCACCTTTATATCACTGCTACGTTCAGACATATGCAATGTTATATGCCCACTGAGGAAACCACCTGCCTTTGGACCCACTGGTCCACTGTAGATGCAACAGAAGTGTCCAAGTTGTGTGTTTAAGTGCACTATTCACGCGAGAACATCTGTCATGGAGTAGCAAACAACTTTTTGGGGGGAACGAAGGAGGTGGACGGGAAGGGAGGGGGGGCAAAATTTCATGCACACTCTATGTATCACAGGATAGTAGTATAGGAAATTTCTACTGGCCCTGAACTCTACATAACACACTATGGGGATTCCCCTCACGCTTCTAACGTGTTGTAGAAGTTATTTACGCAACGCAAAAGGCTGAAACCGTTTTGCGCTTTAAGAAAACAGGGCTTTCTGTCAAAGCATGCGGAGGTCTCTCTGTAGTGTAATCTAACCCTAACTTTGGCCCTTGCTGTTGTTGTTGCTGTTGCAGGAGGGCCGGGTAAAGGTGGCGGAGAAGACAAGTCCGCCAAAGCCAAGAGCGAGCATGAAGACAGACCTCGACCGCAAATCCTGTCCGGGACGGGGTTCTGCAAATGGTTCAACGTCCGAATGGGCTTTGGATTTATTTCAATGACCAACAGTGAAGGAAGCCCCGTCGACCCTCCTTTGGATGTTTTCGTCCACCAAGTAAGTCCAAACACTCACCGAAGAGGGATAACATCTGCTGCGTAAAAACATCTTTGCCTTTTCTTCCACGTTACATGCTACCTTCTGTATCAGTACGTAACCGTTTGTGTGTCTGAAAAACCATGTTAAGTATTTCTTCTCCAGGGCACATGCGTTTAGTTTCCTTCCTCCACACACACAGACTAGACTCCTTCAAACACACACCCTCTGGCTTCGCTTTGCAGTGTAAAGGCACAAGGGATAAATGTCGTGTGGCTGTGACACGGTTAGTTTCACACTTTGGCCCTAATGGACAGCAGCTCGCCCTGATATCCACCGAGAGCTAACAAAAAGAATCAACATCATTTACAGTGCTCGTTTTGTTTGGGCTGTGAAATTGTTTGTTGACCTCTCCTTACAAATGTTCTCTGTCGAAATAAATATACTTAAAAAGAACACTGTTGATGCTGGGAATAGAGTTTAATTTGGAAGTAATTAATTGTATCCATGTTTGTGTAATGTAGGTTTGAGCAGAAATCTTCTTGCATAGATTTTAAAGGACACTTACACAGTAAAAATATATAAAAATAGCTGTATTGTATGATGTTGGCTTGAGCGGTTAAACTATGTATAACCTCTATCACAAATTCACATGAGCCATGCCTAATGTTTGAGCCAAAACTGGCACCTGTTGTTGTTGTTAAGATCAAGATTTGACTTGCTTGTGAAATGTAGGTTTGTGTTTTGAATGCACAGATGACTCTTGTCTAAGTTTCTACATTAAACTAGCTACTGTGTTGTTGGGAATGGGATTAGAGTTGTCATTAAAATGATTAAAGCTGATCATAAGACGTAGGTTTGGGCAGTAAAAGTGTGGACAGACCTCTCCTTATAATGATTTGTCATATGTTTGCTCAAATCGTTTTTCGATGTTGATTTAGGAAGTGTATGAAACTATTCTTATAGATAGATTATAAATGGATCAATCCTCCAAGTCTTGATATAACTGCCCACTGTTGTTGGTAGATGTATAATTTGCTCTGCCATTAAATTGTTTTAATCTGTTTAGACCTTTTCCTACGAATGCAGGGAAACTGTAAATTATATATTCCCAAAAATTTAGATGAAACTGACCACTGTTGCTGCTAGAAATACAATTTGTTGTGCTATTTAATAGTTTAAGTGTGTGTAAGGTTTTGGTTGTATTGATTTTATTTTAGGACAATGCATTTATTTCTTCTTCTTGGATATAATTGTGTTGCAGTAAGATGCCTAATGTGAGTTGTCATGTCGACACCACATTCAAGATTAAATGCTAACATTCCCCAAATTCCCACTATAACATTTATAAAAGAGGCTTACTCTGTGAAATAAGATGGGCTTATGTCCTAGATTTCACATCCTATTGTATCTTGTTGCTCCTGGCTCTTCTTGTCGTGGCTAAAAGATAACAAGTGCCTTATTGAAGCATACCGTACCTTTGCTTTCGCCCCTGTGATTTATTGGCCGCTGAGTTCATTTCAGAGGTTGTTTTTGTCTTATTCTGCTGCAAACAAAGACCAGCCGGCTCCTCACTTCTTCTGTCAGCTCCCCTTTTCCCTGTTAAATCGTCCATTTTTACGGTCCTATAAAGTAGCCTTAAAATACTTGGGGAGGGATGGCAAGAGGATGAGGAGAGTCGTTTTCACCGTTTCATTTGACACCCAGTACTAGAGGTGATTTTATTGCAGGCTGACGGGATGTTATGCCCGAACTGCAGCAAAAGGGGGAGCATATCAGGGGTCAGATGTCACCGGTGATGTATTGTTCAATAAAAAAAAGATGGCCCCCTCTGATCTTCATCAAGCGAAGTCAGGGACATAAATTACAGCTGCACAAAGGCTCAGGATGCCCTTAAGTTAATCAAGCACCTTATACCTTCATGGTACTTAGAATATATTGCTTTGATATTGTAGTAAATATATGTGTAGTTGCATGTGGTTTTCTTACAGCATTTGATCTTTTTTTCATACGTTAATGGCTTTGTGGCAATATCATGACTCTCTGTTGTGCACATGTTTCATTTTAAACTGGTTTGGATGCATTCATTCATATGTTATTTCACATGAAGAATGAATAATAAAATGCAGAGTTTTTCCATAGATCTATATTAGACCTTGATGATTTTGTAAAAATAAAATACTTTAAAAAGGACACATTTTAGCTTTAATCTTGTACATTCAATACACTGTATTGTAGATTGAATCTTCTTTGATGCAAAAACAAACATGTTTTACCAATGTATTATTTGTCATTTGAAACATCACATGCACTTAAAAATAGTAACAATAAAATAAAAGAAGTGGACATTCAAAAGCTTAAAATACAAATTGTCTTTCATTCGAAAAATTAAACTGCTGTCCCTGAACTATGAGGGCAAACATGATCATTCATTAACTGTAATAAAGACAAACATCTTTCATTAATTGTGATTTGATCCATATTTCCCAGCCTGTATGGGAATAGACTCTCTGGACATGTATCTTTCATTTGTTCACTTCTTCCGAGAATATGCCATATTGTGGAGAAGTGCCCGCCGTAGCACTGCATTACCATTTTCTGATTGAGACATTCATATTGTGGCTCGAATGCACTACACATACGTGCATATACAGTACTCTCCTCCAGGCTGATGACTTCCCTGTGGCCACAGATGTTGTTGTGAAGTGAATCAAAGCTGGAGAGGCTAAAGTCTGGTCTGGGAAACAGCCTGAAGGAGCGGTGCACAAGTCAAATAAACAGTGTCTGTCTCAACATTTGGGAAGGCTAGACCAGGACAGGCTGGTGCCATAAAGGTTACTGTGTGGATGTAGATATTTTTTATAAGCAAGACCCAAGCCTTTTGCTTTTGAAAAAAATATCCACATCCACACAGTAGTCTTTACAGCAAGTGTTTTCATCAAAAGTCGTAATGAGGAAGAATATTTGTACCTGTTGAAACGGCATGTCAGTTCTCTTCATGTGTAAGGCGGAGTGCTATAAAATCACAATTCTCATTTGAAAACTTCACCTTGAGTACAATTATTTTGCTTTTGTTTTGCTCAAACTATTAAAGCCTGGTTTATTTTACAATGAAAATGGTGCATAATACATCTTAATCCATGAATATTGTAAATATCAGGGGAAAGCTCATCTCTATTGGAGGTTTTGAATGTTAATTTAATATCTAATCCACTATGATTATTGATTATTTTTTGGCTAGTTACTCAGCCCTAGTCAGTAGCTCGAGATTATTAAGCAAAAACTATAATATAATCACTGCAGCATACACAGGACTATTTTCCTGAAGCATCCCCTGGTATATTTTCATTATAGTACTTTGACATTTAGCACAGCATGCATTCATAAGCACACTGCCATATTGTATGTAAAATCAGCATTTGCATCCATCTTCCATATGGGCTCATTAAATCAAGCATTCACTCTGCCAGTATGTTCCTCTGATTCATTTTCTCTGCATTCAGTCTCTGCACAGTATGTGTTATTTCCCATTGCCTAATGAAAGGGGCATATTTGCTGGTTTATATTTTCCTCTACCTTTTTCATTTTTTTATGTTATGCCCCATGAAAGCTAAGACGTATGGTTTGGTAGAGTAGGTGCCAAACCCTTCTTGAAATGCTATAAATGTTTTGTCATTCTATGTGGCAGGAGGGAGCAAACCCAAAGGAAAAGACATTAACCAGGGTTTTCAAGCATCAGAGAAAATCTGGAATTTTAGAAAACTGTTTTACAATCACAAAAAATATCTGGAAATTAATTAAAATGTCCACAAACTAAAATACGTCCGTGTATATTCTGTTGTAAGCTCAACTGGTTTTATACAAACAAAGGCGTGTATGTCATCCGTAAACCCTTTCTGAATTGAGTTTTGGTCCTCTCAGCTTGCTGTAGTAGTCAGAAGAGTGGATCCGAAGCAGAGCGGAATAGTCAGAATAATCCCAGGTGATAGCTGCAAATAAAAAAAGAGGTATAAAAGTGGGTCTGATGTAAATGATATGACTGTTAATGAGAAAGGGCTGCCCTCAATTAGCAACAAAAAATCCTGTAAATGTTTCAAAGAAGTTTAAAAAACAATTTAATCTATCTAATATAAAATCCTAGAGGCCGTCTTTTATTATCAATTAGTATCAGAGCAACCTTGAACAATGGCTGTAGATGAAGAGTATTTATGCTGGAAGTGTTTGCTGGATCTATATGAATTTGTACGTGTTATAGGCAGAGGTAAGAAGAGAGGGCATGAGGACAAGAGGAGGAGTCTTTTCTTTTTCAAGGAGAGGGAAAAGAGGAGGGATGTGGGGAAAAAATAAGTGTTGGAGGAGGTGGGGGTCGTGCGGGAGCGAGAAGGAGAGAGTGCGAGGGGGGGGCTTGTGTGCAGAAGAGGAAAACACGAGCGTGAGGTTGGAAAAGAAGGGATGAGCCATGGGGGAAAGTGTATATGTATATGAGTCAGTGAATGGGAGACCCGCCCCGACCACGGGTCCTCTTCCTGGGAGGGCTCCTATCCTGATCACTTCCTCCTCTAAGGTGTGTTCTGGGATATTTCTGAATGAGGACACACATCTGTTAGTTTACAGATAAGTGTAATATAAATAAGATTGTGAATGTAATATTTGTAGCTTTGTTGCTCACTTCTTTCTCTAAGGTGGAAGGAAGGGTGAAGGAAGAAACGGAATACCTGTTAGTTTAAAGTTCTGTAACATTGTGGCTCATTTCTTTTTCAAAGTGTACAAATACTAACATTACATTTTAATTTGATTATATTAAAGTTTTTGTTTTAATTTTCGTTTTTGTTATTTATTTCTATTCTACATTTTTTTTGTAATTTGTTCGCCATTGCATATATCCCCATTAAAAGGACAAATCCAGGTTTATAGCTAGTCTCTTCTCTTTCTGTCCTCTCTTTTGTATTAAAGACATATGTTTTTTTATGAGGTAGATAATAAATAAATGTTTTGGGCATACAGTTTTGCTCTTTTTGGTGGCCTTAGTTGATCTATTTTCAGTCACAGTGTTAAGTTTAAATGTGTGTTGTAGTTGCCGCTTGCCATATATAGTTTGGAGTTTAATGTTATTTATGTGATTAAATTACCGGCAATACTTTACTACTACTTGAGTAATAGCTGTGGTCATTGTCATAGTCAAAGTAGTCGAGAGTACCCAGGCCACAATAGGCTTTGTCTAATTCAGTCAAATAAAAAGAATCAGTCGAAAGGGTCAACCTTAGTTATATTCAATGCTCTGTGCTTAAACTGTGCATTATCCTGCAGTGGTTCTGTCTATATCTGACACACTGTACATGGGCTACTCAAACAAGTCAAACTGAAATTATATAACACAAGATTTCAATGCCTGTAATTATGTGTCTTCACCGTTGCTCTATCCGAGTGTTGGTCCGACCGGTCTCTACCTGATTCTGTGTGTGCGTGCAGTGTGTTTGTGAGTTCCTGCTGGGACATGGGGGGTGCGCTCTCCTCAGGCATTCTTTAAAAGAGGAATTTCTTTAAAGACAAAAAGGCAGGAGGGTTGGGTGGGGTGAAGGGCTGTGCGGCGCTGAGGTGGAGGGGCTGCTTGCCCTTTGTCAGTAATCACTTAGAAACGTTGAACTGTTTGCTGCTGCTCGGCGTCCCCGGTTGAATTTGTGTGTCCATCGTGTGCCGGGTTGTTGATGCCCGCTCGTTGGAAGATGTTTGCAGCGAGCCAAAGAGTGAGTGTGTGTTTTGTGTAGTGAGGTTAAAGTGGGCCCCTAGTGAGATTAACCTCTGGTCTGTGTCATCGTTTGGCATGCAGGCCCCACCCATCTTTGCCTCCAGATAGCCAGTATCACGCTTTGTCTCTTCTGCAGCAAGCCACACTATCCCCCCACTCACCATTGGCCACCCTCCGCCGACCCACCCTTTTCCTCTCCTGCACATCAAAAAACGCAAAAGAAGAAGAAAGGGCCAGTCATGTGACTTCCTTTCGAGGAGCCGGGGCCACATACAGCGGAGATGATTGGTTATTGGAGAAGTGGCACAGACCAGGACTAATAATAAATAAAATAAACAGACACACTTCCCCTGAACAACAAAACAGGCACCTGCGGTTCACATTGTCATTACAGTAAAGGTTAATTTAGGACTTTATGGAAAACTGATATAATAATAATAATAATAACAACTTTTCACAAATTGTAAGGAATCTGGTAAACCAAAAACATTCCCCATCTTTTAGCTTTAAGCGTGTAAAAACCTAACTATTCAAGCACTTCTATTGTGATTTTTAGTTAGTATAGTCGTTGTTGATCATACTAATTGGATGTGTTTTTGAAATTTTTGGTATTTTCTATAAATACCGATTTAAACATCTCACATTGTAATATACTTCCATCAAAACACATTAGATCAACGCATCAGCTCTAGGGCTGTACTAGAATAATCGAATATTCGAATATTCGTTCGGTGGGGTGGCATTCGATTTTCAGTTTTGAGATTCGAATATTCTTTGTAACTGCCGCATTTTCATTTCTGTTCATTTTCTGTGTAAACTGTTATTTGGTGTGTTTTGTGAAGTGTCACCAGAGGGCGCTGGAGCGCAGAGTTAGGCTTTTGTATACGCAGTGGTAGATTGATTAGAGCAGAAGTAGCGATCTCCACAGAAAACAAGAAAGGATACATGAATAAGAGAATAATTACGCTAAAAGTTCAAGTTTAAATTTATAAGGTAAAGGACAGAAGATCTCCAAAGCTAATCCCTCTCATGGTACTCAGCCAACGAGGTTTGTTTTGTCTGTTTTATTTTCTAGAAGTTAATGTATCAATTGTACTTATTTTCGTTAAGCTAACTGTTGTTTTATCTGTGTGTTTCATCAGTTTTCACGGTGTTTTTATGGCGCTATTGAAAGACGGATGCTAATAAATTCATCAGTAGAGTAACCACTTGTGTCTAAAGTACTTGGGGGAATTACATTCTTTTTTTTTTCCAACACGTGACTTTCGTGACTGATTCTCACTCATGCTTGAACCGCCGTTGGCGAACGTAGTGATTTATTTCATCTCATACTGAATAGGTACAAAATGCCCAAGACCTCAGCTGTTTGGGAGCACTTTAAATTAAGTGAGGATGACAAGACAAAGGCAGTGTGTCAAATATGCGATTTGAAACTGGCCTACCACAACAGCACCACAAGTTTGAAAAATCACCTGAGTTCTGTAGCACGCGGCAAAAAAACACATTTACGATGCCGAAGAGTGAAACGTGAAGTCGTGTAAGATGATACAAATGCAAACCGACACTATTATTATATATTTAGCCCCACCCACCGAAGCTTCGAATATTCGATATTGATTGCCACCTAAGCTTCGAAGCTCAGAAAATGGCATTCGAAACAGCCCTAATCAGCTCTACAGTGGTAATGCTGTGAAAAAGAGTTGTGTTTTCTATTCCATAGGTTAAAATTAATACTGCATCTGCGGTTGGCTCTTAATCACTGGTTCTTGTATCATATAATGTTCTTTTCATTATTCATTTGATTGACTTACAAAACTGTGCAATGATAATAGTGAAAGACATTGTAATCTCTCTATTCTGGTTTAATGTACTCAAAGTGATAGTTATTGGATTTTGATGAATTATGGATGAAGTTTGCATTTGACAATATTGGGTTGAATCCATTTTTACCCTTTGTTAATACAGGTATTAAAGCAAGAGTTGGCAGTTTAATTAGATCCAAATGTAAATCAGTAACTTGTCTTGTTGCGTTCAAAAAGTAGGACTAGCCTAAAAATTATGTGTATTTCGGTGTTTGTTACATATTCATTTTCAGGTTTTTCATACCCCACCTTTAAACCCCTATTAGGCATGAATATGGTGTAATATAGGTGTAAGTATATAGGTGTAAGTCCTTTTAGAGACATTTTGAACACTTCAGTATACATTCATTTTATATATACAGTATATATATATATTTTTCCTCAGAATGCATCACTAAAAAAACATGGCCACTGCTGAAAAGTTTTAGCAAAAAGTGGCTATGTGTTAGGAACTTTCTGTGTTTATTTTTATGTTCTAATCTCCCAGGGCTAATTTTAGATTCTGCCTACCCCAACTTTAAATCCCCATTAGGCATGAATACTTTGATAGAATAGGTTTGTGTTGGGTTTCGAACACATTCGCCCCGTGTCTGCAGATAAAGAGCCGCCTTGTAGCGCTGGCTGTGTTGTGAATGGTCCTAGTTATTAGCGTGGCCGTGTGTTTTATCACCAGTCACCTCAGCTAGGTTCATTTCCTCTCAGTCTGATAAATGTAGCAAGATGATCTAGTGCTTCCTTCCCCCAGATCAAATATTTGCCCAGTCATAATCGCGGCTCTTGGATGTTGTTAATTTGAGGCAGGAGAAACATGAAGGCTTTTAAGTATTTGATGGGGGTTGGGCTGGGTTCAGGGGTCAGGGCCACTAATGACAACGTGTTGAGGAAGGTTGGGGTGTCAGCATCATATAAGGACGGCTCTGTTGGTGGTTTTGGCCGGTGTGTTTTCCTTTCTCTCTCCTCATCTTTCTTGTCGGGTTTATAAGCATCCTGTCGGGTTATGTCCAGCTTTGTCCACTTAGCATTTCCTGTGTGTAAAACGCAACTTAATGGCACCACGCCACATAGTAACCGCCATCTCCCTTGGACTACTCACCCCCTTTTAATCAGCAACTCCTAATATGAGAACAATCCTCGACATGGGTCACCTCAGATTTAAAGTCCTGCAGTAGCTGATGGCGGCCATGAGGGAGAAGGATACGCTTCCCTAGCCCCTCACGTTACAGCTTCCTGTATCGATTGCTGGGTCTGGCGATGACGACGGCCCGGCTGATGAAAAGGAGGGCTATTTCTATCCAGGATGTTGGAGTCTGTATCGATCTCTGGCTGCTTCCTACGCACACACAAAGCCGCATGTGTGTGTACAAATGCTATAGGATCATATTTATTACATATAAAGATCTTGTAAGCACAATCGAGACATATAGTTCAGATCTGTTTGAATTAGTGCACAGCTATAGAGTTATATGGCTACAAAATAATTATTGATGCTGAGAATTTCCCCCGATTTGATAATGCTCTTTTTTGATGAGTATCTGAATGCATGTGAGGGTTATAGGGTTCATTAGTTCAGTCACAGGATTTAGTTTATGAATACAATTAGCTGAGCTAACTGGAAGCTAAAAGTGAGTGTTTCTGTATAAACATATGTTTATTAAAGCAGAAACATATGATAAAATAACATTAGCCACTGTTCTTCCACCTTTAGGATTGGATTAGTGCCACATACTAAGAACAGATCCATTTTCTGTTGAATATTGTGACAGTATAACCTAAGTGGATGCTAATTGGGGATAGTAAAGGTTTAAAAAGACAAAATAAAAATGTGTTATTATAATGGAAAGAGCTTGTAAGCACAATGAAGTCATATCTGTTTGAATTAAAAGCAATATAGCAACAAAATAACTATTGACACTTGAAATTCTCCCTTTTTTCTTTATGATAATGATGGTTTGTGGAGTAATGGTAAATGGTGTGCATTTATACCTTTTTTGTACCCTTCTCGGGTACCCAAAGAGCTTTTACATGACGCTTCCATTCACCCCATTCACCCCTGGGGCTGACAGAGGGGGGCTGCCATACACCTGGCGCCCACAGCCTTCTCCGACTTCACCGCTACAATCAAACTCTTACACCAGTGCTGTGGCACTGGAGGCAAGGTGGGTTAAGTGTCTTGTCCAGGGACACAACGGCAGTATGAACCTTGAAGAGCCAAGCCTTACAATAATAGGACGACTGCTCCACCACTGAGTCACTGCGTCCCCAGTGGTAGTTAAATGAGGTCTAAATAAAAAATACTTAACAATGAAAATTCATTAGTTAGAGTATGGAATGTAATTATTAGTACAATTACCTGGTTATCTAACTCTGTACTAAACACATCCTCATACATCTGTAGGATTAATGCTACATAACAGAGAACAGATAAGAACAGATGTGGGATATGGTATTGTGACAGTTGTGACAGTGTGCTAATTGTCACTTGTGGTAATTGGATGCTAATTTACGATTGTGAAAATTGTTATAATTGAAATTGTGTTTCTTCCATTTGATTTGTCCAATGTGCTGTGACGTAAAGCCTTAATGTCATAATAGTTGCTTATGAAGTAGTCTTGCTATATTTCTAATGCAGACAATGTTATTTAGATGATTATGCATTATCCGTAAATTGAGCAGCCCTGCACTGAATCTGCTGAAAAGAGGTTTCTGTATTCACTCAAATATCACAATCGGACTGCATTACAAACACTATTCCTTCAACAGAGCAAAATTTTTTAAGTAGGGGTTCATAACATATTGAATATTTGTGTTTGCCAGACATTGACGCTTTGCATGTTAATATGTTTAATCTGATGGCATATACATAAAAAATAAAAAAGTTATCCCTTTAAGTAGTTCTATAAAAAAATGGTATCCCTAATTTAAAAAGTGTTAATGGAGTGCTCAATTTGCATATTGCAGTTGTTCTTAGCACACAGCTGTAATCTGAAATGCATAGGGTAAACATTGTTAACCAGACCGTATGCTGTTTTTCTAGCTGCCTATCTGTTACGAATCCTAATGTACAAAACTGATATCTCAATATGATAGTTTTGGAGATGGGATTTGTAGATGACATTGTGTGCCATAGCCTCTTGGTCAAATCTCCTGATACCAGTATGGTCCTCAGTCCCGTGGCTTGGGATAGCACCATCCACTCACCAATTTCTACAACTGACCTGAGAGGTTCCCGATCAATTGAGGGTTTTGTTCCCAGGCTTCAGCCCCCAAAGTCCGTCCACTGATCAGAAGTTGCTCCTCCATTGGAGCTGAACAGAATGCGCTGGAGGCATTTCCATGAACAACACCCCCCAGCCTCCTGTGCCTCCTCCTCCCTCCTCTTCCCGCTCTCCAGGCCACTCCTCCATTTTGTGCTCGCTCTATCTCCCGGTGACGTTCCCTCTCGTAGCTGTGCCCTTTGCTGACCTCGGAGCGTAAACTGAAACGGGTCAAGACACCCACCAGGTCACTCGAGAGGGGCGCACTCAGGTTGCAACTTAAAGATTTGCAAAACACTTGTACCCCCACCCCCCACTTTGTTTTTTTTTTTAACTAAAATGTTGCTGTGACATTATCAGTATTCCTATGCGTCCTGGAAAACCTGGAATATTAATGACCAGTTTTCCAGCCTCAGGGAAGGACATAAAATAAACGTCCAATTGTAAACCATTGAACCCAACAAATTAGTTTTAGTTAGTTTAGTTTTGTGCAATATAGTTGTTAATGTCATATTTTCCGTTAGCTTCATACAACACAAGTATGTAAATATAATTTTTACGTTTGTGTTTTTACTTATTTTTGACGAGAAATTCAAGTATTGGCGTTTCACATCCACTGCTTCTTTTTATTCTATTTGTGTGTTACTTTTAGGTTTGCTATATACATGTCTAGCATTATGTGGCCCTTTTGTTGCATATAACCAACATGTATAGTATTTTTTTGCTCTATTTAGCTCCTATCAAATCAGTTTGTTCCAGCATAGAGTCATTTAAATCTGTTGTTCCTTTTTAGTGTTGATTTTGTCACCTTTAGCTTAATTGTTTTTATAAATAGTTGTGTTAATGTTCTGGAAAAGGAACCTCAGAAAAGACTATTGCTGTTTAACTGAAAAGTGTCTTAATATATTTTGCAATGAAATATTTCATTCAAGTGAAAAGTGAGGAGTAAAAGTAGTATTATCTGTCCTTGGACGTATGGAGGAGTTCGGTGCGTTTTCCTGTATTTCTGCAGAACAAAAGAGTTTGTGTTGTTTCCTCACTGGTGCATTGTGGGGGATTCGGAGAGCATCTGAACTGGGGCATCTAAAGAGGGGGCAGGGTGCCGGGACACGAACCACTGAACTTTGACCTGGAAAAGCCTGGCGACAGGAGAGGAACAGGAAAGGCTCTTACACCACACAATCTTTCGTTATTTATTTAAAAAAAAAAAATTTATAAGAGGAGGCTTTTCTGCTCTTTTATGCTGCAGGAATCGTTTTCAGTCAGGCCAATACTCCGATACCATTAATCACAAAATCAATAGTCATTTGAATTAGAATAAAGTGGGTTTAAACAGCTTTGCATTTCTCTGTTGGTTGTTTTAACTCTGATAAACGCAGCTCATACAACAACCATTTTGAAAGAACCTTGGTCTTATATCACTTGATTGTGGTTTTGTGCTTTATTGTTTTGTGTTATTTCCTCGTTCTGTGCACAAATCATTTCCATTTTCCCGATTCTTGCCTTTCCTCAAAGCCAAATCCAATATGGAAAGCTCAGGATGGATGAGCGTTGTGTCAGTGATCGACCAGAGTGGCCTTGACTCTAACTCGCACTGCAGGCAGAAAGAGAGTCTATATAAGTACGTCTCTGAAAGAAAACAAAAGCGTATCTGAATATTAATGAATCCATTGTATCTTGAACGCCTCTGTGCATTCAGAGAAAAAAGTAAAATAATGTGGCTTTTCAGTGACTCAAGAGGCGCTGTTATTGTCTGAAACTGCTGTTTTTAAGTCCAGGACAAAGACACGGGGCTAAAATATATTAACTATGTCCTTGTCACACTTTCCTTTGAATGTACTGTGATTATTTATTCAGCTTTGGTATTTGCTGTTTGTCTTTTAAAGTTTTTAGCAGCATATATATTTACATCATATATCAATTATAAATCATATTCATTTATTTAACTGTAACAGTAAGTTTGTTTTTTGAAATAGTAAAAAAATCCAAACTTTTGGAACAATCTTAATCTGCCTGTTTTTTTAAATCCCTTCTAAAAACACACTTTTGTGAGCAAAGTGAGATGTTGACATTGTATTTATTTTATTTACATTTTACTGTTTTTACTTACTTTTACTTGTTTGTTGTCTTCTTCTTGTGTTTTATGTCCCTTTGGCCTGACTCTAGGTGCTTTATAAATAGATGGATATATAATATGAAAAGTTGTATTAAATAAATGCTTGAAAATGACAAGAAACATTTTTTAAAACAAAGCCTTTTCTTGTTGTGTTTCTAAATTGTACATTTGTACTGTTTCTAAGTACATTTTTGTTTCAATTGTCTTGCCCTTAGTACTGTTTTAGAGTGAGAAAAGAGTGAGAAAGTAAATTAAATGAACATGTATGTTTCTATATACGTGGAATATAAATGCTTTAAAACAAATAAATAAACAAATTACATGGGAACTGCTTTATTACTATTCTTCTTCTTCTTCTTCTTATTATTATTAAAGGCAATTATGTCCCAGTTACTCATAAACCTTGTGTAAGAAAATGATTTGCATTGAATATTAACTTTAATGAGTGTTTTCCTCTTGTATCTTCTATATTAATCTGTAAAATAAATGTTTTTTCATGCGTTTCAAGTTTAAAAAAAGTTTTTAAAAAATCTTTTGATGTGAACATTTAAACAGTTCCTTTAGATCAATCATTGTTTTTGATGTAAAATAATTAGGTTTTCAGTGAAATAATAATTGATAACATTTTCTTAAATTGTTGTATTGGAAAAGCTTTAAAAAATGGATCATTTAGTTTTTAAAAATATATTTTTCTTTTTTGTATTTTATTACTGACATTAGGCCTGGCTTTTACTGACAGCTGCAAGCCACATTTATTATACACTAGATATTGTTAGAACAATTTGATTAATTTTGTCTCATTAAGATTTCTATACATACAATTTAATAGAGCAACTTCATTATCATTTTTATCCAGTTGTTTCTCTTTGAGAGTGTGTGTTGCAGAGAAATCCTTTTGAGTTCAGTGAGTTCAATCTTTCAAATTCCTCCTCTTTTCTCACATTATTCCTTCAATATATATATATATATTTTACATCTGAATGTGTATGTTTGGAAATAGCCCACCTATAGCGCGCCTACTCCTTTCACGGTCATTATAAAACTACACTTCTGCGCTGCCTCTCTGCACTTTCACATCGTTTGTTCCTGTCTCTTCTTGTTTCTCCTACACTTGTCTTTTAGCCCGATGCTGTGTGTGTTATTTATAGTCCTGGATGTATACAGTAGGTAATAGGTTTGCTCTGTGCTCCGTGCCCCCGTGTGGGTGGGTGTGTGTGTATTTACCTACGACCGTTCGGGAAGGTCACAGCTACAGTGCCTACGTGTGCCGTCGACGCCACATAAATCATTGTGCCGCGGTTATGCAGTAACCGATCAATAATGTTGATCATGGAGATAAGATGGATGATGCATGTGCTTAGTGTAAATGATTTCAAACACTCTTATTTTTTTCTTTTCTTTTTTTCTGGTTCATAGTGGGAAGGGGCGCCTCTGCAAAAAGTAGATAAAGAGCAGTATGGCAAGGACACGGCGTGAGAGATAAGTCCTCTTGTGCTCACACTGTTATGGCAGGTGCTGCTAACCACAGACAGCACAACCGCCATGTTGGAAATGTCTCCTTCTGTTCTTCACATTTCAGTCCAATCAGTGGAGACGTATGCATACGAGAGACTTAACAATCAAAGGGAGCTGTTCTATATAGAATCCCTAAGTGTTGATGCATTTGACCTTGTGTCTTACTAATGCATCACTTTCTCCTTCGCAGACATAAAGTAAAATTAAAGTTAAA
The DNA here is from genome assembly GCA_024416835.2 of Perccottus glenii. Lineage (NCBI taxonomy): Eukaryota > Metazoa > Chordata > Actinopteri > Gobiiformes > Odontobutidae > Perccottus > Perccottus glenii. Next base: position 5,799,273 of record CM044564.2, on the reverse strand, counting down.
CGATTTTCTTTTAAAAGTTTTCTTCATTTTCTTACAGCACTGCCTTCTTCACCTTTCAACATAGACGTTTAACCTTTTTGATGTAGTAAAAAAAAAAGGCTTCTTGTCAATTTGTTGCTATATTATGGGAGAATAAAAAATCCTTTCATGGGGTCACTAGTCACGGTAATAAAGCTGATACCGCAGAGTCAAAATCCATTAAAGTGAAACGAAAGATATTTAAAAAGCATGTAATTGGCTTCCATAGTAATCAAGGCCATATAGATGTTCACGGAGTCATTTAAATAAGTGCATTTTCATGGTTCATCTTTAGTTCAGGTGCTGAGAGAGTTAAATGTGTGGTTGGACCTGGTAAATGATTAGAACTGGAGCTGGAAAGATTGTTTTACCCCCTCCCATTTTTTGTAAGATTGCATTTAGTTTAAAACCCACCTGGCTTTAGATAAATGGTACAACATCAGCCATATGTGTCATCTAAACCCAATGGGAATGTGAAGATTGACCCTCTGAGGCTGCTGTAGTTTGTAAAATAGAGTAAAGGTGCATATAAGCACATTTACTGTTATCATAATGTCAAAATATTTTGCAAAAAACTGCTTAAAATACAATGTTATCCAGTTTTATTTTCATTTTTTTTATGAAACACATTAAGTCTTTGCATGTCAATATAATTGTTTAATTAGAGCTGTAAATCCTACTGTGATACAATTATATATAAAAGTGAGTGTTATCAGTGAGTGCAGTGAAAGTTCAAAGCTTTGGATTTCTATTAATATTAAAAATCAATTCAACTTTAAAGGAACATTGAAGTATTGCAGGTGATATATTTTATTTCATAGATTATATTTTCTTAATATCCGAGTTTACACCTAATGGTCAGATTAATGCTCTCCCCACTTGGTTGGGTTTTCTCTGGGTACTCTGGTACCAACATTAAAATAATAATAATAATAATGCTGGGCGCCCCCTGGTGGCGACTGCTAACAGTGAATATCCCCACAAGGATAATGAAGTGATTAAAATAAAAGACTTGGAACTGAAACTGGGTCTGTCACTGGCTTTAATGAGCAGATGTGTCCTGAATTGTTAAGAAAATGTCCTGAAAATATTTTTTTTTAAAGAGGGACACTTTCAATTAACCATATACTATAAAGCTTTTTATTAGATTTATAAAGCATTGCTCTTACATTTATAATCATTGTTAAGTTGTAAACATTTGTTAATTATTTATTTATAAGTACTGCTTCTTATTGTGAATATATCATGTGTGTGTTACCTGAGCCTCCATATTTCTGAATGTCTTTTCTAGTCTCTGTAGTTGTAAAGTGCAGCAAGCAGCTTAAAAGCACAACCACTGTGAGTGGTGCGTATTGAGTTATAAGCTATTTTCTAAACCATAATTGCTTTCTTCTCCCATCAGAGCAAACTGGTGATGGAGGGCTTCCGCAGCTTAAAGGAGGGTGAGCAGGTGGAGTTCACCTATAAGAAGTCCTCTAAGGGCCTGGAGTCCCTGCGGGTGACGGGACCTGGCGGGGGACCCTGCGCTGGCAGCGAGAGGAGACCCAAAGGGAAGGTTCCACTCCAGAAACGCAAACCAAAGGGAGACCGGTAAGTGTCGAGTTCGTTTCAAGCTTCTTACTGGGGTATTTGTGGCAGCCATTATCTTGTATTTCTCTGCCTCTGTCCTAATTATGCGACTAGGGAGGATACAGAAAAAAACGGTGGGCCAACCTGGATCTAGTGTGACATATATTTACACCATACTCAGTCTTTACATGATGAAAACGCATCCCTAAATCTGCTATGTGAGAGGAAAACCTGATTAAACACATTACTACTATTAAATAAATCACCTTAAATATGACATCTTAGAAAACTGATGGCCAGTGCAGCACCAACATGTGTCAAAAGTATAAACCATTAAATATAGGTAAGTTAGGGTATTACATGTGCCATGTGTGTACGCTACGCATGTCAATACCACTAGCCAATGTCACAATCATTTATATATATCATTTATGTATTTTTATTTTTGTTACATACACATATTGTGTAATAGCCCCATCGTGCTCACACATAATGCGTCATAGCTTTTCCGTAACCGCCAAATATTTTGTATTTCTTGCTGAAAAACAGTGGTACAACACAGCTTTTATGTCAGAACCTTTTATGTTTAAAATACGTATAGGCTCTATGAAAGGAGCTTAGGATACTATGGACGCTCAGGAACAAGGAAATCAAGTAATGGAAGACTGTTTTGTGCTCAGTGTTGACAGGTCAAAGGGTGAATCAATGCGAGCACTGCCGCCTGCATTCAGCCTGCTCCACTATTGTAGCAGGAAACGTATATAATATGTACATCTCTGTGAGGTGAGCTATTTCTGAGTGGGCTTAGATAAAATCTATTCAATCTGCCTGAGTACATGCTTGTTGCTATGGTTATGGCGCACCATAATATGGAATTCAATAGGGCACTTTGACTGCCATTGCCGCTATTTTGAATCAATTTGCCAGCTTTAAGGTTAGAGGCGGCATTAGTGCAGGAATAGATTGGGCGTATATGCATTTCAATGCAGCACTAGCTCAATCAATTGTTTTGTCCTCAGCAGAATCCTGGAGGCTGCTTTGCTTCCATGGGTCTCAGGGAGACCATACTGAGCTGCTTGAAAACGGCCAGCAGTGTAAAGACGCATAACATATACTGCAATGCTGCCAGGCACATTGCAGTATATGTTATGTGTTGTAGGAGGATGTCATATGACCAACAGTGTAAGATTTACATTAGAAAGTGCAGCCATGCCTTGCTTTGTGTTGATTCTTAATGCACATACATACAGCTCTGAGCTGCGTAGTGCTTTGACGTGTGTGACTGAAGCTTGTCTTAAATCAGACGAAACCGTATCCAAAGAAAGCGGCCTCATTGCTTTACACATCTGAATTATTCAGTCTATTTGAGGTAATTGATCCAGTGTTAGGTCAAGTGTCTCAAGCTTCTGTGAAGGTGCAGCTGGTCAGTGTTGGATTGAGAGCGGCAGGTACATGTCTGTGATGTCATGTGTCTTTCTGAGCAGCTCTCGGCAGCTGCTGTGACCCCTGCTGGTCACTCGGTTACGCAACACACCATTGTGTCGTCCATTCTTTGAAAGCGTTGAAATATTCAGCTGTTCTGCAGCACAAACCAAGACATTAATGATTAAATCTGCCAAGCTGAGAAGAAAAAGGATTGATTTTCTTTATAAAAGTTTAATTGAACTGGTTTTTCTTGATTATTTAGTTCAAGCCTTGATTATCTTTGCACAGCTCACGCTTTATTATAATTTTATATTAAGTTGTAGAAGGAATAGACAACACAAATGTAGAAAAAACATTGGTCTACTTTAATTGTTGATAATACAATAGTATATAATTTTTATTTTTACGATCTTTTTACTGAGGTTTGATTAATTTGTTTTTAACCTTTATTTAAAGATGATAAAAATATGTCTAATTCACCTATAACCCTTATAAATGTAATTACATTTACATTTACATCTCATCTAGTGCTGAGCGATATGGCAACAAAACTAATCACAATTTAATTATTTCTTATTAACATTAACAACAAATAAATATGGCTTTTCAAAATAAGGTTTGTGAACAAAGGCAAAATAGACATTTTAAATATACTTCAGCTTAAACAACAAATGAATGCATTTTGCTCCAGTGCCATTTAAAACACAAAAAATCCAAATGTATTCCTCTAAACTCTAAAGTCTAAAATCCTTCCCAAACAATGAGCTTGTACTGACAGATGATTGGCTGTAGATCTGTTGATTAAAAAGCCATTAAGCCAATAATTGTGGTCAATTAGATCAGGATTTGATTAAACATTTGATTAATTGCACAGCCCTACTCTCACATTTAGATTAATTTGTTTTGTAAAATATTAAGCTTTAGAAACTCAGACGGATGATGAATAAAATTCTTAAATCTATAAAGTTATACAGAATTATTTGGGCATTGCTTGTCCCCAAAGATAAAGTGGCCTGCATGCTTTGACTGTTCAGAGAAAATGAGAAATGAAGTGGACTTCACAAGCATAACCTACTGTGATTTATTTCCAGGATATTTACTAACAGACAGCTTTACTGTGCACAAGCATGTTTTCTAAATTGGCTGTCAAATCAAGTTGATTAAGTGATAAATAACCACCAACTCTTTATATGTCCTTCAGGGTTAGTTTTAAAACCCTGGTGGTATCAGCCTCAGAGAAGAACAAGTTAAAAGACACTGAACACTTTTCTCTGCCTGGTTGTGATGTCGGCTGCCGTTGCCAACAGTTTGTGTTTTTTCTGTGCCTCGTCTTTCATCGCCCTCTTTTGCTGCTTGTCAAATGAAATAACACAAGGCGGTTTGGCAAGTCACAGCAGCTCACAGCCTGAGCTTTAGCGTGTGTTGTACTGTCATCTAGTGGCTAGTCAGGGTTAGAGCATTTGTAGCTGTGGGTTTCTTTAAAAATCATTGGAGTAATAATCCTTTTTAAACAAAAGGCTCCATATGCAGTTGAATCGGGTACTGTTGGTGCTTTTTTTTATTTTATTTTTTTTTACTTTGAGCTGTACTAAGACCTACACTCTCAAGAAGATGCTGCTCATGTAATTCTTCCTTCCATCCAATTCTCTTTCCCATCCCACCTCCCAACTTTGAGGTCTAATATGTCCATTGTGTTAAATATTATTTAATGGAGATGCAGCATATTGTAGCTTTAACATGGTTTCGTGCTTCAACAGATTCTGTGACATAGTTTGTCATACTTCCTGTCAAATTGTATGATTATAGTAAATTATTAATTAATCTAATTAATAAAAACTAAAGAAATGGCCTATCCTCACTATGTGTCACTTTTGCTTGTTTGGATGTTGTTTGCTATAGTCTAGTTAAAACTTTGGATAGTATGTTGAATCTAAACCTGAACTGGGTTTTTAAGGGTGAGCAACATAGTTATAGTAAAAATCATATTGAAACGACAAAATCATACAAGTCATTAATTGTAACATTTTAATTGCTGCACTTTGTAAAGAATTTTTTGATTTCTATTTGTAAAAAGTGCTACTTATATGAAAAGTTTACTGCTTACTTAATTGGAAAGTTCAAAGCTATACATAAATTTTAATGGTAAACGTAATTAATATCTGTGGTAATAAGCTGACAGAAAAAGCATGTGCTGTCATCTAATAACTTTTTACTTTAAAGGCACAATATGCAGGGTTTCTAGATCCAAATTGAATTTAAATGTTTTATAAAATCTATGTAATATGTGAGGTACTGAGCTGTGGTCTCTCTGTCCCGTCCAGCTGTTATAACTGTGGAGGTCTGGATCACCATGCCAAGGAGTGTGGCCTGCCCCCTCAGCCAAAGAAATGCCACTACTGCCAGAGCATCACGCACATGGTGGCCCAGTGTCCACAGAAGGCGCTGGCGCCCCCTTCAGGCTATCAGGACCAACACGCGTCTACCTCGGCCTCTGGCCCAGGCGCTGCGGCCGGGCCCTACCTCTGCCCCCCAGAAGAAGAGGAGCGGTCCGGCTCGTCTCCTCTGGAAGGCTCCTCCTCTTCCCCCGAGGAGTCGCACACACACCGCGGCCCCCGCACCCAAAGGTGGAGGAAATCCTGAACCTTTTCATCAATCAAGCACCCCTCATCTACCTCGCACCTGTGAACAAATGGGAGGTCTCAAATCCTTTGCTTTTTTTTATTTGTCGTTTTTTGTTTCTAACCAGCGCAGCTATGGCAACGATCATCGGGGTACGAATGTGAGTAACTAGTCATCTAGTGCAGCTATGGCAACCTCCGCTGGAAAGGTGACTGCAGGGAATGACTTTTACATGTTTTAATCAGCGCAACTGAAGAGCATAACAAGCTCTTCTCTTTTGTGAAGATACAATTGGCAAGTGTTGGCCATTTAAATGTTTTGTTTATTTTAAATTTCCTTTCAAATGACCAAAAGGGCCAGCTCGAGTTAAAGCCACAAATGTATATCTTGGAGGTCTAGTCATTCCTTAATGCATCCTTTTAATGCAAACTTTAATGTAGCTCATTTTAAGAAGGATTAGCCTTTTATAAAGCTCCAACCCTCAAAGCCTTTATCCATGCAAAGGATTATTAAGGCTTATTACCACCTTTAGGGAAACTTTATGGATTCCACATTTATTTTAGTGAGCTGCTAAATACATTATGTTACTTACTACACTCACTCCTGCTACATACCTCTTTCTTACACGACTGGACCAACTGATTGTCTCTTACCCAAGCGTGCACACGCGTGTGCACAAGGCTGGCTCAGAGAGAAAGTTTGTGTTTGTGTGAGAAATGTAGAGAGTAGAAGAATAGTGGACCAATAGACTTTTGAAGCCATGGGGTTTATGGAGCCAAAATGTCATAATTAAGTTTCTATATTTGGAAAACACAAAATTTGACGGTCAAAATCTTAGCTTTAGCGTCAGCCAGTATAACTAGTGATGCTAACGGCATGTAAAATATCATACTGCTGAACCCTATCACGTTTATCTACAGCACTTTGTAGAGTTTCTGGTGAAAAGAAGCATTGAAAGTACTTATTTGAAGCTAGGAGTTGCAAACCAGCCATCAGTTGGTCAAGTGTCCACCGTTAAGGATTATGTGAACAATTATTGATGTGTTATTTGATTTTTGAAGTCTTGTTCACAGCAATAATATACAGATGGACCTCCAGAAAAGTAGGAAAGCATTCAAGCAAATATATATAGCAAGAGAATCTTAACAGTAACAAATGTCAGTTTTTCTGTAACACATCTGAATGGTAGTGAGCTGGAGCCAGGCCTCAGCTCTGCCCATGGTCCACTATTCCTCTGCTGTCATTGTATGAACAAAAACCAAACTATCCAAACTGAAGTCAACACTATGGCCCTTACTGATTCCCATTATCATAGATATACTACATGCCGTAGACTAAAAAGCAACATATTATCCAACTATATACTATATATACTAAGTATTCAAGCTAAAGAATCAACAATTAGTGATCTAGATTTATTTGTTGCCTAGCTGAAAATAACATTATAAATCATAGTATAAGTCATTAATATATATGTAAAGTCAAAAGATATAATTGAAATTCTATTAACTTTAAGTAATGCTTATATAAGGATTAAGTTCTGACGTAGGTGAAGCCCTGTGAATTGCATGGGACTCTATAGCTCTCTCTCTATTCATTTTGACTGAACGCCTTATTATTTTTCACTCAGTCAGTCGTCGCTGACCGACACAGCACAAAGACTTGCCTTGTCGTAGTATCAAACCGTGACAGTATCATCACAGCTGCTCAGACGTACAGTAATACCTCACCAATTCTCCTTTTTTTGGGAAAAATAACGAATGTCACAGAACATTAAAGCTGCTCGCTCTCCCGGTTTAGACTGAACCGCGTGCTTCTCTTCCACGTGTGCCTACCTATCTATACATACCGTTGTGACGTTAGTTAGCACCAGCTGCTCGGACATGTTATCACGGGATGTTGTCGAAGCTGCTGCTGCTGCTACACTAAAGAGAGACCTAGAGATGTAAAGAAAAGCGAGTGAAAAAGAGAGAAGTAGTGCTGCTTTTTGGTAGAACTTGAATGGCAAGCATGGCTTTAGTGGCACTTATTTGTGACCTAACAACTCTTCTCTGACCATATTGAATGTGAAAAGAGTTTAAATCCGAAGTTGGCCACGTTACAAGTCGCTTCGGAGTTGGATCTTAATGTTCTGACAAATCAAATAACTTTGTATGAAGATATCAAACTAGCCTGTGTGTAGATTTTTTTTTTTTAAAGAAAAGAGCTCTAAGTAGACAACCAACTATTTTGGTATAATTGTATACCAAAGAGTTTGGCTTTATTTTTGAAGGCATTTAAAGGTTTAAAAGTGCTTGCTATCCTTACACTTTCAGGTTTATGGCTGAAAGATACTGCAGTTGTTATTGTTATTGTTTTTTTTCTTTTTTAAATGTACAGCTTTTTGAATGTTTTACATCAAATCTCAGTATGGATGCTGGTTTCAGCCATTGGGATGGAAAAAATGCTTTGTGAAAAAATAGATAAACTTTCCAAATTTAAAATTTGACATGTTTTTCAAAAATAATGGCTTGTTAATTCAAAAAAAGCAGTTAAAAGTTTATTGTAGTCTTTTCTGCTTGCAATAAATGCAAAACCCATAAACATTTTAAATATTTGTTGTTAAAATAGGGCTAATATAATATTGTTGAGTGAAATTTTTTTTTAATTAAATTAAAATAATGTGATAAGAAACTATGTCAAAGTAAGTATGTTCTCTCTCAGTGACAGAATTTATCTTCCATACAAAATACAAAACAATGCAGCAAGACAGTACAAAGTTAAGTGAATGACCAAACTACAGAAAGAGCACAGCCCATGCTCCAAATCTCTCTTTTTGTATGATGTATTTTTACATTTTTACACACAATTCCTCTCAGGATGATGAACTATTCTCAGGGAATTAACCAAAAAAAAAGTGTATTTTATTCTTTGGGAATCATCCACTAACAGACTGACTGACTCAACCAACTCTGTAAAGCAATGGTATACAGTATGTAACTGATTCATGTACTGATATTAGCAACTACCTCTTGAGTTATACATAGTTGTGCATTTCTTTTTTTGTTTTGTAAATGACTGATGATATGATTAACTGTAGGACTGTTATGTACTAAGGTGTTGTGTGAGCCGAAGTTCCCTAGTGTTGCCACAGATTCCCTGGTTTTCCCACTTTTGATGATAAGTCACAGGTTTTTCTCTCTTTTTTTTTTTTTACAACTGCAAAACCCTCTTTTACTGTTACCGTTTTGTTTACAGCAAAAGCCTACCTCATGATCGCTGATCCTCCACAGACTCCTTCCCTTGCCTCCTCTACCTCCATGCAGTTTTTATGATTTGTAATAAACTGAAAAGCCACTTGAGTCACATCATACTCAGAAACAGTGGCTCGTGACTCAAATCTTACAATCAAAGCCCGTTTGTAAAGGGTTTGGAGAATGGGCGCTCACACACATTAGTGTTTGTCAGTAGGGATGGGCGATATGGCCAAAAATCCATATTGCGATATACATTGCAGCCTCTTGCGATAACGATATATATTATATATATAAATTATAATAGAATCATTTCAGAACAGGTTACATAGATCCTAAGGAAAGCCAAACTGCTAAATGTATTTTTAATGTTATTCCTGAAAAGGAACTCACAATCTTCTTGCATAAAGCAACAGCACGGTCAATTCGGGATCTTTCACACTTTTTCTGTTGACAAACGTAAGATTGTATATGTTAATTTAATCTATGGCTGCATTGCCTGAGCTCCGTCCGTGAAGTCTTCACATACATGTTAGATGTTACTGAATGTTACATGTTACTGAATACCAGCTTTGCCAGCTCGCTGGTATTCAGTAACATGTTTCGCTTTGAGGTAGTACAACAGATTAGTCGTGTTACCTCTCTTAGCCGGAACTGTTGCCCCACACACTCTAGAGTATAATTTGCTGCTGCACGCCAGACGGCTTAAACCGAATTACGCTCAAATAATGGATGTTGCGCTCTTTTTCACCAGCTCCTCCGTTTCGTTTTCAGCCATGTTTCAAGCTGCAGCTCGTGGCTGTAAATTTTGCGGGAAGTTGCGCTCATCAACATGTATTATCGCGTAGTGCAATAGAATTAAAATCTCTATCAGTATGCCAATTTTTTATCATTTATATCGCATATCGTTCATATCGCCCATTACTATTTGTCAGTATACGTTGTTGAGTTAAATAGACCTATTCAGATGTTTTAAATTTGTGTGAACATATTCCCTATTTAGTATTATAATCTCTTCAAATTATTTGATATGATTTTTCTTTTCATAATATCATCTCCTAATATAAGGATGTCTAGTCCCCGTCAGACTTCTTGAATTGTGCTAATAAGCCTCTTTCGTACATGTCCTCCTCCTGTGTTAGAATCACGTAGTCCTGACAGTTGTGTTCGTACATGCCGATCTGTAATCCTACATCCTACGCGTTTGGCAGCAGGGACAGGGCATACCACAACACATAACTACCACAGCCAAACAAAAGGACTGACTCCTTCCACATTGTGCTAATATTGATATTATGTGGCTGGCTATTTGAGTGTTTTTTCATTAACATTTCCAAGCTGGTGGCATGAGAGGACTTATTCCTCTCATGTCATGTCTGTCATTGGCTGTTGCCTCTGTGATGTAACCCCTCATTTGTATAACTTCAATTTACTGGATTTGTGTGGCTCACGTCAGCCCCTAGCACAAGCAGTGCAAATAAAAATGACTGCTGCTTTATGCTAGCTTCAAATCTTTTACACATAATAAATAACTTTTTGGAGTGAATCTAGCATTAGTCGCTCATGTCAGTGTTAACCCAACATTGTAGCGTTATCACAGTAGCATGGCATAAAAGTTAACAACATGCCTATAATTCTGGAGGATATTGTTTATACATGGGTGGAAAGATATTGTGGATTGCGTTCATTATGTCAGGACCAACTTCAGTGAAATGTGCATGTAGGAAAGAGGCTTTAGATTGTTGTAGTCAAAATAGTCACATCCTGCATTTCAGTCTGTAAAAAAAAGAGTGAAAAGTATTCTGAAAAGGCAAATGCAAACACTATCTAATGTTTCAAATCTTTATGTGAACACATTTCTCAAGGACAGTTCTAACATTTTGTAACCACTTCATGGAATAGGCTCAGAGTTGAAAGGAAAACGATTGTAAATCACACAAGGAGTGCCTACGTTTATGGTTTGTTTTTCCGACCACATTACCAAATCCCTGTCCCCCTCCTTTATTTGTGCTCTGTGTTCTACTATGGCCTTTGTTCATCCTTTCACAGCCTGAGATAATCAGATAAAGTTTGGATCTTTTTTGCGGCATTGTTAACATGAAATCAGTGGACTTTTGTACTAATGGTGAGATGTGAGTTTATGATTTTTGTCCAAAACAAACTTGTGAGATTAAGCTCAGTATTACAGTTGAATGAGGAAGTGGCATTGGGCCTGATATTCAACTTATTATGAACAAAATACATAAAGATAAAGTGATATTATTGTTATTAGTATCTTCCTCTAATCAATGTAACTACTGATTGATCTCTTTTGTATTGTCCTGGTCAGTATTTCAAAGATGTTAGCCAATTAACCCTTTCATATCGCACAATGACTGTTAAACACAATCACCTACCTTTACAACTGTAATAATCTGTGATAAAAATAATTTGTCTAAATAATATTCATGTGGGAAAACCAATCAGCACAATGCTTTTAAAATATTTTCAATCATAAAATCACAAGCGTCTACAAAACATTCTCAGATTGATGTCATTTAAATATAAGCATTGCCATTTAAAGGGACTATATGTACTTTTGCTTTAAAACAAATTAACTATTTAAGAATAGTTCAAAATAAAAATATTGACCATATGCCAAAGAAGTCCATGTGTTTAGTCAAAGCTATATCAACAGAAAGTGTCCTGTTATATCACTTTGTACCACTAGATGGAGTCATGTGTTACAGTGTGTGTATAATCAAGCCCTAAGTAACCTGTAACTCAGAGTACTGTACCATGTTGGCATTTGGGTGGTGATAATTGGAATAATATTAAAAATGTAACATGAGACATATATTCCCATTAAATGCTACAAAATCACGTGAAATTTGATAAAATGTTGTCATTTATTAGTTTCTGCTCCGCAATAAACTGCAACACTGTAGTTAACATGAGGCATTACAGTCTTATAGCTATGGTTGTAAAAGAAAAAGACCTGCTATGAGGTATTATGAGCTGTCAAATCATGTCAAACAAATGGTGATGCTTATTGAGAAATCGTATCTACTTTTTGTTTAACCCAGAAGCAGGGTCCATACACATTTTGGAAACGTATGGAATTTGAGTCGATGCGCTATTTTTGATGCACTATTTTAATATAATAATGATGAGACTTTTGAAATCTGACTCCACTTCACGATAGTAAAAGTTGAATTGGACTGGTCCAACTGCTTTCATGTTTTTATTCATTTAGTTTTGACACAATGTGATTTAAATCCCTGACTGGTCAATGTGTCAACTTGGTCATAATGTTGCAATAAAATTTAATTTGTGATGTTGATATTGCAAAAACTATATTTGCGATATACTGTATATTGCAGACCTAGTTCGGGCTTTTTTTCCTCAAAAATGAAATTTTGGGAAAAATTGGTGGTTCTTTGGAAATTTGGAAAATATATATATGTATATAGTTAGTTACATACTATAACTACAATGGGCCTAGTGGTTTATTGTAGTACCCAGAGTGGATGGCAAATGTGTATGGACCCTGCAGACATGGTTCTTTTGTATAGAAGAGAAAATAGTTCACCATATTGTAAGCCTTTTATCTGACAGAGTCGAAACAAGTAAATTGAAGTGACTTAAGATTTCAACTGCATTAACACGGAGACACACATGTAAATAATGACAAGCCTTTAGAGACAGACTGAAGTACTATGCCATGATCCCAGTTGGGAAGTTCACATACCTCAGACTGCTGCTGCATTGTGCGTTGCCTTTGACTGGAGATATTAAAAGAACACATGCATATTGTAACATAGGGGACTTCTTGTTAAATTTTTTATCCGAACTGGAACATCACACCTCTATACGGACCTAATCTCCAAGCAGTAAAAGTGCAGATACCTCTTTGCGTTGACTGATCACCTCACATTCCTCGTGTTTATGTTGATGTTTTTACTGTCTACACGGTGGCCGGAGGGACACTCGTCTAGAGCCAAGCACTGATTGCTTTTAAATGGGGAAAAATGTTCTTATGTGCATATCACTCATTATTTTAGCCCCAATATAAGTGTACTGCCCTTTTTTATTCCTGTGAATGTTTGGATTGGATTTTTAAATAAATGTCTTAAATGTTTTACTTGATTGGAAAATAAACATATTATATTGGCATTAAATATGTCTAATTTCCTACTAGATAATGAAGTGTTGGGTGATTCTTGCTTGGGTTGTTTGTTTTAAAAGGGTTACACAAGCTACCAAACAATACTACATTACTATATTGTGGTTGTATTTCAAATACATATCCCAGGCAGTAACATTACAGAAAAACCTATCCTGTTTTTTTTTAATATAGCTTATAGCCTTATAAGAGAAGATAGAAGTTGTGGGTTTTCTGGCTGAATTGAGTTACTTTAAATTAATAGGAAGTCTTAGGACAACTATAAAATACAAATGCATAATAAAGCTAAAAGGTACAATACACCTATTTTTTACTGTATGAATGTTGTACTGTTTTAGACGTTAAAGGTACAGTATGTAGCAATTTGGTGGTGACATTAACAATGTCACTTTCCAACTGTGAACACTTACAGAAGCCCATAAGGGACATGCTTTTACAATATCAACAAAACAGGAAGTTGTACAAGAACACAAACTAATGAAACTTGTTTTTCTGAATTTGAACACCATTATTTTAAAGCAAGACTTCTTTTGACATTATTAATTTACACCATTGAACCATTTTGATTTTGATTTAGCAATTAAGCACAGACGAATCGTGGGGACACTTAGGTTAGGGCCAACATGGGAAGCTAAGACGGGTCAGTTATGTAAGTAAAAGGGTAACTTTTATGAGGTTAGGCAGCAAAAAAGGTCTTCATTTAAGTAACAACTTGCAAATAATCAACATTACAGGCTAGATATAATAATAGCACCAGATTTTATTTATACATTGTTTTCCTTTATAAACTTTTGTAAAACGTTAACAGAAACCGAATTTAAAAAACGGGTATAAATGGTTGTCAGCCTTTAAAGTATTAACTGATTAGCCAATGTACACATCAATTAAGATAAGCCAGTTCATTTAATTCTGTTAACGACACTTCTGTGTGCCACTGCTGTACTTACAAAATAAAGTGAAGTATTGTCAGTTCTCCAGTAGAGGGCATCGTCGTGCTGCTGTATCCATCTCGCCCTGAGGCCAGTGAAGGACACAGCCAGAGCAGATTAATCACATCAACACATGTGACTCACAGAGACGCTGGTGTTTCTTCACATTGCTCTGCGTCTCTTCAGCGGCTCAGCTCTGTTTTATTTATATTTATTTTTCCAGCCTGCTGATTTTTCTCCTTCAGCCACATCACTGAGGCTCAAGGGTCTCTATTATAAACCAGTGCTCTTTGTTTACACTTTCTCTTTTGTAACCTGTCATCATTTTTCTATACAGTTTCCCTTTTTCACTGAGCGTCTCCGGAGATGGATTCCTCAAGGTCAGCTATTTTTACGATATTACTGAGGGAAGAAGACAAAAGGGAGCTAACGGATAAACACTGCCGAGTCTAAGCTGCATACAGTGAATTGTGTGCTCTTTGGATATTATACGAGGAGTTCTTTTTTTCTCTCCTTCTTCTTATTCTTCATTCTTAAACTGCATGTTGACCTTTGTAGTAGCGCCTCTGGGCTGTATGCTCTGACCTTTCCAGTGAGATAGAGGGGAATAAGAGACAGATTACAACTGTTGTCTGTTAATGCGACGGACAACAGCACACAACACTTTTGTGCAAACCATAGACCCTATATTTTTGATTTGTGGGCTGAAGTATAAAGGCATTTTATCTCAGTTGCCCCAAAATTGTGTAGTCTGTTAAAACCAGGTCACATTGTTGTCTATGCTCACACATAAAAAGAGCAACATTAGCCACAAACAAGAGCCATGTGAGATTGATATATATATATATATATATATATATATATATATATATATATATATATATATATATATATATATATATATATATATATATATATATGTTTTTTTTAACATTCCCTTTGTAATCTCAGTTACCATTAGTTGTAGGTTATTACCTGAATAAAATATATCATCCGCAAATAGAATACATTTTAGTTTAGTTGATACAAAACACAAATCATTTATATAAATCAGAATTAATTTTGGCCCCAGTACTGATCCCTGGGGGACCCCACATATAATACTCCTCCATTTGTATGTTCACCCATCTGTACATACTGCTGTCTTTAAGTTAAATATGATTGTACCCAGTTATGTGCAATTCCCCTTATCCCAGACAAAATGCATGATCGCTTGTGGCAAATGCTTTCTGAAGGTTTATAAATATATATATTTAATCCAATTTTTTATCAATATTATTTGTCATTTCTTCGGTTAAATCAATGAATGCCACTTTTAATTTATTATTCCTAAAACCGCACTGGATTTCAGGTTATATTTTGCAATAAATCAGTCTAAACGGGCAGTAAAAGGTTCTATTTTGTATACTTGGAGTAAAATGGAGATAGGTCTGTAGTTTGTAAACTGGTTGCTGTCTTCACTTTTATGGATTGGAATAACCTTTGCAACTTTCATTTGGTTTGGGAATTCTCCTGTACGCAACAATAAATTACAAATGTGACCTAGAGGTTTTGCAATGTTAGTTATTACTCTTTTAATTATAGTCTGGTCAAGGCCATTCCAATCAGTAGATTCTTTTATTTTCATTTGTTGGTGTCAAAAATAAAGAATGTGTGTTGCCCATTATACTGTTGAGAACATTTGGTAAATGAATTGACAATGTCTTCCATATTGTCTTCTTTTCCACTGTTTTTAATTATGTAATTACACTTAATACTAAAGGAGATTTCAGTGTATGTAGCTGCTGCAAACATTCATATTCATTCTTGAACTACATCTTAAATTGAGATACTTTTTAATAAAAACATGTCCACACACTGCTTTTATGCTTATGCATTTGCTATGCTTTTTATGTGTGTGCTGAATAATTTATCCCTCATTAAGATGCACAGGGAGTATTGATAACCTATGATTACAGGTAAAAACACAGAATCATTAGAAGCCATTTATGGGCAATTTTCTAGGATGAACCATGCACCAAATGGTGAGAAAACACACAGAGGAGAAAAGAAATCCCATTTACTTTGTGTACATTGGGAATTCATGTTGAAAAAGATCAAAGTGGACGGACAAAGAGATGAGAGAATCAACTTGTTCTCTGTCTTCATCTGGCTCCCGTTGAGAGGAGGAAAATGACTTTAAAGCCGTTGCCTTGATGAAAGAGAGAAGGCGTTATGGCTGATGTAGTCCTCCAGAGGTGGAATCAACAGTATGAATGACTCAAAGGCAGAGACAGAGTTGGGAAAGGGGGAGAAAGAGGAGTTGTTTGAGAGAAACTAATGAAGGAATTGGTTAGGATAGTTACAGTATATTTGACAGTGGTGTACTAAACAGTGATTTCCCTGAAGAGTAGGAGAAAATTTTTCTGAGGAGACCATGTAATAATATAGCTTACAAAATGGCTTCTAAGTCATTACAATGCTTCCCTGACTTAACACCAGGACAATAGAGCTTTCCAGTATGTTCTCATTCACTGCCACGTTATGCCCTTTACTGCCGTCATAGTGCACAAGGGTGTCCTTGTGTAGCAGAGACCACACTAATAGAGAAAAGACGGAAACAAGACTTTTAGAGGCTCAAACCAGGGCAAGACAAAGTCAAACTAAATGCCAAGACAGTGCACTAGATCTTAAACCAAAAACAAATTTGTTAGAGTTTGGCGAAAGGGGAAGAAATCAAATCTAGTACCATGTCCACACTGAGGCAGGTAACTTTGAAAACAGTGCCTTTTCACTGCATTTTGGCTTTCTGTTTCACACACAAACAATGCACAAGATCACAGAAAATACACTTTTTTGATGTGAACAGACAAAACTGAGCTCATGCTCACGTTTTATGTAATAACATAACATATAATGGCGGCTATGTTAAATCAAAATTTTTTTCTCCTGAAATCATTCACTGAATTATGGCATATTTTACTATTTTGCTCTGATATGTGTTGTTTATCCTTGATATACTGTATTTGTATAATTCTCTTGGGAAAATATGATTTTTTTTTTTTAAATATCTCATCTCAATATAGATATGGACAAGAGCCATGTTCATGATTCTTATTGAGGGTAGGAGTTTTTTTTTTTGAGAATTTCTATACTAGATCCAAGACCTTTCAAAAAAACAGTGGTGTTGCTACACGTCACAGTATAAACTTTAGTAGTGGTTGCATCACTTGTAGATCGAACATGAAAGAGGTTTCATGGAGAGGCCACTTTTCTGCAGAAACCAAGAAGCTGTGTACTCTCAGTATGACTTAAATGGATCAACACATGTGTGAAGTGGTTACTAAGAGGCAGGGTGAGGGTTGGGCCAGATAGAAAGTAGAACATGCTTTAAAGACAGGTCCTACATTAGGTGGATGGGTGCACACAATAACTCAAAATAATAACACAAAATACTGCATAAAACATAAACTACATGCATTTTTAATGTGTTTGTCATTATTACTGTAGGTCTCAGTGGGAAAGGTCACATCTTTCTGTTGAGAAACTGTTCACACCACCATATAAAAAACTCTTACCTGGTCTGTTGTTTATCCACATTTCCAGTCCAGTTTCTGCGCCTCTCAAATCAAAACACAGAAAGATTTGTTTAGGAAGTCACATTTAGTTGTGGAGATAAGATGATGTTTTATATTTCAAAAGACAAGTTTTGTTCAGGTTGTGGAAATCAAACATCCTCCGAACTCCCCATTAGCTCGCCTCAGTCCTGCTCAAAGACACAACACAGCTCTGTAATTTTCCTGACAGAGCTGTCAAAGTATCCAGCCAACCATCCTAGTTACACATAAAGCAAATAGAAATGAAAACATTGTCAGTAAAAGACTCATGGGGTAAGGGAGATGCCAGGAGCGGGGTGAATCACTTAGCAAGCTGCGCTCTTCCATTCTGCAGCTGCCACCCACCACAGCACATCTGCCACTGGGAACAAACTCACACACTCGCGCGAAAAACACTACAGCATCGCTACATGACACAAACGATCACTTCTCCAAATTGAAATTCATTTGCAGTGGAAGCCGGGTTTGTTCCCTGGAGCCTGTGTGTATGACAGTAAAGCTCTCACGTTCCTTCTGCTGTAAATCTATTAGATCGCTCTCTGCAGACACATGCCACTGTTGTGTGCTGTCCTAATGTGTGCCAAGTCACCAATCAACAATGTCGACCTGGATAGGACAATACCACACAACACCATCCGACTTTTCCTGCTTTTTTCTCCAGGTTTACATTATACAAGCCACATTTACCTCAGGCTTCACACTGCGCCACATTCTGCAACAAGCTTTGACAGAATCACAGAATGGTTGACAAAGCACTAAAAACTGAAATCCACAATTATTATGTCAAGTGTGTTTGGTGACATATTGATATTGCTTTGAGATTGTTCACATTGTCAGTATTAATAATGAGTGTGTGTGTGTGTGGTTTTCTTCATTTCCATTTCTTCAAGTCCACTTCCAACTAAAATCTGACTGACTTTTATGTATATTTCTTTAATGCTGTTTTAAACGTGATTCAGTGAGCTCTCCCAGTACTTTCTCTTCTTCAAATCAACTCTGGATTGATTGAAATGAGAACCCCACAAAGAGCACAAATGTCTCTCTTGATCTCGAAACAAAAACGGCAACAATGTAGCAAAAATGACGACTTGAAACTTTTCTGACATCAGAAATACTGGTATTCTTTATGGAATATGGCGATATGAGCAGAAGCCAAACCTGAAGCAATGAAGAGGCAAAATTTCTTCTTAGCTCATGTGCTGCAGGATTCTCATTTTAACATAGTACCTTTGTGGGAGGATGCTGGATTCATGTGATCCAGATTTGAGTTTGGGAAGTTTTTCCTTTTTGTTGTGTTCATACTCTTTCATGTCGTTTGCTGCTCACAAAGAAACTCAATCAGTTGCATTGTATATTTGCAATCAACATAATCAACAATTCTGGAATAATGTCCTCTTTTTCAATTAAGGCTGAATAATTATAAAATAGTCAAATAGATTTGACTGTTATTAGTATAACTCAGCGACACAAAGAGACATATGCAAATAAATAAACATCAACCACAGTCCACAGTGTTGACAATCCACTAGATGTCATTTCAAAACATCGGACACAAATTAAACCCTTTTGATGTATTTTACAAACTTGAAAAGTGTCATGTAAATTTTTCAACATGTTTTTTTTTTGTTTTGTTTTCTAGGACCCCAACAATACAGCATAACATATTGTCAACTGGCGTCAAATGGACTGCTGTTAAATGCACGAGATACATACAGTGTTAAAGCACTTACAGCTCTTACAAGACTTCTGCAGTAGTCCATTTTAAAGGCTGAACATGATGACTGAAATATTTACGACCAATATCTTTTATTCACGACACGGAATTATGCAAAAGCCAATTTTGATGCTGAATATCTCCATGTGCTGCACTTCAGCCAATCCAAAGGCCTTATGACATCATTCATTAAAAAAAGGTATGCTTAAGTTCAATAGGTGTGCAGAATGTAGTAAAATATACATTGTCTTGTTCTGCTCCATATTCCCCGCTGCTGCTGATCATAACCACTGTACCCGCTCAAGTACGTGTTCTAGAGAATAATTCAAAGTGGACTTACATGGTTCCTTAATCCTGGATCTTGAATTATTAAGATTCCAGGGAAATGAGCAGCCGAACACATTTTCTTCTTTCACAGAACCTCTCTTAGCAGGTGCTATTAAATTATAATGTCTGTACGACAAGCCCCATTCAGAAGGACATTTTCAGTCCACAACACAACCTGAGCCATTAATTGCGTAATGAACAAGATGTTATCCAAGGATACTTTCTCCAATGGGTACTTAGGTAAAGGAGGAACAGGACTTAATATGATGGAAATAAGTGTGACAGACTAAACGGTCCCCGCTGAGCGCACTGACGCATGCTCTGACCTTCCCTGTCAACGCGGAGGGCAGACCGGGCAGCCGCGTGTGTTTTGGTGACGGAACTCGGAAAACAGTTTTCATCATTAGTCCGAGAAAAAACCTTCCACAGAAAGTTGACGCTTGTCTGACTGCTGCCTGCCTTTGGGATGGGAACAACAATAAACAATGAAATATCCGTGATCAGTTCAGTTGTGTTGCAAATTCAGGGCCTTTTTGTCAAGCTTGTACCTGGCATTTACATCTCCACAGAGAGCAATGAAACTTTGAATAGCATTCTGCCAGCATTCTGTTCCTACAAATGCCCAGACCGGACAAACAGAGCACAGCTGAAAGAGAAGCATATTCATGTTGGATTCATTTAGAGAAAAAATTAAATGACACCATTAGAAACTACACATGTGCAAGACCTGTTTCACCAAAAACCACTGCACAATTCAGCTGAAATCTTAATCTGGCCTACATTTATCTGTAACAAGTTGTGGTTCTGTGTATTAATTAGCTAAAGGAATAGTGCATTTATAGGTGCCATTAACGGTGAATAAACTGTCATGTCCGGTGACAAGCTGGAGGTATAGAGAGCTTTAATGCACAGGGGTAAATGGTAGAAGAAGAATATTTCCCAGTGGCTTAGTTTCTAAACTCTAAACAGAAAACCCAAGAGTGGCACAGATAACTGCAATAATTTTAATAAACAAAGCTATTAGTAAAGAAGAGATAGTTTTATGAGTTTTATGTCAAGGACCTTGAAATTGAGAAACAAGCAGCTTTTTAGACTATTTTCTCTCGGTTTGGTTTTTGAACAATTTTATTATTCCCCTTGGGGTCAATAAAACTGTATTACTGTCCACTACACTTTGGATTGTACTGTATTAAACCTCAGCTTGTTAACAACACAACTAGAAATACATGTTAAATAGCTTGGCAGAAACTTGCCATTGCAGTCATCTGGATGTCTCTGATCTTGGCACAACATTTTACAAACTTGGCCGTCCACGCAGCGGGAAAGGGTCAGTGAGTCAGCCTCATGCTTACAGTTTGGATTTGATTAACAATTAACATTATAATTCACCTTATGTAGTCATTTAGGAAATAGAATTAACAATGTGTTCCGTGAGCAAAGCTTGACCTTTCAGAAAACACTGATCTTTGTTTAATAATATTTGTATATTAATATTGTTCACTATAGACTCTCTTTTATGGCTTGTAGATGAATCTTTAATGGCACATGATATATTATTAAAAAAAAAATTAAAGTATAAGGCAACACTACAATTATGACAATTTTAATGACATTATTTGTAAAACCTTGCATCAATGTTAAATTCCATGAGCTAATATTATTTTTTCAACAGGACAACTTTTGAGTAAATGCTTTTCCAGTCACTTCTTAAAGCACCACTAGTTTTGGCTTTTCAGAAAATGACAGGCAACACTGGGTCAGTCACTTCCAGGGTCACACTCCCTGTTTTTGTATTAGTTATTTTTCACAATAAATGACCATTATCACTGGCAATTTGCAAAGAGGAACAGAGTTGAGTAGTGTTGAGTCAGGGCAGTGTTAAAGCACCCAGTTTGCTTGTCATTTTACAACATGTTAAAGACAGGTTCTGCTGCAGGAACAGGTGTATTTGTGTTAGAAATTATACATCCAGGGACAATAGTAAAAAATTAAATAAAAATCTGCTGATCATTATTCAACATGTAAAAGTAAGATAGTACCTTGAAGAATAGATGAGGTCAGTGAACGATCTAACTGATGAATCGATCCCAGCTCTCTCGGACCACACAAGCTCAACGATCGAAAATCGGCTTGGGAACAGTGGCTGCATGATTCAGTGCATGATGGGAAAACACCAACCTGGCATTATCACATGATTGATAGTCAAGTGTTAGAGTTTAGTGTTGATCAGAAATTTAATGCTCTGACACTGTCTAACCTGACTCTGCCAGATGCTCCACAGAACATGGGTCTGCTCCACAGAACCATCTGGAGGCTCCCGTTGAGAGTTTTTAAGAAAAAAGGGCAGGTACTTTCAATGAATACCTGGTTGGTGATTGGATTTATTAACCAAAGTTTTATCCAATCAGAGCAGCGGCATGAGAGACCATGAGAGTCAGAGCTGATCATTGGACACTACAAGTTGGTAAGGCCAGGGTTCGAACGATGAATACTTTGCATGAAGCCGGTCAAGATTGATCTTCCCAAGATTTGTGAGTTTACAAACTCGCAGAATGAGGCTACAGTGCAAGGTTATGCACTGCCTTCCACGGTACTAAAACTTGGGTAATATGTAAATTTAACACTGAGCTGCTGCCGCACAGGACTATTAGTTTCTTGTGTGCCCAAGAAACATCCATCCATCTCTTTTTCATATCAGTGCATGTATTTGAAATATGTCCACCACCAAATGTACTTTAGACGTGATGATGCATGATTTGAGCCACAAACTATCCGACCTCACAGTGGACCTCTTTTTTACATGTGAGGTGCATCTTCTCAAATGCACCTAGTATATTGCAACAGAAACACATTTTATAGATGTGTGTGACCAAAATGCATACTTGTCTGGTTGTATTTTGATTTGACAACAATATTATTACAAAATCAGGTTTAGGATATTATATTTTAATCAGTGCAGACTGTATATTAAGATGCACGTCTGGTTTCCATGTTCATTTGATGCATCTATCATCTGTTTCTGACTGCTTTGTCCCCAGATGTATATCCAAACACACCTGGTCCCACAAAACTTAGACAGACATAAAGACCACCGAATGATGAGCAACGTGAAGCCTACAGCAGAGTGGGAGCCCCGCGAGACACCAGGCTTTGAGGGCTTTTGAATTGGTATCTGCTACATCTTCTGTTCACAGAGGGGCTACCATGATACAAAGTACTACAAAACCTCTTGTTCTTGTACAAAAACAAACATTTCTGTAGAAATTCTGCATTTTAACAACAGAGAGGACGGACGCGGGTTGAGAGCGCTCGCTGACATTTTAGGCTCGGTGAAAAGTTTTAGACAATGGCTGAACTTTGGCACAAAAAGGCATTACAGAAGAAAACAATGACTTTTTTATCAACAGCATAGATGACTTTTAAACTAAATATCAATTTTATACATCAGTTCATAGTTAACCTTTTGGCACTGTTCCCTTTGTTTTAAGATTAGCGTTTTGAATGGTTTTAAAGAAACTGAAGCCACTGATGACACACACATGGAGTAAGACAAAGGGGCTTTGACATCAACAGAAAATCTACATCTGGTGTTATTGTCACATTTGTGTGTTTGCATGTGTGTGTGCATACGTGTCATATGTTCAGTCTAGCACGGACCAGACCTTTGATCATAAATCCATTTGAATTGACATTTTATCAATCTAAACACATTCCTTTGGTCCTTCATGTCCTCATCCTTCTCAAATAGTGGACGTCACAGTGAGGTGACACTGCCATGTATTTATATTTCCACAGGAAACATCTGTCTAGGGTTCAAAAAGGAGTCCTGTTACAACTGCTAACCATAGTCAGTGGTGAAGTCAGCGTTATTATGACCCCATTTACAGTTTTTGATTATTTTTATGCCATGGTTTCCTTCCCTGGGAGTCTCCTGTCATTGAACGTGTGCATGTTAATGACCTCCTCTGTCTTGACGATGACGGGAGGCTGAGGCTTCTGTTTGAGGCGCCGCTGGCACTTCAGAGACACCCGCAACTCGTCCATCATGGCACTGCAGAACGATCGCTGCAGATGGGAACAAAAAGAAAAGAAAAGTTAGAGCTGGAATCATGCTGTTCACCATACGGCTCAATCAGATACAAGTCTGCAGCGGGAAATGAAGCTGATACAAAGATAAGATGCCTTAACATTCTCCCCATATGTCAGCTGACTTTCAAATCATAGACAATAAAAGAATAAAAGCAACAGCTTCTGCTTTTCTTTCGGGAAATTCTAAATATGCAGGTAAAGAATTGATAAAAAAAACTTAAAAATAGTGCTTAAAATAATGTAATATAAATACAATTTCTAAGAATCAATTTGTCGTTGTAGAAGAATTTCCTTGTACAACCAATTTACACACTGTATGCTTCCTGTGTACATCACATAAGAGATGCTGGTCTCATAGCAACAGTAACCATAGCAGCATAACCCTTCTGTGTAACTACTTGGATTTAATAGGTCTAACAATAATATGATTATCATCCGAGTCATTAGGTGTTCTTTATGTGACTTTGTTGTGTTCCTGTGCATTCATGGCGGTACTGTCCACAGACCATTCAAATGTGAGAAGGTCAAATTATTAATTCTTTTAAAGGTTTGATGAGCAAAATCTAGCATTTCTATTTGATAAAATTTTGAATTTTAAATACTGAAATGTAGATTTAGAAACAGCATCTGACTGTGACAGGGTAAACACTGGTATAAAAGAGAGATTTTGTGTTACTTTTGTTACTTTCTTAATATAACAGTTTTGCCACATGTTGATGATGCATGACTCAAGTCAGAAAGTCAAGCAAGAGAATATGATTTATTCCAGTGTTTTCCAAAATTGTCAAAATGTCTCATCATGCAACATTTTAAAGCGTTCTCACTCAAGGCTTCTTCCCTCTGGTGGTTTATCAATGCATTGCAGGCATCTGGTATCTGTCAAACTCATGCGTGAAATATAATTTGCACATCATTACATGTTTAAACTGTACTGGTTAACCATTACATTTATAGAGTTAACCCAATTTTTAGGCTCTAGCTATATTTTTAAATAAACAGGCTTTGATTTGTGTCCCATGTTCGCACAAAGGGCTGAATCCAAAATGCTTTTACCTCTTGAGAAAAACAAATCCTTTGGAAATCATTCAACAACACTAAATTACTGCATCCAAAGTGCTAAAATAAAATATTAAACAAAAAAAATAACCACTTCAGTCAAGAGAAACTATATTAGCGTGAAAAGACACGTCTTATGTAACACATGTAATATGGGCTTGTTCTTATCCCTGCATTATGCATGTGCTGTAAAATCCTATAAAATGCCTTGCATGCCAACATTACAATACAAATCCAGCCTCATTCACTTTGTATTATGCTAAACCTAATTCACATTGTGAAGCGTGTAGGAGGAGAGATATGACACGGGAGAGAGAGCTTTAAAGTAGGAAGCTATTATTTTGCCGTTTGTAGGTGTTTGAGACGGATATCTGTAGGTGACTAATGCATCAGGTCATTTTTTTTCTTTTCCTCTCTGCATTTTTACATATTTGTGTGGAGAATGAATGAGATTTCATCTGTATTCAGGAAGAGGTGTGCTTTGTGATTGCAATAGTCGACAGGAGCTGAGGAGAGAAAACAAGACAGAGCAAAGGAGAAGTGACGCTGTTGGAGGAGGTGGGCATGCAGGGAAAAAAATAAAGCCTGTTGTCAGAAATTCAGAATGTAAATTACTCGCATCTTGTCAGCCACAAGATTGTGACATTTGCAAATGATCTGAATATTGTGACCTAGTCTTGTGTTTCTTGATTAATGATAGCAAAGATGAGCTCGGAAACATATGCACCCCCATAAAGAAAGCAATTACAATCGGCATAGAGCAACACACCACAGCGCCGAGATAATCCTGGAGATGTAAATAATTAAAAGAAGCGATCAACAGGTGTCTTACAATTATCCTGAAAACATTGTTGCCTGAGTTAAAGAAGGCTCCGTGCTGTGTGATGAATCATGGAGACTAAAATAGAGCATAACGTCTTAAATTTATTCACTCTGTTGGTAGAAACAAAACCTAACCAGAGGGAGAGGCAGGAAGAGGCACTCAGTAGAAGCAATGGTTGTTTCATTCACTGCACTTAGAATTTGTATGGATTTAATTGTGTACATGGTGGTTATTAGAAAGTATTCGGCTCTCAATGGTCCTTCTGGTAAAGCAAGTGCAACTCTTAACGGCATTGTATAAAATTTGGTAGTACGCAGTTAAAGAAAATAGTGTATAATTGCCTCAAAATTGCTCTCTTTGCATTTCCCAATACCAACATGAAAGCATTAATAGATATAAGTGTGTATAGAGTGTATAGAATGAAAACTTATAGGATGCATTATGTATGAACATTAGTAAATCAAGATTTCCTTCTATGTGATTTGTGCATGCGCCTCCGTAGTCCTCATGGCCTCACTTTGGCTTGAATGTGGCTTAAATTCTCATATCAGTATTGTATATCAGTATTGACAAAACCAAGCAGCCAAACTGTGGAAGAAACAACAATCACTAATCGTCAAAGAAAATGTTTTTGAGTGTGTTCTTATTTTCTTGGTCTGATTGTATCACTTCAGATCTCAGTGGAAGGAGCAAACAACTGAGCACTGCTGAAATAAAAAGCACATATTTTCTTTTGAACACATTTGAGCATAAAGCTCACGATTAAGTGGTCTCCTTTAATTTCCCAGTTTTCATTATTAAATTAAGGTGTATTTCATTTCCTTTACTTGTCTGCATGTTACGATGAAGCTGACAACAATCAATCTTAAAATCATCTCTGTTTGGACATTTATATTACTTCTAGGGTCAGGATGGCTGCTATCTATTTCGGTAAATCACTGAATGGGACAGTCCCTTAAACATCTTCTTATTAGTTTGTGTAAATTCTAGTTTACTTACTGTTCAAGTATAACAAACTGTGGATAAGCAGTAAACAGGGAAACATATCCATGGTCAAGTCTTTTTCCAATAGCAACTATGCCTTCAAGTTTGCATCGTGCCATAAATCTTGTCAAGTTCAACAAATAAACAGAGCCAATACAGCAATCCACTTTTAAGATATAGAAAATCCCCTTTCACTTTTAAAAGCGGATGAGAAACCATGATGCACTACCTTCTCTATCTGGGCGTTCTGTTTGGACTTGTACAGCACCTCGCCACAGCCACGAACACTGACAGCACGAGTCCAGCGGCCAACACAATGAAGATCCCTCCGATGTTCTGCACCCCCAGAGCGCTGGCCTCTTTGCTCTCCTCCTCGGGGCAGCCGTTCCCCCTCCACCACTTCTCCTTCATCATGTGCAGCTTCCCTTCCTCCTGCAGCTGCAGAATGGCTATTGTGATCTTGTCTCTGTACGGAGAGCCTGCAGGGACAAAAATCAATCATAAAAAATTGAGTATTTATAGGGTGGTAATATGTGAGATAAGAGAGTAATAACTGTAACGACGGACTTAGGACCCAAATGCAAGACGGTGAGCATGCTCAAATAATGCTGGCTGTGTTCGTCTGAAAGCAGTAAAACAATCTGGGAAATATGAAGACTGTGTCGACTGCTTAAATACCTGCCAGAGTGTAATGGCTGACAGGTGCAGCACGGGAGTGGCTGGTTGCTCAGTTGTCCTAACGAGCAGCCATGACAAATAACCTTACATTTGGTATTAACTGCAGTGATACATATATATATAGATACGCTAATGAAGTGAAGAGTAGGGCTGCAGAATATATTGAAATTCGAACCATTAAACAAAAAGAAGAGGAAGTTAATTGACTTGGAGGACCTTCATTACATTATACACACAGTGAAGCCAAGTTGTTATGACATGATTAAATAAGGAGTTAGTATAGAGCTCAGGGTGATAAAGGGTAAAACTCTCAAGTCATATCATTATTGAAAGATTTGAGTTACTGCATAATGTGTGTTTTTTCTAACATTGTACAGCCCTGGACAGTAGCTTCTTATTTCCTAAGCAACCAATGGATTATGGTAAAATAGTTCTCAAACCTCTTTACACAGAGATCCCACTATAACAATGGCAAAATGTCCATCAAATACTGTATCTGCTTTACGTCCTTTCTATGCAAATATGTGCCATTAAGTCAGAAGAACACAAAACAGCAAAAAGGCGTCCTAACATAAGCATTTATAGAGCTGACAGGTGGCGTGGGAAATATACCTGTAGTAAATTTCTAATTTGGCGATTATAAGTAATTACCTTTGCATTTTCAACACATTCTCTGTTTTTACTCCTAAATAGCCATCTGCACATATTTTTGCAATACAGCAATGTTAACCTCTATTCAAATAAAAAAGGTGGAATGTAACTTAAGTGCAAAAAAGACACCTCAATGAAAGGATAAAGTAAAAGGTAGTGCATCAAGCAAAGAAAAAGACTGTAGGCTGAAGCTACAGAAACTGGGTTAAGAGCTGTCAGGTGGCATTTTTACAGTAAAAACTCTAAGGATCATGATTAAACAGCATCTTCGAGAAAGTAATATGGTTAGAAGTGGTTACCCATCATGCCTCATGCCATGCCGTTCAAACTTGGGGAACAAGTGTCAAGCTCTGGGGCAGCTTCCTTAAAGATTAAAGTGATGGCAAGGAGACCCTCCAACCTGAAAGAGCTGGAGGTTATCACTAAAGATGAAGACTGGTCAGCAATTATAGGAAGCGTTTGATTGCTGTAATAGCCAATAAAGGCTTTTCTATTGATTATTGAGAAGGTTATGGATTACTCCGGACATGCCACTTTTTGTTTAAATGTAAATAAAAGCTGAAAAATATATATTTTCACAACGATGCCTCTTATACATTGTCTTATTATCTTCTGGAAGATGCATGTGTCATTTCCAATCAAGAAAAAACTTGCTGGTTGAATAAAAGTAACTTTAACTGACTGATTTGAGAGCGTTTTTTTTTTCTTCAAATCCAACTAATCTGTACATTCACACTGACTCTAAATTCTCCCTCTTCGCTGCAGTAATGGAAATTTGTATACTGTTCACAGCCAAGACGTACTCGCAGAACTGCTGCTGTTGTTTCTGAATTAGCTTAGATATTTCCCTACGCCACAAACAGTCAATATAAACTGACATAAAAACCCAGTGGGGAATTCATTTTACTGCTACATATGTGGTTGGGATTAAATGTGAACTTCTGAGATAGGGCTGTTTTATCTGAACGTTTTTACGCATGTTAATGTTAGGAAAAGTAAAAAAAAAAATACGAGCCCAAATCTGGAGCGCTCCAGAATTAGCGACAAAGCATTAAGGCACAGCGGGTGCAGTGTGATCAAAGGAGGAGTAATCACTGCAGTAACCAAACGGGGTCGTGTTTTTCTGCCTTTCGCGGCGTGTGAGACACAACACAAGGCCGATGAAGACGCAGCGCCGCACAAACACACATTTACAAAACACACAAGTCCAAACCAGGCCAAGAAAGATTTATACTTACTGCGAGGGCTCATGTTTCATTTATAGACTGCTTTAAAAGCTTGTTAGTCTATTTATGTGATTACACGACTCATATCTAATGAAGCCTGCTGGTACATTTCCCTTCCCATTTAAATATTCCTCTCAAGTGTTTATACAAAACGACAAACAGTAAAAATAATTGTCATATGTTAGTTTTTATGAACATTTTGTGCTGATACTGAGACAAAAGCTGTGACGTCCAGGTAGCAGGCCTGTTCTTCTCATAAGTTTTGCCTGTCAGCCTTTTAAAGTGATTTGTTTTGGTCTCATTTATCATTTATTGGTAGCCATCCATCATCTTTTCATCTCCTGAGCTCCTCATATTTCGACTGACAAGACACATTTTATTGAGATACTCGCTCCATACAGTGCATCGAAAATTTTCTTTGTTCTATCTAGTTCCCTTTCTCTGCATCATCTCAAGTGCATCTGTTGTCACATACACATTGTCTATTTTGCATGTGTTACAAAAAAAAAAGCATATGCTTGCTTTATTTGAGGATAAGAGATCTATCAAGTGTCTGAGTCCCCTGGTTCTGACCCCTCTCATATTTTAAATGATTAATGATGGCCTAACAAAGCAGGCCTTGGATAAATGCTAATAGGACGGGTCCTTAGAGAGGAGGATATGGAGTAAGCGAAAGAAAGAAAAAAACAAAACGGTGTGCTTGACACGATGCAGCGGACAGATGTTCAACACTGGAGGACATCCATCACTGCTGCACTGTCAGGAGTATAACATGATCAGGCTTTAAGTCTTTATAGATGTTTGTGTTTTGTGGGAAATGAGAATTGTTAGGCAAACAGCTAAGGTTTATGGCAGTAACAGCTCCACAAGGAACTAGTTACAGATCAGTAGCCCCTTTGTATTTCAAGTAGGGCTGTCAAACAATCAAAACATTTAATCTCGATTAATTGCGTGATTGTCCATAGTTAACGCACAATTAATTGCAAATTAATCTGATATTTTTTTATTTGTTAGAAATGTACTATTTAAAAGCATATTTTGCAGTTTTTACTTTGCTTATTAGACAATAGGTCAGAAATGTTCTGTTTTAGACAAACAGTTTACTTTTGTAACGCTCTACATCAGCGGTGAGTTTATCCAGCAGGTGATATTTCAGACCTGACGTGCTTCGGTGTAACTTACTTCATCGACAGTAACTTTGATTTTGTTGAGTGAGCCATCTGGCTTGGGTTTAAAACTAAATTTACCATTCAAAAAACCCTTTTTGCTTTCCATATCTGCTTTTCTTTTTTTTTTCCTTTTTTTTTTTTTTACATGCAATTGACTAGCGTTAAAAAGAAAAATGATGCCATTAAAAATAATTTGTTATTAACTCTAAAATGGACAACCCAAATCTCAATCTTTTAACAAAACCTGTAGCTAAAGCTACAATTTTAGCATAAAGCATGTTATTATCAGAGCAGTATTATATTGGATGGGTCAGTACAACACACTTTCAGAGTTATTTCTTTCAATAAAAAGGTACAAGATGGGGCATACACCTTTTGTAACCCCTAAGCTGTTGCCAATGTAGCTTAAAGGGTTTATTATGGAAAAAAAGTCAAGACTGAAGGTCGAGTTTGTTCTGAGTCTGGGACAAAGACATTAAAAATGAAGAGCACTTGTGTTCATCCAAGAGAGCTACTGACATAAAAAAGATAAGTCATTTAAACTTAATGAAGCAATTAACTAACCAAAGACATGTCTATCAAAGTGAAAACATTTTAAAAGGCTATAATAAGCTTTATTTTTTTAAATATATTGAGCCGATGACCATCACCCTGGCAGCTGACTTTGAAAAATAACTAAATCCTAAGCCACTAATCACAATAACCTCCTTCCTATGTATTTGAAGTGTTAGATACAGAGAGGGTTATGACAGAAAAAGGTCTCTGTGGCCATCTCAAGGACATCAGAGTAAGTGCTGCTGCTCTCATAAGGCCACAGTGGGACCATATTTCACAGCTTTGTTACAGTTACAGCAATCACAGTTTCCCCACAGATCCATAACTGACCCGCAACAATCAGCCCCAGTCCGCTCCAGATGTGGACATGGTCTGGATAAATCCGATCTATTTTGACGGCCTTCATTTTGCAATTTGCAGATGATAGATATGACCATCACGATGCATTCTGTGGCCACTTTATGAACACTCTGACCTCTTTGACACTGGGTTTAAAAGCAGAACCCTAAAACCTTGGCAAATGAGAGACTTTAGAGCCCAAGTTAATGAAGCAGGTGATGAATTTAGGCTTCTTTCTGTGGCACATTTTTGTCTTTAAAGCCATATTGCGGGGGTTTTGAAGCAGGATGTATGTGGTATGAAGAACACATGAGTGTGAAGAACCCAAAATAACAAGTACCACATACAAACATACTTCAAAAATCTGACACATGCTTTCTTTTTGAATCAAGATGCCTTCGTGTGGAAGTGTGTTATGACAGAGTAGAACTGCTACATAAATTTCGATTACGTCCATGTGTGCAGTTAACTGGAGTCAACAGTGCTTATTTGATGCTCTCTGCAGTGCTTTGGTGTTGCAGCTTAAATCTCCAATATATTTCACAGAGTGTCAGGAGAGCTACAGAGAATTGCTATAAATTGACGTCTGGGCTGTTTCCTGGGAGCAGCACAGCCTTCTCATATATATATATATATATATATATATATATATATATATATATATATATATATATATATATATATATATATATACACACGTATATAAGTCCTTAAAGGAACTAAACCCAGTCAGTAAATACTCCTGTGAGAGAATCATTAAGGCCCCAGTCGCTAAGGTATGGCTCAAATGGAGACAGTTTTTTAAGCTATGGGGATATTTTAACCATGTCCATAAATTCAACCTCTTTGGTCATTTTCTTTTCATTAAGCTAAACCTTTTACACCTCTCACTGTCCAGCCATTACACTGCTGACCCCATCAATAAAGGTCAAACTTTGCCTAGTGCTGCTGAGAATGACATCAGCACTTATACCTGTCTCTCTTTATCAGCAGTCTCTCATTCTAACTCAGGATATTTAAACATCGCACAACAAAAAGACAAAGGAATAGGGCTGTTTACCCATTGGTGCCCCCACGCCGTAGGCTTTGGAGTCGATGAGGCCTCCGATCTGCGTCAGGTTGCAGTTGCGTTGGGTGATGAACTCGATGGTGGTGGACTCGGTGAGAAAAGCGTAGTCTGAAGTCAGGACCCGCTGGATGCCCTCCTCCACGTGCTTGACCATCACAGACTGTTTCCTGCTGTTCATGAACTCCCACATCTTGTCGTAGGTGGAGATTTTGGTTTTCTGCAAGTAAACATAACAAAAAATCTCAATCTATATAAAAAGGTTAAAACAAAGGTAAATGGACATACATTTTTTCTTATTCACTTTGGAACCTATGTCCAGATGCCTTTGTTTTAACCTTTTCTTTATTATGTCCTGTGTGACTGAGAACCTCCAAAGGCATGTTCACTATAGTTACGTATATCTCTCTAGTAGTACAGCCTTCCCACGATTGATAAGAAAGTGAGCCATAGGGTAATGGTTTAAGGTTTGATGGGTTGGTATGTTTTAATAAGTCCACAAACTGAGCGCTGTAGCAAACCCAGCTACCTTAAAGAAAGTCATGGTGGACCCGTCCTCCACCACACCATACGGTATTTTGGTTTGCTTGGCGAGATCATCCGCTGAGTCTATAGGCGACTCCATCCTCTCCACAGTGAGAAAGGCAGCCAGGTTGGCCGTATAAGACGAGATGATGATGAGGGTAAAGAACCACCAGATGCCTCCCACAATGCGAGTTGACAGAGCCTTGGGCATTAGTTCTGAACCTGGGATGAAGTAGCAAGTCAATGTTACAATTGAGAATGTACTTTACCAAAGAAGAAGCATAAAAAGTCCTTCAAGAATTATTCCAACTTGTTTTGAGAGCTCTTTTTAGTGAGACCAGATGTGCTGCTTGATCTGGGATAGAAGTAGCTCTCAAAACTTGGATTTCAAACAAGTCATAAGCGAGTGCTTGAAACTAAACAAGAGACAAGGCATCTATTTTAAGTATTTTGAGTATTTTCTGGAGAAAAAGAAATCATGCATCAAATGTAAATTATTCATTTTGAAAGAAAGTGAGTAGTGATGATTGTGTGGAGAGGTGACGGCTGTTTGGGCCTGAGAGTCATGTACCCAAGGTAACCTCACGTCCTGACTCCACACCCCACTGACCTCTAGGGGCTGATAGGCCAAGGGCAACAGGAGACAGCTCTGTGTAATAATCACCAGGCATTCACATACTCCATATTATTTAAAAGCATCCTATACAAACAACCAACCTGTTTTGAAGGTGTAAGTTCATAGCAACATTTGTTTGCAACATTTGCCTTCTGATGTCGGAGACTGATGGTGTGCACTGAAACTAATGTGTAAAATAGTGGAGAGGGATGTTGGCCATTTTATTGATTTAGAAGTAAACAGGAAGTGTGTCTGCTGTAACTAAACCTCAAGGTGGGTCTGACACTACCCAAAAATGACAAAACTGTGCAGACATTGGAGGTAAGGCTAACAGACGTACACAGCTCATCATGAGCAAAGCTAATGTGGTTTTGTGATGGTCCATTGTCCAAATGCAGTTATATTGTACCTTAGCAATAGCCCCTTTTATGCTCACTTTTCATTGTTGGTTTCATTGGTTTCTACATAAAAACAATAATAGCATGTGGTTAATACTCTGGATTTGTGTTCAGTTAAAATTAACAATGCACTTTGTGGTTTTCATTTCATGCAGCACTTATTTCACGCTATTATTATCGTTTGCCTCTCTGTGTAACGAGCTTGTGTGGCATGTGTCAGAACGGCAGGGCACAGCATTGCCCTTTTAACTGTGCTGTTAGTTGAGCATAAATGGATAGGAGATATTGGAAGTATATATTTATTCCCACCGATATCACAAAAAAAAAGACTTAAAGGGGCTAATAAGCTGTGTTTTTAATGCTATATTCTCCATTCAAAATTTGCTGCTTATATCATGTGCATTGCTTCCTACTGCTTTAAGTTGCTTTGATACATTCATCCTATTTACTCTAAGCCTTCAGTCCAAACCACACACTCCCAGAGCCTCTCTCTGTTGCCGCTGGCCAGGATAAAGCAACCCA
Organism: Perccottus glenii; assembly: GCA_024416835.2. Lineage (NCBI taxonomy): Eukaryota > Metazoa > Chordata > Actinopteri > Gobiiformes > Odontobutidae > Perccottus > Perccottus glenii. The sequence continues at coordinate 5,764,981 of CM044564.2, read as the reverse complement.
ACCCTAAAGACAGTGGGATATCGAGCGCTCCACAGGCTGAGGTAACTACCTTGCTGCATGAGAGCCCCAACTCCAAACCAGAAACTATTGAGAAGCGTAAAATTGTTCTCCACTACATCCGAGTCTGGGTTGCATGGGTGAGGATTGTACCACTCGTACGGGCTAAACCTACGGGACAGAGCAGAGAGAGAGATGTCAGCACAGGAAACACATACATTATACAACAAAAATAATTTACATATAAAATACTGGGAATATTAATAAAAGAAATGTAAATATGTGTAGAAATTCCTGTTGTGAGCTCAGGGTCAGAGCTTGTGCAGAGACCAATACAATCACTCAGGCTTTCAGTGAGATCGGCTTATTGGCATATTCAAATGCTATCACTTAATTGTGAGAACAGATCAATAGGCTGGAATAACACTGTCACAGGTGATAATGTCCCAGAGCGTGACACGCTTTGGACCTCATTTGGATTCACTGACTCAGATGCCTTAGTGTCCTTCCCTCAGTAACTCTAATCGCAGCAGATGTTAAACCCTATTTTTCCTCTACTGTGCACTCCCATTAGCCTTGTCACTTCTCTAGCTCCCAAGCCACTTCCTTTCAAATCTAGTATCCTTTCTATATGCCCATTCCAACTCATTGCCATAAAGCATTAACAGTATGCAGCTTTGACAATGAAATACATTTGTCCTCAACATCATTAAAATACTAGTCTCAGAGTCATTATATAACTGTTTATATTAAATGTACTTAATTTTGTAAAATATGTAAAATATATTGTATGTATCTATTGCATGGTCTGTGTGTCCTAGGAGTGGATTTCTTAATTTTATAGTCCCTGAGGTTTCTCTTTTTTATGAACTATAACCTGTGACCCACTAATGTTCCTGTTCTTGTCCTTAGCGGTAGGCCTATTATATTTACAGTACTATATAGCGGCTATAGCAGTATACTATAGCTACAGCTAACACGGCAATCGTCCCGAGATGATTCCTTTACTTATTCCAAAATATACGTTATGTCTCCATAAACTCAAAATTCAAAGACAATATGCTTCAAAAGCTCTCTGTTTAACAAAGTGGCCAACACCATACTTTATTACTCCCTTCCTTTTTATCATCTGTGTCCACACCTAATAGTTTTTCCTTTCTGCTTCGGTAGTGCACCTGCCGACCGCCTTTATTACCTTGCCTCAGCTGATTACCTGTATCTCTAGGTCAGTTGTGGACATTTCTCATTTATTATCCTAAGCAAAAGTGGCACAGCATTAGCGCAACCTGATTGGGTTAGCGTTAAGCAGCGGGACTTGATTGAGTTTGTGCTGGAGAGTGCCTGATATAGAAAACATTGCTTATGCAGACTAGAAAGGCTCGTCAGGTATAAAGCTGTTAAGGAGAAGTTTTCTCCAAACAAACCATCTTCGTGTTAATAACCCCACAGGCTAAGATTTCAGTGTGAAACTATTTGGCAGTGCTATCTTTCCGTTGCGCAGAGGGGCATGTATAGAGTATATGTAGCATGTTTACAAGACAAGACGTGGTGTTTTGAAATACCAAATGTTATAAAATGCCACCTTTCCACTTCCTGTAAATACCAATAAAACATTTGATCTGCCTTTGTCGTAACAGCACTCTAATTAAAGGCCCTAATTTACAGCTATTATAAACGCAGCAATGTTCTGGTCATATTGCTTTCCTTCACAGTTATTCTCTATGGGGTCTCCTTGAGAGTTATCTTTGAGGACATAGCTGCGATGACACACTGTAATTCATCCTGTCAGTCCCATCACGATGCCTCATTTTCAGGAATGTCAATGAGCTTTGTCGTCTCCTTAGAACTTAAGCGTTGGAATGAGACAGTTTAGTATTTAGGGTATCCAAATAACAATTCATGCCGTATCATTTTGTATCCTTTCTGGTGGAGTAACAGAAACCAGTGGATATTGGCACTAGACACACTGTAGACTGTTGATTGCTACATTGTTAGAGTCAATGTCACCAGGGGGCGTTGAACCCCACAGCTGGTGGTGTTACAGGGAAGAAGTATTGTTGGAGTTTCCCTTAAAAAATGTTTTGCTGTTCTCTGGTGCAGTGCCCAAATAACTCAGCATTGACATATCTAATACAAATGCACAAGTACATTTACAATTTATTTAGAATTATAAAGAATTTGCAACACTAACACAGCAGCCCTAAGATACAGTGTATTCTAACAACTGTCATGGTAGGTCATGTAGAATTTTGTGAATTTTCTTTGTGCGTCATTTTAAAATCCAGTAAAACATTGGCTGTTCCAAGCCATGCTGTAGTGAGACGTGTACTGTACTATTTATTGGAAACAAGCTTTAAGTGAAATGGCCTTGTGCTGAGAACAGAATACAGCCAGAATATTTTTCCTTTCTCTTGTATGTTTGTTTCTGTATGTTGTATGTCTGTATTTTTGTATTGGCTCAATCAAATCCATTTTAAATCTAATATGTTTCCTGTGGTGATTTATTTAAGTTGTTGTTCACATATAACTCAGAAATGCACCCTTATTGCGGATGAATATCTGACTTGGCGCCAGTATGGAGCTTTGAACTGTAGGTCTGGAGCGCTGATTGTGAGCGTCAACACATGTACTCTGTATGCACCGGGCCGAGCGCTTCATCTGTACGACCTTTGCCTGGAGCCGGTTAGTATTCCTAAGGGCCATGTACTGCACAGTGATCGCCGCGAAGTGAAACATGCCGACGTAAGGTCACCCCTTCACACCGAGCACAGGGGACAAGTCCAATTGCAAACGGAATCTTAAAACAATCCTTCCCTGTCCTGCCTCCTGTGCGCCACAGTAACACAACATGCTCCCTCCATGTTGGATTCAATTACTCAGGTTATTTTATAGATCTGCTGTCTCTCTGCTTTCAGGCCAAACAAAAAGGGCTGTTTGAATACAATCACAAACATCCTCTTTTGCAACATTGCATGGAATAATATGATAAAATGTAATTTTCAATCAGCTATTCTTCTCGGCAGGTGGTGGACATTTTCTCCACTGAAAAAGCTTTGCGATCTAACGGCGTCATTTGTTTCATTAATAAACAGAAAAATCAATCCAACCACAAACAGAGCTGGAAGGAACCACTGAGCGAATTGTATATCTCCAGAGCCTGAAATAAGATAGCTTCGTCAGAATGAATAAAAAATAATGTATGTGTGTGTGGGCAGCTGCTCAGAGACGTTATGAATCCCCTGTGAGACCGAGGTGTTTGGTGTTTTATTGTGCAAAACTTGAACTTCATAAGCACACTCCACTCAGTCTATTCGAAAGAGGATTAAAGAAAATAATATACTCTGCATTTAGGGGATTGGCCGATCAATTGGCGGCTGTGCAATCAATACTACAATTATGAGAGCACCAGCTCAGCGAACTGTAGAGAACACTGTACTTCAGTTTTCAACTTGGCAGGGCAATTTTTGGTCACACACTATAGAAGACAAGCATAGTGCTCAAAAAAGGCACACAAACAAGAGCTATATAATTTAATAAAGCGGCTGAGATTTCTTTTACAGTAAGAGGAATGTTGTAAAGTAGCATGCTAATCACTTACCATGACAAACAGAGAAAGAAACAAATGCTATACTTTGCATATTCTGAACTAACTTAGGTGACAGTTGCTGCTTTCTTCTTGAACAATCATGTTGCCGGTAACATCTGATCAAAAGTGCATTAAACCCAAATCTCTCAGAGTCAAAGAAGATCTAGGAAGAGCCTTGGGGTTAACACACATGCTTCTTCATCAGCCAGCCATGCATCAAGGTTTAAGTGGTGTTTAGAAAGAGAATGGGGCTTGTTTAATGCTGACAATGCACTTTTCTTACAGCTGATTATAAGCTATAAAAGCCAGGTTTGCTGGGTTTGAAGTTATCGATGCTCATGCTTGGTAGGAAGTAACAGCTCATTTATGTTTTTATTTTATTTACCATTCCAGTGTTTTTCATTCTTTATCTATATCTTTCATCTTCTTTTTTTCCCCACACTCTAAATTATGGTACTTATTAGCCACTTTCACACATCCACAGAGATCCACACCAACACGGCGATTGTAGCCGCGCTACCTGGTTCTATAAACAACCCCCCCCTAACTTTACCATCTGCACTCGATCCTTCAGGGAACCTAGTGCCTGCAGTAGGCTCATGACGTAAACGGTGTGCGTCTAAAGCAGAAGTTACATTTTGCAGCTGCAGAATAACCATAGCCATAGCCATTTCAATATTAGCGCAATAATCACCATCACTCATTTGTTTGTTAGCTCCGTAAAACTAATTAAGCGTTATCCCCTGCTCTTCCCTCCCCCTGCTTCTTGATAAAGCCACCCAGACTATTTATGAGATTTATGAACTTAACATCTGAAATTAACAACGCAACCCTTTTGCAGACTTATTCTGCCTGTGTGAACAAAGACTAGAGCGTGGTTGAAATAACCCTGATCACATCCGGACTAGTGTTTAGAGCAGCCTATGCCAAAGAAGTCATCATTGTTTTGTTTTGAAATATCCATCTTGAGCAGCCGGTTACATCTCTTTGTACCAGTAGGGGGAGTCAAGAGCTAATACTTTATCTAGCTACAAACTGATTAAGTGTCATGTAAACTATAGCAACAATAGGCCATTTAGTTTGAGATAATACTCTGCTGTCAGAAAGTTTCATTTGTCGACGAAAACAATTAACTGTCTAAAAAAATGACTCTGAGATAGATTCACATAAAATACTTGCTTCAGTTTATTTGCATTGCTCTTCTTTTACTATTGCTTTTCTGTTAATAGATCCATTAGAGTTAATGTTTGAAAGTCAAAATTACATATAGACCCATTAAGAAGCTAAAATCACTTTCTGTATCTTTCCAATGGATGAGTTCTTTATCCGGTTGTATCCAAGCTCGTCTATTTGCCCACCAACACATTTCCCTGAAGACCATTTAAAACAGTCTACACTCCTGATTACATGGCAACATCATTAGGTAAATTACTCCATTGATTTTCTCAGGATTATTTCTAACGTTAGTGTTAAGCAATTTGTACAAAGTGGATTTAAGGATGTTAAACACTGGTGTGGTAACATTAATGGTTTTATAGCCTTTTATTTCAGTCTTGCAGGAGTTTTTAGTGAATTAATCCACTCTTCAGACCGCGTGGGTGCAAGTGCAGTGTATTGGTGAAAGCAGGCAGATAAGAGAGATGGATGTAAAAGGGAAAAGCGAAGGGTATAGGCATGTTACCTGGCTATGACAAACAGCACACAACTGACACCCAAGCAAGCCAGCAGAATATACATCCAGATATCAGGCGAGAGGGGGTTGAGGAAGGAGAAGACCCCTGGGTTGGTCCCGTTGGGCTTGCGGTACAGTATACTTATCCCGAGCGTCATGAAGGGTTTAGAGAAGTCGATGACCTTCTCTCGGGCGTAGGTGATGGCCAGAGGGGCCACTGCCAGGTCTGCTTTCTGTAACAAGATAAAAGAGATGATAAGTGGTGTGGGGGGAGGGGGGGAGGCTTGAAAACACCATTAAAAAGAGGAAACCAATTTAATTAACATCCTATTCCTGTCAACAGCTGTTCGGATCAATATGCACAGGAGGAGAGCAAGGCTTATTCATTTTTCTCTTGAGACTTTTCCCACAGCTTCATTTATATATGTGTTTAATGATATAATAGCCTCATTTTCTATGAGCCATTTATTTCTGCAGGTGTCATTACAAGGATTTTGGCTGATTGATACCGTTTGCACAAAATGAAAATATAGTATTTTTTTTGCAGTATACACCAAAAGCTTCATCAAAACATAGCAAGGTTATGTGTTTTATGGTGAAAACAAATAAAAGTGGACATAGCCTGTGACGTAACACGTTTATTGGCAAAGTAAGGGATTAGCCTGGGATTTATTATCAGGTCAGCAAGCTAGAAATCCAAGAATTTAATGGGTACTTTTGCCATTGTTTGTGTACATATAACAAACCAACATGTAATATGTTTACATTGTTTTTCTTCTTGAATATAGATTGTAGATTCACTGGTCTTGTTGGACTTACGTGGTCAATGAGCTCCCGGATCATGCCGTTCCATTCTCCCGTGCTCTCATCCGGCACCCCATACTTCCCATCTTCCACTAACCGCACCTCGTACCGAAAACCCAGGATCCCTGAGAGCTCCTTGAGCAGGTCAATGCAGTAGCCCTCAAAGCGGTCATTCCCGTACAGAGGTTTGTCCGACTTCTTGAACATGACGTACGGCTCCTCCTGCACACACAGATATTCAGTCACACGTTTGTTTACTCAGTATATTTGTGCGAGTAGTATTGATGTTTTTATTCAGCTACCAGAATGGTGGAAACACGCAGGGATTTGTTTGCCAGCGAATCAGTGATGTTGGATGTCTTGCTTTTGTGAGTATCTGTCATATTCAGACCGCTGGGAGGGTCCCATGTTCCAATCTGTTGAAACAAGTCAAATCATTTATGTTGACTCCCAAACTCTTACACACACACACACACACACACACACACACACACACACACACACACACACACACACACACACACACACACACACACACACACACACACACACACACACACACACCTTCTGACTAAACAGTTTTACTGCACTGATAGGTCTGGGTTTTTTGAAGAGGGTTCTTTGGGGTAGCTGTGCACAGATGGTGGATTAGCTGTAGTTGACACAACTGTCAGCAAAGCCCCAGTCTGGTGAGCCAGCAGCGCCTAGGCAGTGCAAAGAAAATGTGTGCTGGAAAAAAACGCAAGAACTGAACACAAAGTCCTGGAAAATTGTACTATGGTGGACTTTTTGCATTTCCCTATCCAGGGAATATATGTTTTTTTTTTTTTTTTTACCAACCATGGCTGCAGTTTAAAGGATAATAGATAGATGGAAGGTTGGGCATAAATGACGTGATTTGTTTTGTGGATTTGCACTTGCTTTTTTGACTCCCCATGATATGTTATCTGGAAAACACCAACAGATAAAGTACCACATGCTCATTGCGTGGCAATCAGTGCTACTTAGTTTACACTTAGAGATTAAAAAGCTGCCTTAGAGTGTCAACGGTCACACAATGCTTGGTTCTCTGTACACACAACCTAACCCTAACCCTTTGTGTTAGGATCTCTCCTTGCATCTCTTTCTTAGAGCAGGGAAGGGCAGTGTACAGTACCAGCTGTACACTGCCCTGCTGCTTCCATAACCTACAGTAAGTGTCCAATTCAGACCAACAAAATGAAAATGAAGTAGTAAACACACCTTTTCTAGTCCGTCTTCCTTCAGACTAATGACATCCAGGTCAAAATCTGTCCTCAGTCCGTTTGTCCTGTTGAAGAGCACGCGTCCCGTCAAACCGTCCCAGTGAGCCTGCAGAGAGAGAGAGAAAGAGCGATGTTCCCACTTAAAGCCTCATAAACCAGAATTCTCAATGTTTGGCACGTTCATCCTCTGCTCCATTAACCTATAGCCATCTTTTCTCTCAATAATAATATCAATCCAACCTCCAAGCTCCAAACTTTGTCTGCCCCAATTATAAATTCTGTCTGACTCCTTTCTCACTGTCTCTCACCAGAAACATAACAAGAAACAAAAAAGCAGCAGGAATAGAAGCAGGTTTGACAGGTAAGAGTTGATTATGCATGTGGTTCATTGTGCTTGAAGTTTCACTTCAAAGCCGATGGAGGAACAGACGGGCACAGCGAACGATAGCCGAGACAGGAGGGGGAGGAAATGCCAGCTACAACAATGGCTCATTCTGAAAATTACCTGCAATAATAGCATCCAGCGAATAATATAGCTTTGTAGAACAAAGCAAATGGCTGACCCTGACTAATGGAAACATGGGGTGCCTTTGATATAAACACAAGATGAGATATGCAAGGGAATGAGACAAAAGAGAATAAAAATCAGAAAAGTATGTTGCTATTACAGATAATGAAATAATTATTTTGATTATCAGCATGTTTCATTTCAATTACATCTGAAATCTAACACACTTTCCAAACATAAGAACTGATGGTCATCTTCCTCACACAATGGGGAAAATGTGGTTGAAGCAGCAGCAGTGATAAAAACAATGTTGTTGTTTTGTCAAGTTATAAAAAAGCTGCATAGGTATGGAGCATTGGCACTTACCAGTTTGCACCTGAATGGAGCAGTGTCACTAACGACTCTCCTGAGCCTTAACGACTCCCACATCAGGAGTCACACTTCCCTTTCAGAGCTAACGACAGTGATGCCAGAACAGCCTGGTCCATCAGGTTTGGTTTCAGGGGAAACTCCTCTCTCTAGAGATATAAGCTCAGCTCTCCTACCAGTTGATCTCAGAATTGATAAAGTCTCTTGGAATTAGAGACGAAACGTCTTCACCTTGAAAACTGAGTCCAGATGCTTTTACTTAAACCTTTTTTTCAAGATGTCCTGGATGACTGAGAACCTTCACAGACTTGTCAAGTTATACTTTACTCCATCCAAAAGACATGGTTTTCATATGACAAATATCAGCAGTAATTTTGCATCTGAATAAAATGCAGAGAAGTTAACAAAAAAAATAACAAAATAACCAAATCAAACCAAAGTGATGATGACAGGTGTGTACCTCTTTGATGAGGCTGATGAAGCGTCCCCCGAACCTCCAGGGCTTGTGGCGGTTACACTGCAGGGAGCTGACTGTGATCTGCTGCGACTGCTGCACGGCCACCGCCACAACGTGCACCGCGTCGTACATCAGCGCCGCGTCCGTCTGTGAACGACAACGTCACATCTTTAAACACATGTTCCTCCTACACACAACTTAAAAATAACTGCAGGTTTTTGAGTGTCATTTTTGAGTCTCTGTGTAGGATTTGTGATCTCTTTCAACAACACATTTTTGAAGACCACATGACAGAGATGGTGCAATCAATTTCATCATCTTGGAAATACATTTTTAAACAGCGGTGAGTCATAGTGGAAGAATACCATTTCAGGCTCATGTAGCAACCTGAAAAGATTTACTCTCCTAAAAATGCAGGCTTATGGAGTCTGGAAACTGAAATTTGATTCTATTATTTGTTCCGCTGGCTAATGGCTAACTATGTGTTTTGGTTACATTTTAGGACTTTTTTCTCTGCTAAACTCAAACCACGCACTCTTAAAAATATTTAAGTACATTAACTATAGGTCTTTTGTTAGTTTAAGAGACCAATCTATCCAGTTTTGTCATTACTTGTGCTGCCTTTTTGAGGAGTGTCCACAGCGTAGTAAAATTGACAAAATAACCAATAGAAGTCTTTATTAGTTTAGAGAGTAATGGTTCTTTGTTTCCTGTAGCGACATTGGTGATGTTTTTTTTTTGTTAGATATTTGATTAATGATTATAAATTGTAAGGTGGGATTGTATAAGTCCACACTTCAACCCACTCCCTTTCAGACATTATTATTTATATTATTGTATATAAATGTCTATGTTAAATGTTTAAATGTAAAAAAAAACTACATTTGTTAAGATAATCTTGACATGTGTTCTTTTAGGCCATGATTGTTTTATCATATCATTTCAATGCGATGTCTATAGATGACATCTAATTAATGTCCAAGAATGTTCTGTTTGTTATCTGGGTGACACGCTCATTACAACATCAGATACTAATATGAGAGGCGTCAACATATTTAAAAGCTTCATGCATCCTTTGACCATTTCATGCTGTATCATTAATATTGCATGATCTGCTTCTTTGTGCAAGAAATAAAACTAGTGTGGATACTGGGTGCATGGTGGCAGAATAACACAAACGATTTCATCATTCCTTCCTTCAATGAATTAGTCTAAATTGCCTAGACTGAATAAATGTGTGTTGGCGTTTGTTACTGTCTCTGTTTACTGGCGATTGTTCATGGTCTACCAGTAGCAGCAGAAGAAAAATGACTGCTTGACATGTTCGGACGTGGCCTGTAGGGAAACGGTGTAGGCAGTCTCAGCCCAAGAACAGTCTGTCTAACGATGGATGCATTATTTCTTTCCTGATTTAAATGGCTTTTGCAAATGCTCATATTTGATTTAGAAATTGTTTCAATATGTTACAACTATTTCTTTTGAAATTTTAGAGCTAAACATTAAGTATTAGACTAACTAAAACAGCCAACTATGAAAAGTCTATGGCAGAGTATAAGCCTGGTGTGTCAGTGTGAAGAGTAATAGCTGCTGATGGGTGGAACTATCCCCCTGAGAAAAGGCAACACAAACAGGCACCACTACAAACCTGACCACTCCAAACAGCTGTACATGGCGTAACGTCTGTTCTAATCAGAAATCACAAATAATTCTTGACATTCTCACATGTTATTTTATCCATACAGTTACAAATCCAATCCTGGTCAACCTATTCCTTCTCAGTCCTCTTTCCATGGTCCTCATAGACTCTAAAATAAACTGTGCTGATTTTATTGTGACAATTCCTGGATGACCAGCCTGTGAGCGAGTATGACAAATGACTCAGAGGCCACAGCGTATCTACAGTATGTGCCGCTATAGGGTCTTTGTGGATATGCCGCCTGTCACACTGAACCCAGCTTGAATATACAGCACCGCAGGAGTCCACTGAGCCACTGCCTACTTCCCGTTTCATAACATTACAGGCTCAGTCTTTGCTTTAGATTTAGTAGGAACGGATACAGCTGATTAAACCCTTATACAAACTGGCAGGTCATTTAAAGAAATAACTTCTGACTGCAAACCCGGACTGAGGGAAAGAGTGTCTGTATGGGGTTGCAGCGTGTCACTTTCTAGTTGTCGTTTCTCCTTGATTTCTCATAGCTTTTGGAGTTGATGTCTGGTGGTGTCCAACGCTCCGCAGATCAGAGGACTCCAGAGCCATCGCTGCATTCTTTCATTCCTCTTTGCACTCTCTCTTGGGAACGGCACGTGTCATATCTGCTGTTATATAGCAGACACTGTGGGGGTATGTGTGTACGGTGCTCACGGTAAAATGAAGGAGAAAAACTGCTTAGAAAATGATTGAGTCCAAGCTGTTCTAAAGTTTGTTGAACTTTGTATTAAGAACTGAAGGCTTATTTAGACTTGAGCATTAAACAGACATTGTTTTTTGTAAATACAAAGAAAAAAAATAGAGCAGTTTTATTGTCTATAGCATATTATAACAGAAATGATCTATGAAAAGAGCGAGACCTTACGCCGTTATGTCACAAAAACGCTCCATTGTTCACTCCAACAAAAAGAAAAGGCAAAAGCACAGTGTTATTTGAATATGACTATGCACTACAGTTTGGGGCAAAATGTTCCTTTTTTTGGAAAAAAGTGTTCCATTTGATCACAAAATTTTATACAGAGCTGTTTTAAATGAGCAAGTTCAGTGCTGTCAAATTAAAGGACATGTGACAAAGGCATTTGTGAGTCAAGAAATGGATGAAAATGTCAAGAAGGGGATGGTGGTTGCAGAGGGATATGTGGGTGTTTGAAAAGAGGAGAGGAAGAAAATACATGGCAACAAGGGTTTTTTTGGCATCTTGTTTGAAAACCTTGCCCTCTTTGTGTTAGAGTACCCCTCGGGTTCGAGATTGGTTTCACTTAAAGCACTTAAAAGATCCCATAGGACTCGAGGCCGGCTGTGAAATAACTATCAAGATCGCTCTCGGATTGTTTTTAAATTGAATGCGATCTGCCAAAGCTGTGGAGCCATTTCACTTTTTTCTTGCCTTTCCTCTCGATTCTCGCACTTGATGCCAACCCTCTTTGTGTTTCCATCACAAAAGGGATTTCAGGAATTGTTCCGCACTGAAGCCAAAGTGAAGAGAAAAGCAAAGGGATGTGGCGTTGTAAATCATTTCAGCCAGACAATATTTGATGTATCACAGCAATCAGAAGTTAAAAGATGGAGGAAGTATTCCCAGAAATGGTTGTTAAATCAGGGGAAGAGCTACTGTATAAGGGTGACATAAATCATTCAAACAAAGACACTGATGGGGCATTTAGGGAAATTGTATATATGCAGCTCGGGCACAGATTATAGTTGAAGACTCGCTCTAATGTGATGATGTCTTTGCAACAAAAATGCAACTTTAACCTTGTTACGGTAAAACAGAAATTAATCAAAAATAGGATCATTTTTATACATTTTTTTATGCATTTTAAGGCATTCATGATTGCACTCATGTTCAGAATGAAGCATTAGATTCTCAGGGGCAAGAATCTAGTTAAATTGAGGGGCAAGAAAGGACACCTTTTGTCCTTGTGGGGTCAAAACCCCACCTGGATTGGCTGTTAGTAAATGTATAAGTATATATTGTCGATAAATTCTGTTAAACCTTTAGTCTTACACATTACCACAGATTTTCCCCTTTGTTTTGGAATTTAAGACCAATGGCAGCACAAGGACAACAGGAGGGTTAGGTTATACCTGTACAAAATAACCTTTTGAAATAAGATGATTTCACTTTGATCCTGTGCTTTTACCAAGTGACTCTTTAGTATCACACTCGTTATTTGAAACCATCTTTTGAAGCTGACAGTTAGTGGTTTAGCACAGTATAATATAAAAGTTATAGAGCAAAAACGAATTACCCTACATTCTGGCTCTATTTTGTAATTCTATACATGTTTAATGGTTATTTAATACAAATCTAAAATAGAGATTCTTGAGTACAAAAAGCCACAAGATGCCAGGGTAGCACCAGTGCTACCTACTGTATATTACACAGAAAACCACTTCTCTTCTTCTCTTTGTTATATAGGATGCATTTATGGATGCTGATGAAAAAAAAATCCTAGTTGCAAACTCAATTGGTATATAACTGTGCTGGTAGGATGTCTTTATTTACAAATGACTCCATGGGCATAGGCTGTGAGTCTTTTCTTTATTCAACTGGTACCATTGTCCCAAATTGCTTTATTATAGTTTATATTTCCTGTTCATAAAGGTGTGAACAATACAAATATCAAAACACATACATTATGCAGTAAATAATTATCAACATGTGTGAAAAAACACACATGGAGCGACAGTGAACCGAGCACACTACCTCGAGGCATGCCTCATTTATCATAGTTGCAGCGTTCTCATTTAAAACTGAACTGCAAACACCAGTCTGTTTATCTTTGAGCCCTTGGTCTCATCAGTATTCACACCATCTCTCCGCCAGTGCATAATTCTTCTGATAATGTAGCAGCCTGAGAAATGATATCTCCTTTTATTCTTCACTTTTGAGTTTTGCCCATTTCTCAGAAGACGCAGTCACTCAATCAAGTTGAACTGACTGAATTCAAGTATTACGTGACAGCACCTGAATCTAACCTAAACCTTGAAATAACGTGATTAATGTTGTAAGACCATACTTTTTTAATCTTAATGGGAGCTACAGATAATCCATTAATTGGAGATCCATATATAACACTTCAATTTTGTCTCACAAATGGACTATGTACTGTATATAGTTTTAACAGTGGATAACATGGAACATCAGCCTGGTCTAAACTCGAGAGATGTGCATATTTCTAGTCAAGCGTTTGGTTGGTGGTAGTTCGAAAAGGCTTAAATAAATGAAATGGTTATGTTTAGGCCAAACACCTGCTTATGGCCTATACCAGTGATCTTGTGTTGTAAAATAAACAGTGTTGAATACAATAGCTGACTGGGTTTATACATTAAACTCAACCATAGGATTACATTTTTCTCAAAAGAGCCACATCCTCAGTTTAACCAAAACATAACCAGAGTGAGGCAGATATAAAGAAACAAGACAAGACAAGACAAGACAAGACATTTATTTTTGTATAGCCCACTATCACAACAACAGTCGCCTCAAAGGGCTTAACAGACTGCACTAGACAACATCCCCTGTCCTTAGACCCTCCATCAGGGTCAGAGGAAAAACTCCAAAAAAAACAGCCACGAAAAAAGAGAAACCTCAGGGAGAACCACAGAAGGAGGGATCCACTCCCAGGACGGACAGGCCGTGCAGGAATGTGTCCAGGACAGTTGAAAAATACATAGAAATACACAAACATTTTCACAAATAAAAACATGTAAACAAACAACAAACTGATGTAACTGTAACAGTTTTTGCAAAGTGAATCTGTGAATAAAAGGAACGTTAACTAACAAAAAGGTTAAAGCAAAAATATTCTTCAAGATGGCTTGGATGATTGAGAACATTCACTAACGTTAACAAACACCGGCCGATGAAAAGAGCGTGTATGTATTTAGGATATGCCAAAGCCAGTAGGAATAGAGCACAAGTGAAAGACAGCAGAGACATGTTGATAACAAAGAGGAGAAGAGGATGCTTGTTGCATCTGTCAAATTAAAAACCCGCCTTTTTCTGTTTGTGCTGCTACATCATTGGTCACAAGAGGCAGGTGAGCCCGGGGTTCAACTCAAACGGTTGGCTTGGCGCGAAACAAGATAGTAATCCCCGAGAACTCCAAAATCTCGCGAGAATCCAGCTGCAGGGCAAGGTTAAATAACAAGTCCATATAATCAATAATGGCTGCTGTTGTTTTTATTATATATATATATATTAAAAATGTCCCATAGATAATGTTCCCCACATCCTTTATCCAAGTCATGTGATTCCAGAATGTGGGACTGCAGGTCTTCAATCCAATATTAGCAAAGTAGTATTTCATTTTTTAATTACTGCTTTCATTTATTTATTTTCTAACACTTATTCAACACCCTGACTAAAGGAAAGGAGGAGTAAAGGAGTAAATTGCAAAGCTAACACTTTAGACTTTACTTCCACATTCATTAACTATGAGCAATTTAGAGTCACCAATATACCACATGTGGACGGGTGGGGGTAAGCTTTTTATAGACATTTTTTTTTTCAAATTACGGTCTACAATTAAATATTTTCCAGTGTGTATGGGATTTTTTTATTAGCACAAGTAGCCAGTAGTTGGTGGAAGTGGTGATCCTTTATCCTGTTTTTGTAATGTATCAAAAACCAAGATGAAACCAGGTATTTGGATGTATTTTAAAACATCAGTATGCTACATATTTTGAAACCTCTTAAAGCAACACAATCCCTCTGAGGCTGCTTTGCTCTGTGAAATTATTCACCTCCACACAGCTCAGAGTCACACAGCGACACACATTAGCAGAGTCCAGTGATGGATGTGCACTGCGGCTGCTTGTGTACAGTGGAACTCCACTGTTTATACATATCATATACATCTGATTAGCCTTAATGAGATTAGCCCTGACCTGTTATTCACCATGCATCGTGAGGCTGCAGCTGCTTGGCATGGAGCAGCACACACTGACGCACACGGTGACACACACACACCAGCAGCATCACCGCGAGCGCCGCAGTGACAGTGTCAGCAGCAGAAAGGCAACTCATTGTTTTCTGCAAGTTCCCTGATCGCACACACATAGACTCCTGGGGTTTGACGGTCGGATATGAGAGGAGGTAATTATTCATGTCACTGCATACTTCTCCAGCGTTTGTTGTCTCTTACTCTCTTCAACAGAACATTTAGTGCAAAGTGTCACACATGCCGCTGCCAGATGAATTACTCTGCATTGTTCAGTGAAATTATGTGCAATTATATTTTAATAGTCAGCCATTTTATCACAATGCAATAAGTAATACTTTAACTCTAAAGCAAATTCTGTATTAATTCTGCCACACCCATTTTTACTCTTTAATACTACACTATAACATTTCAATAATAATAGTGCAGCTGCCTTTCTGTGTTTGTCTTTTGTTACAGTGTGTTCTGTCAGAGCAGAGGTTGCACAAAAATGAAAAAAATAAAATAACACCGGTAAGCTTGCAATTCGATTTTTTTTACTCTTTTGCATCTTATACTGTTTAATTAAAGTCAAAGTATTATCTCTTTTTTCTTTCACACAAGCAGATGACCATATAAAAGACCCTGTGCTAAAATTGCCTACCGTCTACCCTATTATTTAGCCTAGTGTTAGAAACTATTGACTACTACATAATAATGAATTAGTCACAACATGCAATGGCGCGTAACATGACACTGGAAACCCTGGAGTCATTACAGAGAAAAACATGAAAGCTTCCTTCCAGACAAAAATGAAAGTATGAGAGTTTCAAAACACACCAAAATATGACATTTGTGATTTATTAGGTGCATTATCGCTGTTTCAGGCATTGCAGCAGGCATTGTCACATCGTTTTGGTGAGAAAAAACAAAACCCTTGGGACACTGCCCATTTTTCTCTCAATGTAAAACTTTTCCACTCTGTCTATCTCCATCTTTCTTCTCAGCCTAACACTCTCTTCCTGTTCTTCCTCTTTTCTGTCTTACACTGAGCTAAATAAGTAAAAGTCGGGCTATATAGGGAGCTTTAGCCACGCTGTCACTGTCATCTCTCTCTTTTCTTTTGTGCGTTGGAGGTTTAATCCCTTCCTCACATTGCACTTCCACATGCTGTGGCAACAGAGCAGCCTGCTTGCTTTTTATTTTGTCACAGCAGAGTATGAAACTGGCTTCTACTGGGAAGGACCCCTGGGTAAAAGATCCATTGATGGAGCTGGGTTTTATGTGAAAGCACATTCATGGATTTATTGTATGTTTAAGCACACTTGAAAAGGGGATAAAGGACTACACTGCAGAGGTTTGGTTCGAAGAGAAGGTCATGTGGGAGTGAATAACTCTTCTTTTTTCATACAAACTACTATAGATTTTCTTTTAATTATGATGTATTATTAAAGTAGGTTCTTTAATCCTGTACTGGAAGGCACTTAAAAGCCAACCATTCTTTGTAGAAAAAAAAAACAAGTGGTTTATCAGTTTCCATTAGCAAACTTCACAGAGAAGTGAGAGTATATGAAAGTGAGATGTTGTTTGAAACTGAAATCAAAAGGAAAAGAATATTACAAGAGCAGTAGGATTTAAAGTTAGCTTCAAATGGGCTACAAAGCTGCACAGGTCTTGTTTCTGGAGTCAGTATTGATTACCTAAAAGTTACCAAATGGGCTACAAAGCTGCACAGGTCTTGTTTCTGGAGTCAGTATTGATTACCATAAAGCTAGGAACAACAACATGCAATGTGTCATATAATCACTAATAAGTTTGCTGCTTTGAGAAAAGTCCAATTCTAACAAGTTACCAATAGACAGTTATTTTTGTCATGTCCCAAACTAGTCTGTTTATGTAATGTATTTAATTTACTGTGTTTTATTGTGAAGATTTTCCCTCCGTTATAGTGACTAATTTCTTCCATCTAGACTGACTTCAAATGAATGTGAATTCACTTAATTTATACCTTCTTTTACATAAATGTGATAGCTGTACAATACAAAATTATTTTTAATCTAACCTAATGGACACAAAGGAAATTAGGAAATCTGCGCCGTCTCAGTGGTTTCACCTCGGACAGGCAAGGTGAACCACTCGGAGCACTCTAGGTTCAAATCCCAACTGTGGTTGCTATTTTCTTCATGTCATTCCCATTTTCTCTGTGTTTCCTGCCTTTTTAGAAGTGCTTCTCATAAGGCTGAAATGTTTAAATAAATATACTTTTTTTATGACGATAAAGGTCTGATTTGTACTGAGCACTGAAATGTAATAAAATGACATTTCACATTAGGTGTTAATACTTTTAATAGCCAGAGTATGTGCAATAAACAGCTGTTTGATTTAAAGTAAAATCTATGCCAACATACAGATAAAAAATTTAATTTGGCTCAAATTTACATCAATGAATAAATATGTCTTTGACCAAACATAAAACATACCTAAATATTTGATGAAGGTTGTCTGGGAGGCTGTCCCACCAGAGCCTTCAGGCACCAGCATGTCTGCTGGCCTCACTGTTCACTGTGGCGTCCATGCTAATTAGCACCCGGCTGCCCAACCCAAAGGCTGTTTAATATAATGGCCTTTCTTACTATTTATTCAGTGTCCAACCAGGTTTTTAGCTAGTACCTGCTTCTGCAACATGTCTCACTTATTTGCTGTTTATCACCAGTCCAACATTTTTATAAAAGCATTTTGAAAACAAGCCCAGACATAAACGACAAGTGCTTAAGAGCATGATATCATTGATAACAGGCACAATTTTAAAGTGGACTTCAGAGAGTGGAGGAGGAAAGGAAGGAGAACAGAGGGCTAAACAGTCCATCGCATTCAACTGCCATCTGTTCGAAGACACTGCAGCCAAGCAAAGAGAGAAAAGAAATACCAAGAGAAGAACAGTGGAGGCAGGCAGTATGGAGGAGTGAGCACCTTGTACATATAAACCACTGCAGCAGTGTTAATTACATCTGGGCTGCTGCTTAACAGTGGCCATTTATTGGACTGTCCTTAATAATGCAGCAATCATTTAGAGACAAACACAAGCGCACATTTTGGACAATGGACAATCTGTACAACAACGTGTTTGTTTCTTTCTGTGCAGATAATAAGGCAGTGTACAAGATTTCAGTGATAAACTTTTGATGATTTTACCAGACAAGTGACTTTTAATTATATTTGAGGTCTCATTTCTTCCCTTTAAAGATGGGGTGTGTCCTTTTCTGATCTCTCTGATAGTAATTTACATTTACATTAAGTCATTTAGCTGAAGCTTTTATCCAAAGCGACTTGCATAAAGCTTCTTTTCACCAGTGTTACAGCTGGAACACCACTGGAGGCAAGGGGGTTTGGTGTCTTGCCCAAGGACACAACAACAGTATTAACTGTGGGGAGAGCGGGAATCAAACCGCCAACCTTCCGGTTATAGGACGGCCACTCTACAAACCCAGTGGAAATATGTGACAGTAACTTCCCTTTTAGGAATTTGAAACAAAGTTAATTGAGTTCATAGATACCCTAATCCTTCAAGCAAGAAAGTGGGTGCTCAAAAATGGCTCATTCTAGATCCGATGGGGCAGGTTCTGTTTAAATACAGAGAAAAGCTATTTTGATTTGTACTGAAGAATACAAACTAATATGTTGAACTTTCCACAACAATAAATAAGCACATCGTCAACAACAAATAATTCCTTGGCAAGAGATATGTTTGGAAACAATTTTTTCTATATCCCAAAAAAGAATATCTTATTATCTACATTAAAAATAATAATGGTAATATCCCAATTACAAAAATGGAGTAATTAAAGCAGAAAGTCAGCCATGTAGCGTATAAATCAGTTTTCACAATAATAGACTGGATCACAAGTGGAATATATAATTACCTCCTAATGTTATGTCATTAGCTCAGCCTCCTACATCCAGCCCCACTAAAAGTATTCCCAAAGGAGCTTTTTTGTTTATTAAAAAAAAGTAAGTAGCTGAGGAATGTATTGACCAGTTGTGAATTTGTGTGAGGTTGAAGCAGCATCTCTTTTCAGTCTGTTTTTACAATGCATTTCATCAATCTTTGAAACTCCTACATTTACACAGTGGACCTTCTAATTTACAGAGCGTTGCCAACAAACTATTCCTCCCTTTATGTGTTTCTATAGTATACACAATGCTCTGTGTAAGTGTGGGTGGGTCAGGGTCTTAGAGGGATGATAACTTGCAGAAGGATCCCAAGGCCATTCAATCTCCTCTGAGCATAAGTGTGACCATGACACAGAGCTCGAGCTGCATCCGCCGGCCTCCAGGGGCTGATTGTATCTCAGTGATCTGATGCTGGTACTCCCTGATTGCATTGCCTTTTATTGTCCTATATAACATCAGCTGGTGCCCGGCTGCATTACTCTCCTGGTTTGAGTGGTGCTGGTGAAGTAGTAATCTTAGATCTGTCTTTCTGTCTTCAGATCAAGCAGCTATGTCTACATTTGAAAATATGTACAGTGTTTCATGATTTCTAACAATTATCTACATACAATAGGTAAGAGAAATTTGACATCACATTGGTTTTTATTTGACTCTTAAAGGGATTAAGTTGACATGAAATCCTCTTTTGTTATGTTTCCAGTATATAAGAAGTTACATTTAGTCTCCTTCAGACCTGACAATAAAATCTGGACAGTAGTCGAATCTAATGTTGCCAGCTTTAATGCAATGTATGAACTGTAAATGTATAATCCCTGTTGAAGTGTCCCGGCTCATATTGAGAGGTCTCCTTTATTAATGACATTGTGTAAGCACTATACTATACTATACATCTTTGTATTTTAAGTCGTGATTAAGTCTTGATTTATTAGTGTGTCAAAGGCAGCAGTTTAAATTTTAGTAGTAAATTTAAAAAGAGTAAAGCACTTCTGGCACATCTTAATTGTGTGAGTGGCTTGTACACAGTGAATTTTAAAGTTGAATAAGTAAATGGTGCTGTTAAATCAAATCAAATGCTCATTTTGCATTTGAAGTGGGAAAGTGAGAATTTGGGCAGACACATTGGAATATCAGGTATACACACACACACACGTTTTTGGTGCTTCTACTAAATCTTTCTTTTAAAATTCCGATCCGGTCGCCCTGCTCAGCTTGTTTCTTCTCCTAAAAGGCTTCTATGGAGCGAGGGAGCATTGGTGCTAATAATGTTGATGCTGTGCCAAGCCCAGCTGGTGGTGGCCGGCACAGGGCATCAAGTGTCTGCTCTCCACAGTGGCTGTCTTTAAAAGGCTCTCCGCTGCCAACAGGGATCTGAGACGTGGATCACATTTCTGTAATGGACACAGCCAACCTGTGAACCTGCAAGCTCCTGTCCTATTTCAAATAAAAGCAGCAGAGCATCCCGACGTTTTGGAAGGCTTCAAAAATGTGGCAGAGGCTTGACAGCAGTTGTACTGACTGCATTAAACAACATTTTGTTAATGAAAATGTGAACATCTTTTCAGTGCTTAAACAGAATTACATAAATCTTATTTTCAAATTCAAGTGTAAGTTTTGTGGCAGTAAGTATAGCCACAAAATACATGGCCAAACTTATCTCATTGTGAGAAAAACTAGTCTTCACACCAACTACAATATATTCTAATAAGCCCTGTGGTAAAGGGACCTCACGAGACTGAGTGTGCTTCATCTAGAGGTACACAACGATATATAAAAGGCTGATATATGCATTATTTGCACGCAATTGTCTTTTCATACTTTCATCATTTCTTACTTTAATAATATTTGTAAAATAATTCAGAATATTTATAATAACATACAATCTCTTTAAACGGCGTGTTCTTCAGCTCTTCTTCATCTACATTTTATTGTCTGAAAAATGTAATAAATGACTCGTAATATTGACAAAACTGTTTAATTCTTTGTAGAAACTCCCACAGGAACAGCAGCTCATCTTGAAAATATTACTGTAAATGATACAGCTGCAGTAATGACGCTTTCAACAAATAAAACAAATTCCCAAAAGCCAAATCTAATTCTGGTATAGATTTATGTGAGCAATTTTTCAGGCAGGAACAATTACAGTAAATGTTCTTTAATATTGACTAGCGAAAGCAAGAATTTTCTCAGGACCTGTGAATAAAAGCTGAGTGAGAGAAGATTCAGGTGTTGGTATCTGTCTTCCTCTGCTACAACCCATGTGCCATTCCCAATAAAAACAGAGCCAAGCCTTCCATTCAGAGCAGCTAACAAATAGGAATCAGACACTGTGTTATGAGCTCAAGGGGCTTCACAAAAGATAAATGCATCATATTAAATCAAACTAGTGCTTCTGTTTCTTATTATTCTGATTAGCTCAACCAGAAGGAATATAATTATCACATGTTCTTGGATCAGATGTTTTTCAATTTTCAAAAGTCTTTTTCAAGTCCCAGTGCAGAGCCTTTTATCATTGTACATTTTCAAACTACCTCTCTCTATTAAAGAGTCATTATCAACGGAATCAGTGCTTCAGCGAAATACTATTTAATTGTCTTGATGACACTGGAGAACAGGGAGAGCCTCTGTGGCAGTAAATGTAGCTCAGCAAAATGTAAATGAAACAATGAAGATGTTAAAATCTGTGTGCTAAAACTTTCAGCGGGGCTTACTCCAGGGATTCTTTTTTAGAATAATTAAAGTTAACACAGATCAGTGAATGTGAATAGAAGATGGTAGAAGAATATTGGACGTACAACAACCCTCCATGAAATTTGGGGTCTGCCACACAAGTTTTTACCATAACTGGAAAAAGTAAAAGTTTGAGAAATGCATAATAGTCAGTTTGTTAGCTCTTCCAAGCTAGTGGTGCTAAAAGCTGTCAAAAAAAAAATAGTTAAATGCACATTTTCAGGCAAATTGAATTTGATCCATGACAAAACCAAGCTTTTCAAATCTATGCTGACGTTTGTGTCTCTGTACATGCTCGTTGTTGTTTAGAACAATTGTGCATACACATATCCATCCAGATGAATAACCTAACATCTTCATGGCTTTTATTTCACATTAAGCACCTAATAAACCAAAACATTTTTTTCTTGCAGTGTTGTTAGTGCTTAGTACAGTACTCATTTTGAGCATTGGAGGAGGTGTCATGTGGACACAGTTAGCCAAAAGCCCTTATATTGACAAAGATATAATTTAAAATTGGGAAATTTATCCTTTTCTAAAAATGTCCATGTACATGCATCCGGGACCTTAGTTAAAACCTCTGACTGAGGTCACTGTAGAGTAACCCTATCTGAAATTTAATCATTTTAGTACTTTATAAATAAATATATAGAAGCTGTCTTTAAAGCAACAGTTGATTCATCTCAAATCTTATTTTATAAAGCAACAGCGATAATAAAATCAGAATTATAAATATCATACATCAATGACAGACTAAATCTTCACATCTATCTCTGGTCTAGATATTTTCATATTAATCATTAAGTTAAGTTACTTTTGGGAAGATGCTAAAAACGTCCTGTCAACCAGCTTGAGACAAAATGCATTCTGAGTCTTCTTCTGTTAGAGACACATGAGCGACAGACTTTAGGAAGGAGACGCTGAGGACGTCTAATTATGCATAGCTTTCCCAGAGACAGCACTTGCCCTCACCCAAGGCTCATGTGTCACTGCGATTATACACTGGCCGCATTTAAAGGGCCTAGTTGACTTTTAAAAATGAACTCCAGTCAACGCCAGCATTTACTATACTGCAGACTTAGATAACATTAGACATAAGTCTTGTATGTTCTTATATCTTATGTGGAAATCAATATCTTGTCTTTGTCAGATTTGTGCCCCACTTATGTTCCACCAGTGACATAGCATAAAAGGAGCCACTATCTCCACATTCCATATAGCAAAGACAAGTAGCTTTTTATATAATGTATAACGCAAGGGACAAAAAGAAATAAATAAAACTGAAAAAGCTTGAAGAAGTTGAAATTAAAATGCACATTAAATGCATTAAAATGTATAAATAAACACAAGCATGGCACATTAAACACACATACGTTTTTTCTGTGTGTACTGCCACATATATACACCCAATACGTTATTGATTTCCCATAATGCTGAGCTATTCCATTTACACTTGAGCTTATGTGGGATAAAGATTGGACCCTTCACACCCCCTTCATGCCAACACTGCACCTCTGATGATGAGGTAAGAAAGAATAAAGACGGAACAACAGCCTGACATCTTTACAGTCCATTCAAATGGACCCAAAAATATGAATAAACACTGTATTATTATATTTCCAAAGTAAACAAATCACATCCAACCTCAAAATCACTGCACCACTTCTCTTTAAAGTCCCAACCCCCATCCGGCGCACTCTGTTCCCTCATCAAACCACCTCCCACCCTCAGTCAATCAGTCCCTCATGAAACCACAAGGTGACAAGGACAGCGTTGTCCTGGTAACCATTGCGACACAACTGTTGCCTGGTCAACGGCGAACGAGCCCAGAGTCCATGCTCTCGTTACAGAGAATAAGGACAAGGTATGAGCACAGAGAGGGGAATAAAAGGCTGGAGGGGAGGGTCGGAGGTGGAAGGTCACGATGACCGACTGCAGCGCTGCCTTAAATTAATTTGATGATAGCCTTCAAGGTGGTTTTATAGCCTCAGAGCTGTAGCATCATGGTACAGCTTTAATTTGTCAATCCTCCTACAACACTGCATTGTTCTTTTTTGAAGCTTTGTTTCCAGTTGGCATGGACCCAAAGGTGGCATGTGGTAAATTTTAATTACCGTCCCCTTTTATCCAATCAAAAGAATTATTTCTGTGCTACTTAAAATAAAAATGAATAATAAAAAAAACATGGCTAAAACAAATGCAGAAACAAAACATGACATTCCATAATAATATCCCATAATGCTTAAGCTCTTCAACCCATGTCACCTTTGGGATGCCTTTGTTGCTCCCTCCTGTTGTGGGATAAAAAAGAACCGTCTACCACCGTGAAGGCCCTGTACCTTTTAGAGCAAGATGTAAAACGAAGACTAATATGCCTCAACAAAAAGTGAATCTGAAGTGGCTGATGACAGAGCAGCCGATACAGAGCTGTATTTGACTGAACAGTAACCATGTGGATGTTTGTTAGCTCAGTAGGTTAGGTTTGTCATGATGCAGGGTGCCGAATGAATCTCATTGAAAGCAGAATGAGGTGAATGCATCTGTCACTGAAAAACTGACAGAACTTTTCACTTTGCTCTTTTCAGTCATTCTAACAAGTCCTCTGAGGCTGACAGAAGAAAACTCATGAGAGCAGACATTTATAAATAGAGCAGTCTAATGAACTACTTTATCCAAACCCCGTTAGTTATTGTTCAATGACAGTTCTACTCTAGTGTCAATATGTAATAAGGAATATCTGACAGAATGATTCATGTAATGCAAATTAATCACTTCTACATTCTCTACTATTCATTCATTTCTTGAAGGAAAAATAAATCAAGTTAACCTTTCTGTGCAGTTTGTTAATTGTTTTTGTTATGAACACAAAAGAGGAACAATGTTTGCTTGAGGGGAACACAATATGAAATATTTACAAGCTGGTCTTGTGTATATTTACAAGTCAAGCTAAACTGATTGTGAAAAAGCTGCAGGGAAGTGTAATGAATAGGTGACCTTTTTTTGTTCATACCTTTCACTGACATTTAGTCCAGGTACTACTGAGTTACATCTGCTATTTTTAAAACCACATTCAATGACTTTCCCTGACGTGGTCGACCTACTGTTGTCACCAGCTCGATGAGTCATGTTTTCCTAAATGTGACATCTGAATGGTTTACGACAGGTGTAGTCACTTCAGAGACCAATATCTGTCAAAAATGAGAAAAGAAATGGCCAGACTGATGTAGTGGCATGATGCTGATGCTGTGAGAGTGCTGAATCAACTATTTCTAAAAATAGTCTTATTTTGTCATTGTCAAAAACCTGGGAGTTGGTTTGAAAGTGGTTTAAACAAAAACCACCTCAATTCAATTTTTCCCATTACAGAAAGGAGCCAGTTTACGCTGCAATTCTACAGTATATAAGTGGGATACTACTATGTTTTATATTCAGCAGTTTACTTCTTATTGTCCTGTACAAATATGTGATATTAGTTTAAAACAAGAATCTCATCTGTTTCCACAAATTATTTCAATTACAATATTATGATCCATAATAGGGTGTGTTAGCCACCATACACACGCTACACTGCACTCTGGGAAAGTGCTAGAATCCAAGAGAAAGTGGCGAAAGTCCAAAGATCCAGACCAAAGAGGGCAGGTGTGAACTGCCCTGACACTTTCCCACATTTTCTGATCTATAAACTGGACTGGTGTGAAACAGTTCAAAGGTGTTTGTTGGCAGCAGAGGACTTGTGAGGGTGAGATGGACTAAATCAACTGTTTACAACAACAGTCACACAGGGACTTTGAATGTCCGTGACAAGACGTATTCCTTTTTCACTTTCAAATCACCTCATCCAATGCTTTTTTGGACAGCGTCCTAAAAAATCCAAAGGCCATCATTTCCATCCAATTTGCCCTCTCCCATCCGTCTGACTCTCTGCATGAACACTGACAGATTGTCATATTTTGGCCAGTCTCCCAGAGGAGAGTTGAAAGAGGCAGGAGGGCAGATAAACGGCTATTACCATTCACAACAGCTCATTACTGGGCATTTAGACGCAGGTGCTCCATCCCAAAAGCAGAAAGCATTAACGCTGCCCCCACACTTTCCCAGGAGGTAAGCACCATGAAATTTGTGATTGACAAGCAGTGCTTTCAAAAGATATCCGCAAACCTCCCACAAGTACATTGAGTGCACGTGTCTTTTAGTCATTTAAAGACACAGCAGTAAGCATTTTTAAGTAAATCTAACACTTTATTGACGCTTACTGTCATAAATCCATCCAGCAGGCCTGAGTCCGGTTTGGGCGGGGCTTGTAACCGCTCCATCGACCACTTCTCGATGATGGACGACACCTGAGAGTTTTCTGTGTTGAGGATGCGGAAGCCGGTCATGTTGACTCCACTGTAGCGATACGGCTCCATGTCCAGGGCAAAAAGGTCCTTCAAAAGGCAAAGCAGAGTCAGTGTGTGATGATCAAAGTAAAAGCTGAGTGCTTAAAAACCTGTTTACTATATCAAATAAAGTATTTGTTATTTTAACAAGAGTAGACTTTACTGTCCCTTGTAAAGATAGCACTAAGTTTAAATTTTACAAGTTGTACACAAACATTCTTACCAGGACTGACTGTTATCTTCTGGAACAAACACAGAAACTATTTCCAACCACAACGTACAACCACATACTTAAAATCCCAAACTACTGTTTTAGGAAACATCCAAAGTGAAGTGATAAGAGAGGTGTGCAGAAGAAGTCCTTGTATAGTGATTTATTTTTCATGCTGAGGTAGTATCCTTGATTAAGGCAAGACTTTCAAGGTTACAGGCAGCTTTTGGTGGACTGCCATCTATCATGTGGAAGTGAAAGGACAACCCAATCGTCCTGCTTACAGCACAACTGGCACAGCACCTGGCGGATGTCTCTGGGACACGGCCACACAGTCGACGGAGCAAGAGCAGGTGATAGACACAGAATGAAAGGGTGCCATGGTCAATGTTTGCTATGTCCTATTTCAGAAAAGCAGACGGGATGGCTCGGTACCAGTGTACAGCAGCGTTGGATAGCACAGTGGCTTTCAAACCTGCCAAAAGCACACAGCAGCAAGCCATGGAAATAATCCCATAATTACTTTTATTTCACTTTTTCAAATCACACACCTCATGACTTTGTCTTCTTTCATCTCACCAGGTTTAATGCACAAAGAATATTTGTAGAAGTTGGATTTTCTAACCTTTCCTTCAGCTTTAGGAAAAATGTCCCAAACAACAACAGACAGCATTGTTTGTTGAGACTATAATGAACCAAATGGGCGACAGTCTCATCTGCTCAGAGCTATTATCCAAGCTCTCAGTCTCTTTCTCTCTCTTGCAGCGTCGCACAGCATCTTTATAGAGGCTACATCAAACAACTTAAAAGAACTTCATTCGCTGCAGAGTCCTAATAAAATATCCAACTTAAGTTTTCAGAACTTAGGGTTGAGGACACCCAGTGGGGTAAACAAGGTAGCTGCAGAATGAGGAGACTCTGTTGAAATGGTATACCAGAAAAATGCAGTGGGTATTTATCATGAATAGTGCCACAATGAGTCAGCATTTTACCTCCATCTGTTTCTCTCAAAGACTATAGTTACCACTGGACTGGGAGCTTTTACAAATAATTAAATTCCATCTGGAGCCTATTTACAAAACTGAGTCCAGAGTAACACATTCATTTTTCTAATTGTCAAATTCTCAAAATGTTTACAGGGTTTCCATTGCTGTTGTTTAACCCTAATGTATTTTGGTTAAAATTTGTTTGTATTTGCTTTTAATTTAAAATAATGCCATATCCTGTGTACATAGTTTAGCTCTTATAAACCACATTGTCTTCTACATGTTAAACTTACCAGTGTGGTGAAGATGTAATGGTAGTATTCTGTCATCATGCCCATGGCCAGCGCCTACAGGGAGGAAGAACAGCAGGTGGTCACTAAAAGCTGATTAATGAGTCTATTACTACATTCATATTAACTCTTCATTTAACTTTTATTTAACCCGAATAGTTACACTGATAGTGCCTTGCCCCCTGGGTGTCCCATTAAAAGCACAGCAGCTTCATGGATTAAAGGTGACAGGTGTGGTTGGTGAGAGATTCAATCATTTAATAAATGACCTTACTAAAATAATTTGATCTAATAGCACCAAGCCAACACACCCAAAGAATTACATTTTATGAACACCCCCCATTCAGGCTTTCTAAACCTGACCCTGAAGAACTTTGTAACTTTATTATTACAACGAACAAGAGTTCAGAAAAAACGCCCTGCGACCAACGGCCACTGTCAGGGTGAGCCTATCCCAGCAACTAAGGCACAAAGTTGCTGGAATAGGCTCTATTCACATGCAACCTCTAACGGGACCAAAGGAAAGAAAATGAAAGAATGATTGAATGCAGTTGTATTATAAATCATTTTCATCAGTGTCTGGTGGGTTGGTCAGTTTGGAAACGCAGACAGGAGCAATTACACAGGCTATGTGTTGTGTTAAGCTTCAAATGGGTCCTGAAAAACTACTGTCACTAAAAATGTGTTTTACATACGAAGTATTTACAGTATCATATCCATACTTTTTGTCCTGTTCCTCACTTATACTTTGAGTCATATCTCAGCAACATACAATGGAGAAATATCCTCTTTGGATCACATATTTAAATGAATAATGAATTAGATCAATGTTTTGAAATCACATTTTTAAACAGCAGGACATGAGACTCTTGTAATAATTTCTAAAACTTAAGTGTCGATGGAAGTTATTGTGATTCTACATTCCACAAGTTTTTATTTATATAATTTTTATTCCTCTGTATGTCTTGCCCATGTGGTTAAGTTGAACATAAATTTTTTTACTTGAGCCTGTGTAGACATAGCCATGTATTAAATTACTTTAAATAAATAAATGAAATGGTAATACTAAACTAAACAGACATGGCCACCGCCGATGTCTGGAACCATGGTCAATTTTCACACAGCAAAAGTACAAAGGTTTTAGTTTTTCATTCCTGGTTACATTGGAACCTTTTTGTTTGAATTATGGTACAGTATCTTTACCATACATTGGTCTTGTTCTTAAAGTCTTTGCAGTACAAAACAACATCGTTTTGCAACATAAAGCCTTTACATTTCTTCACATTCTCTTTGGCTATATGCAGAATCCAGGCGGTGCAGTATTTAATAGAAACCCTGCGGTTCTCATAAATAATGTTCCTCCGTTAAATTAATTTAACATGCCTGTGAGCAGAATTAGACTTTCTAATTAAAAAACCTTTATTGTGCAATGAGGAGCATCCATTATGACGGGTCAGTAGTGAAGATCTAATATTCAGCGAGGAGATTAAAGAAGCACAGAGCAGAAAGTAAGTATTTGAATCATTTGCATTAGGGTAATAAAAAGAGGACATGTTTTTGCATTTATACATAATGGATGAACTTGTCCCTGATTACAGAGTCTATGTTTCCATAAGGTAAACTCATGTACAGTTTGAGGCTGCAGTTAATAAATCTTTATTTTAATTTGCAAGAAGCACAACTAACAAGGTGTACATACTGAAGATATTGTGTCTTATTAGCCTTGAGTCGTACTTGTTTGAGGATCCACGCTGCCATCTCATGTCCACAATCAAAGATCACATGGAACTCCTTGGCTTTCTTCATCTCTTTCAGAAGTGGCTTGGCATCCTTGGTCTCTATGGGCAGCTGTCGAATCTTCAAACGAATGTTGTAACGTGACGGTGCCTTGATCAGCTCCTGTAGCCGAATGAGACCTGCAGACAAAAGAAGACACATATAGAATGAAAAAGAATTTTTAAATCATTGCTACATAAACACCTTTGATCTACAGCCATTTTGAAGGATCTGTGTTTTTTTTAAACTGAACTGAATTCTGTGTTTTGTTTATTTTCTCAGAAAAAAAAGACTCACACATGCCTTCTTAATCCACACTCTATTGATCCACCTACTCGTGCTTGGCAAGCAAATATTGTGCTTGCTAAAGACCTATCAAGAGAATTTAACACCAAACCCAAGTTAACATAGCAGCACAGAATAGAACAAGCCTCTGCACCTTCCCACTCAGATTTCCACTCTCACACAAGCCTGTTGATTCACTGTTGAGGAGGAAGTGCTGCTTTGGTATTCGAGGCCTGTTTCGGTCACGAGTGGACCCTAGTTCACTTTTAATGAACCACAACTACACCTGAATACAAAAGAGTATAATCTGATTGTTTAAAGCCAGGTTCAATCATATGTTTTTGTTTGGAAGCCCAGTTTATGCTTGTTTATGATAATTTTTAACAGAGACTAAATGATGTTAGTATTATTGACTTTTTCCTCTCTTGGGCAAATATTTCGGACATTTTTTTGACATGGTGATGTGTGTACTGTGTATTTGTACAATCTCAATCAGTATGTTATAACCTCTAAAATACGTATTAAATTTTTTCTGCCGTGATGACGTCATCCTTTATACTTTCCTCAGCAAATTACTAAAACCAAACTGTGGAAAAAGACACAGTGAGCTCTGGAATAACACTAGCTGACATCAGTGTGGACCAATGGAAGTACTCTCTTATTCAGGAACAAGCATGTGAGTGGCCAAAGTGAATACACTCATCTATTTAAATTCCTTGATAATAAATGATGAAGTCTTACGGCCTGATTATTTTTTTTCCTTCAATATGCCTTTAAAAAAATACATAGTCCTTTCTGAGTCCCTTTGACATTTTTTGTGCCACTGACTCCCATTCAAAATGCATTTTTTATTGCAACATGATTATTATTATTTTTTTATTCCCTGGTGTTGAAATCCCTTCATGTTTCCATGGCAGCTATTTTTTTGTTTGTTTGTGTGTGTACTAGGAACCGAGGTGAAAGAATTTATTTTCAAGCGACTTTGAGAAAAAAAAATCTAAATTTCATTTATGGGATGTGTTTTCAAAACACAAATAAAGACACTATTCGATAAACCTGGCATTTAAGGGGTTCCAAATTCAGAAAATTCAGAAATATTTGTTTTTTTGTAATGTATGGTGAGGACTGAAGTTAACAATGACATTTATTAAAAGAAATGGAAACAATATGTTGACACAATAGTTCTAAGGCAGTCTTTAAAAGAGCATTTTTTTTGTGTCCGAGGGACTCAGGTGGAGCACAAAATGACAGGGCCCCTAAGGATTAGGTAAGTTTTCCTCACATAAAAAAAATGCATACTCTTTAAAGTTTTTTGTTATTATTATTATTAATAGAGCAAGATGTTAATTTGACTCTGCGTTGTCAGACTTATTTGTTTCTGAGATCCTCTCTGTTTGCCTTTGCTCCTTGCCCTGAAGGAGCCAGATGGTACAATCTTCACCTTTGATTTTTCTTTTCTCCCTCTCAACCACACATTCAGGTAGAAAGCTCTCCGGGTGATACTACTGTGATGAGATTACAATGAGTTTCTCGCTCGGTAAAGAACTTCAGAGTCTTGGGATGAAAGAGGCTGGATTGATGGGAGAGATGATTACTTGTCATGGGTATAAAAATGGATGGAACCGTAATGGGGACTGGAGAAAGATGGGATTTCTTTTCTCTCTGGAACCACTTTAAGATAGCTGAGCCTATTTTTTATTTCAAAATGAAGTGCTGTGTGAGCAGTTTAATGGTCTTACCGTGACTATGGTTAGGTCCCCCTCAGGCCTAGAGAGAGATTGGTGTAAAATGGGAACATGCAGACCTTGTTGTGAAAAGCACCTTTATAGTTCGTAATACTGAGCCTCTGGGAGCTTCTGCTGGTAATCTTGACTGATCCCTATGAGGCATGCTCACTTTGAAGGGTGTTAAACAAAGGAAATGTCTTTGAAGGGAGTTTAACACAGTATGTTGTTTGTATGTCATAGATATTTAAAGGGTTAGTTCAATAACTTCCAAAACTAGAATGAGTGAAAATGTTATGTAAAAGGTAATTACATTCATTTTGACATATTACTGCTTTTTATTATTTATACAACCCTAGAACCTGTTATTCATTTGTACATGCAATAGTATATCAGCAAAATGTTACTGTGATAGTTACATGTAACTGAGATAGTTTACTTTACTCTGGCCCCATTTAAAGAAGTACATGGTCAAGTCTGTGGCGTTGCTTCTGTCTGCTTCATTTTTAATTCAGGGAATATATTGTCAAAAATAAATAAATAGTGAAGCTAACAAGTTAGATTGTCAAGAACATCTTATTTTACATACAGGGACTCTCCAAAGCCCCCAACCATAATATATTGAGTTATGTATTTTTTAATAAATTATTAGATATGTACTAAAGCAAACAAAAAAGACAAACATGATTCATATTTTTGAAAGATAGAAACTTAATTATATTTTTTCAGTTATACAATACAAATGGCAAAGACCACAAACTAGCCACATCAGCACAAAAAAGCTTTAAATCACCCTTAATTTAAAATTAGCACAATTTTCCGCACCTTACTTATTTCAGACACATATGAGTTTGAAGCAGTGCAGTTTTCCTCCAGAGTCCTTTAGTGGTGGCACATTCTTGCAGTAGTGAGCTATCAGGGGCACCAAGTTATTCAACAATTCACCAAATACTTTCAAATTCAAAACTAATGCCAGTAATTTCCTGAAATGCTATAAAAACCCTTCTAGCCTTTCAACTAAGAACTATTAATGCATCCTGTTTTATTAAAAGGCCTAGTCAGGCTCTAACCTTAGCTTGACTGAAGTGACCTGCACATGTTAAACTACTTGCTGTCAGTTTAGATGTTTGTGAGCTCTGGCTAATGCTTTCAGACTTCTCCTTGGATTTTCTAACCACTGTGTGAATATTTTATCCCCGTCGATAGTTTTTCCTGCCAGCCGTCAGATACTCTCCAATCAGCAGCACGACGCTGCGGAGCATGAAGCTGTGTGATTACAGCAAGAGACTGGTTGGAAGCAGAAGAGGACTGTGTGCCATGACTACGAAGAAGCTGCCACACTTTCTTTTTTCTCAAGAGCATCAGGTGTGTCCAACTTGAAGTCAGAGTCGGTCCTATATCTTTGACACGAAAGCGAGGCGAGACATCACCTTTTGGCAGCTCACCGGGCAGTTGTCAGAGAATGAAGGTGCGAACGCAGTCAGCCTCCAGGCAGGAAGTCACAAGAGAGAGTTCAAGGAGATGAGTCAGAAAAATGAGGCAAGTGGGACGAGTTGATGAGGTTAACGCACGGTCACAAACTGGGGACAAGACTGGTGGCCGTAGGAAATATAACGAAGGCAATGAAATCAATAAAGCAGAGAGAGAGAAATTGTGAACTGGATCCTTGTTACTCAGAGTAAGTCGGGAATCTGTAAAGCCTTGCCTCTTTGTCAAAATGATATGACATTTATTCTAATGAATTTTCGGTTATATATTTTAATGTTAAAACTTTCCTAATGTTGCTTAGAGTCAGTGGAGAAGTATATGGGAAAGATATGTGACTAACATTTTTATTTTTAAAACATAAAATGGTGGATAATATCAACTGAATTTTGTATTTGGTTATCATGCTATTTATCAAATTTAAAAGGCTACCAAAAGGGTCTGAGATTCTGCTAAACAGCTTATGATTTTTAGCCATATTTTCAATGAGTGCAATGATACAAATCAAACTGGTACAAAACTGTTTGGTGTAGGTAACTGAGGAGGTTTACGATGGCAACTCTATCTAAAACTGGAAACAGCTGTTGCTAATAAACGACTGGCTTTGTTTTTGAAAAAGGCACATTTATGATTCTTTCTTCTTGCAGTAAGACCATTTATCACCGAATCAAGTCAAGCTTCATTTGTGTTTTATTTTCTAATCAACAGATCGACGTCTTAGTAACTGTACCACACTGTTACAACCAGAGCCGAGGAGTTACCAGTGTAGCATGGCACTCTCATTTGTGATGCTTTATAACTGTTTGGACAGATGAAAACACCTTTAAAGCTGTTTCTTACTCACCCAACCCTTTCTGTGCTGCTTCAATACAAACATACCTTTATTAGAATGCTGCACTTCTATGCTGAGTCTTCTATTTTTGCATGTTAATGATACAGCTCTTAACCAGTTTTTCATAGTTATCATACATAATTAAATGCCCTTAAGTTGTTGTGTTCTGAATTTCCTTAAATAAAAGATGTGACGGACAATAGGGTTTCATTAAGTTGTCTAACACATCATGCAAAACTACTCATAAACCGTCTTTAATATTGTTATTTTTTCTAAAGCGCTTATATTTCACTTCATAAAAACAAGACCTCACTCAAACAAAAGCCATCTCGCCTTTTTTACGAGCCACTCCACAAAGTCGCCCAACAGAACAAAACGGCTCACAAACACATTTGATGGCCACCCTGTGAGATTCAGTGTCAGTGTGTGTTATTAATGGCTGTTGTCGTCCCCCAAATACTACCATTCTGCATTGCATTAATCCAAAGAGACACTGGGTCATTCTGGGTTATGTGGTTTTGTTGTTTCTGTTGCCCCCACACACACACACACACACACTGTTGCTCTCTCTTTTGGAAGACTGACATGGACAGCACCTGAGGACTGAGGCAGAACAGTAAGCTATTGATTTCTGAATTAACTTGGCAGGTTACAAAGCACTCACTGAACTCTGCTGCACTGCTGCTTTTTTTAACGTTCACCGGTTTCCACTTTTTTATGGTCATTTTACCATTTTAAAGACTTAAAGACTAGAATTTTGTCTCCTCCGAGGATTACAGTGTGGTTTATTTCACTGTAGCAACATCTGCAACAGCGATAGAGCCCTTTGCAGTCAGGCAACTAGTTTTGACTTGAAGCAGGTTGTTTTTTACCTCTGGAGATGTGGAGCACTGTCACTATCTGCCACATACTGTATAAGGTCTAGAGACGTGCTGACAAATATTCACTGTTCAAAGCTTAATAAGGTTCTTTGATTATAAATGTAAGGGTTTTGCAAAAGTTTGGGCACCCTGCAGAGTTAATGCCTTGTACTGCCCCCTTTGGCAAGTATCACAGCTTGTAAACGCTTTTTGTAACTAGCCAAGAGTCTTTCAATTCTTGTTTGAGGTATCTTTGCCCATTCTTCCTTACAAAAGTCTTCCAGTTCTTTGAGATTTCTGGGCTGTCTGTCACACACTGCTCTTTTAAGGTCTATCCATAGATTTTCAATTATGTTGAGGTCAGGAGATTGTGAAGGCCATGGCAAAACCTTGAGTTTATGCCTCTTGATGTAATCCACTGTGGATTTTGAGGTGTGTTTAGGATCATTGACCATTTGTAGAAGCCATCCTCTCTTTAACTTCAGCTTTTTCACAGATGGCATCAAGTTAGCATCCAAAATTTGCTGAAATTTTATTGAATCCATTTTTCCTTCTACTCGTGAAATGTTCCCTGTGCCACTGGCTGCAATACAACCCCAAAACATGATCGATCCACCCCCATACTTAACAGTTGGACAGAGGTTCTTTTCATTAAATTCTGTGCCCTTTCTTCTCCAAACATACCTTTGCTCATTCCGGCCAAAAAGTTCTATTTTAACCTCATCGGTCCACAGAACTTGTTTCCAAAATGCATCAGGCTTGTCTATATGTTCATTTGCAAACTTCAAACGCTGATTTTTGTGTTGAGGACGTAGAAGAGGTTTTCTTCTGATGACTCTTCCATGAAGTCCATATTTGTACAAGTATCTCTTGATAGTTGAATAGTGTACCACAACTCCAGTGTCTGCCAGATCTTTCTGGAGGGATCGTGCAGTCAAGCGTGGGTTTTAATTACTTTTCTCACAATCCTGCGAGCCGTTCTGTCTGATATTATTCTTGGTCTTCCAGATCTTGCTTTAACTTCCACTGTTCCTGATGACTGCCATTTCTTAATTACATTCCGAACAGAGGATATTGGCATCTGAAAACACTTTGCTATCTTTTTATAGCCTTCTCCTGCTTTGTGAGCGTCAACTATTTTCAGTTTCAGTTTTCTAGACAACTGCTTAGAAGAACCCATGGTGCTGATTGTTGGGGCAAGGTCAGATGAGTCTGGGCATTTAAAACCTTTGAGATTGACATCACCTGTTCTATCCAGACGATGATTGAGAACAATCCATGACACTGTCAGGTCCTAGCTTGCCAAAGGGGGCGCTACAAGGTATTAACTCTAATTAATTAACTCTGACACTTTTTGCAGACACCCTTTTTTGGTTTTCTGTTATTTTGAAAGTGTAAATGATGGAAATAAAATCTAACTTTTTTGACTTATTATAAGGATGTCGAATCTGTCATTTGATGCCTTTTGGAGATTTTTCCATCTTTTCTTGGCGTCTTTATGCACATTATTAAATTTTTTTACCTTGATCCCCACTGTAGCTAATAGCTGAAGCATTAGCAATGGGGCCCTGTGATAATGTAAACTAAAATATTATAACATATTCAAATGGTATCTGTATAATGCTTTATTTTGTAAGGGTTTTAAAGGGAAAATCACTTTCCATTGGGCTGCTGTCAGCTAGAATATCTGGATTATAACCTAAAGCAACAGTAAGTAACTTTTATGTCTAGTTTCTTGAAGTGAAACAAGGAGACGTATGGAACAAAGTGTGCCTCATTTCACAGATACTCCATGATGTAACTGTGAGTTCTGGGTCACACTGGTGACAATACATATCTTGTGAAGACAGGAGTTTATAAGACATTTATGAAAGGTTAACAGTGCCATGTGAGTTGGCCAAAGTCTTCTTTAACCCGTTAAGCCCGAGATGTCACATGTCACAAACAAACAGCATGATACACTACACACCCCCACACCCCCAAGCCTAATATAGCAAAGCAGCACCAGCACATCTAATCCATATACATTTACTCCAAAAAAATACCAAATGGCAAGCAAACAAAAACAGGTGGTGCCAAACTGTGCCAAACTCTGTCCTATTGTTCCAAATGGAGTCTCTGTCTGACCATTTCATACTAAAACCTTAATCGTTTTGGTTTGTTTCACATTAGAAGAATTATATTTGGTGCAGGTAATGTTGACATGTGTGGCTGTGATTTAAAATATTGTTTGAGCTGCAACTGCCTTCATTTAAAAAAGATATTCATCCAAATATTTTTTTTGTTTTTTACAAGTGCCTTCTTCATTTTGACCAGAATTATTGAAATACACCTCACAGTTACAGAGATACAGTCAATTTACTCTTTTTCCATCAGAAACACCAAAAAACAGGGTCAGATTTAAACGGTTAATCGTTTAGTGGGTATGAAGACTGAAAGGTAACTTGTCAGTATTGTTTTTATTGTAACCTTCTGTCTCAAATTTTTTTATTTAACCTGTATTTAACCAGGATAGTCCCACTGAGATTACAAATCTCTTTTTCAGGGGAGTCCTGGCCCTATGTGTGTTTGGGGGGGACTGTTTGTACATGTTTTTGGTGGTAGTACCCGGAGGAAACCTACACAGACACAGGGAGAACATGCAAACTCCACACAGAAAGGCCCTGCCCTGGATGGGAATCAAACCCAGGACCTTCTTGCTGTGAGGCAGGCGTGCTTAACCACTTTGCCACTGTGCCGCGGAGTTAAGACTGAGGTGATAATAAGAGCACAATGTCACAGGTCCATGAATATATCACAATTTAATGTAATTTCATGAAAGACACAATACTTATTATTATATGACATTCACACTTTTCAAGTCAAAATAATTGTCCAGTTAAAGCCTTAAATCTCATTCATGTGGAATATTGATCAGCTTTATTTCTATAATAATGTTAATTTAAACCAAACTATTAAAATGAAGTTGTACTGTCATTATCTGAATTAAAGCAATGCCTTTACCAACAATAGTGTCAAAAGTGCAATGGCACAGTACATTAAAAATATTTTTGTATAGTTCTCAATGTCAGTGCTCTTATGTGATTTAAAAAGTGACTGAACCTTGGTGTATTCTAGGATGTGTATCTAACATGCCAAAAAGAAGAAGCCAGACTGTACCTGTACCTGTGCTGTCGTCATAGACAACAGTGACCGTCCTCCATTTGAAGAAGTGCACCAGGTCCAGGATGGCTCTGCTGAGTGACGAGAAGTCCGGGTACAGGCTGACATAGTACGAGTCCCTGTTGTCCGACACCTGGTGCTTCCATTTGGTCTGAATGTGGGGCACTCCCAGGGCATTACAGATGGACTGCACAGCGTTGGCTGACGAGCTGTGGGACGGACCCGAAAATGGCCGCCACACCGAGAGAAAGCTGATCACATGCTGGAAAGAGAGTAAGAAGGTAAACAAATTATTTCAACAATATCCACCACAACTCCATGTTTTTGTTATTATAGCACTTATTAGACAGGCTAGAGTGTCTTATTTATTCAGTAACACAATTATTAATGTTTTAAAGCTTATGGATAGCTTGTCCAGGCTTAAGATGTGGAAAAAATAAAGGTTACTGGGTCCTCTAACTCCATTTAGTTTAGGGATAAAGTGGTTTAGATGTTTGATTATATGCCGTGACAATCCTCTGTAATTGATGGAAAAAGGTTAAGGTGTACCTTCTGACTCACCTTTCCTCGATGCCTCAAAGCTGTCGAAGATGTTAATTCTCTGGATGTCATAGGTCAGCGTGGTGTTGGGGAGCAAGGTGCGGTTCCTGTTGATTGTGTTCAAGGCAAATTTAAAGGCTAGTTCCTCTGCTCCGGAGGGGCCACTCTCTATGGACTCAAATATTCCCCCTGAGGACAGATGAGAAAAAAAACACTTTGTAAACAACAATAACATCTTAACTCTAGTGATGAGTCACACAAATCCTCCGTCTGTGCTTGTGTTATGAGATTGATACGGAAGAGTTGATTAAGTCTGATGTCACCAATTGCATTAAGCAGAGAGCATGTGAAGCTCAGTGTGTCTATGTTATATTTATAAAGATATAACCATAAAAGAAATATAAACACAAGGCAAAGGGCACAAGTATAATGGTAGTAGCCAATGCTTTTGGTCAGAAAGGTAGCAGTAAATTCATAAAGCAACCAAAATGTACATCTGTATGTCTATAGAGCTACATTCAGAATACATTTTAAATAGTTTGTATGTTGCCTTTCCACCACTCTGGTAGTTTAGAGGTAGTTTAGAAACATAAACACCAAGACCATTGAAAATGCTGGAAACCTTATTTTAGTTTGAAAACTCCAGAGCTGACAAAACACCATTGTTTTGCTTAAAAACAATTTCTGAAAGTCTTCAAAGATAAAAGCAGGCAGAAAAGAACTGAGTCTTGTCAGTATCTTGTGAAATGTTTATAAAGCAGGCCCACGCAGGACTCCAGATCAACCACAGCTAATGGGCCCCCTCCTCCTTTTCACTGTGATTGGTGGAGCCCTTTCTAACCCAATCATTATTTCATTCAAAGCTAAGTCACTGATGTAATTACCAACAATTAGTAGCAACTTAAGGGAGGTCAGGAGTGTGTCTCCTTCTGTAACCCCATCAGTGAGCCATGCCAGAAAAATCACCTCGTTTGTTTTGTTCCATTGATTCTTTGAATAAGAAGTGAAAAAGAAAACAGGAGAAAAGGCTGAAAAATGCTGGTGTGATGTAAAGCAGGATAGAAATAGGAGCATACGGTCAATATACTGTAGTACAGTTGAAAAAAGTCTCCGGTCTAAAGATAAAATGCTAAAGCACAGTGTGTTAATCAAGCCTCAAAACTGAATTAAACTATAATAAAAGAATATTAATAGATGCACTCATCAAAACAAATTGCCTGACATATTTTCATTGCTCCTTTTGTTAATGTTTAATAGAGAAGCGTCCTGATGAGAGCGGCGTGCTGTTCAGCTGAAGCACAATCTCACTACCTCTGCATGAGAAAA
Organism: Perccottus glenii; assembly: GCA_024416835.2. Classification (NCBI taxonomy): domain Eukaryota; kingdom Metazoa; phylum Chordata; class Actinopteri; order Gobiiformes; family Odontobutidae; genus Perccottus; species Perccottus glenii. The sequence goes on along the minus strand of CM044564.2, from coordinate 5,725,171 downwards.
GTGAAAACCAACACAAAAACTGAGCAGCACACTGGGTTCGAGGCTTCCTTATATAATTAGTTATAATTACAACCGAGAAGGGAGATCATGTCAGCTATAAACAACTCTTTTTGTAAGCTAATTATAAAAGAGAGCTAAAATAACAGGATTTAGATGTGACAATTCAAATTCAGTGTGGCCTTAAAAGCGTTTTACCCACGGACCACAACTGTAATACATCTGGGAGTCTATGAATACCCAAATTTAAAATAAACTTAATTATGTTCCAAAAACTTTAGAGGCTGAAACCAAGACAAGACCAAGACCGTGCCTGACACAACACTACACTAAATACATTTTCTATATTGTCATTGCTGTAAAAGTAAGTTTTCATTATAGCATCAATCAAGTGTAAGGGCAAAATAATAAAAACACCAATCGAGAGAGCTCAGAGCTGCTGTGTTTGTGCGTGCCCCATCAATGCACAGCGCACAACACACAATGCACGACACACAATGCACAATGCACGACACACAACACACAACGCACAATGCACGACACACAAGGCACACGGCACACGACACATACAGGTGTTGGTTGCAGTTAAGAGCAGTTCAATCCAATCACAGGAACAATGAAACAAATAATAATAGAAGTTGTGGTCTTGCTGTATCTTGTATTAAAAGTCTTACACAAGGACAAGACTCAAGACTCAGATCCAAAATACTATGTTTCTGAAATAAACAAGCCAAGGTCTTGAGCCAGTTTTGAGGCTGGTTTCTCGGATGTGGAAAATGTGGAAAAAATATTAATATGTTAAACAGCGGTAGAATCATGTTTCAACTTTCCAAAATAAACAATATGAAAAGGCACATCCCAGAAGAGTCTTTGAGGATGGACTAAATCCTGAAAAAGCTTTACCGAAATCAAACTTAAAAGAGAACTGATGAATGGGGGAAAAGATGAAAGGGGGCAGACTGAAAGAGCATTGGAAAAGCACTCTGTGAGAGACAAGAGGAGACTTCAGGAGTCCATCCACAGCCCCATCCCTCGTCATGGACCCAGCTGGCAAAATCCAAAGGAAAAAAAAAAAAAATAAAATATAAGCCTGATTATTGATTCAATTACAGACAGCGAGGGAAAATGAAAGTGTAAGAGAGAACGATGGAGATGGATTTTTAAAATAGAGCAGTGAAAGGGCTGGCCAGTAATAGACTGCTGCTATAAATAGTGTGTGGTCATGGCAGAGAGTGATAGAAAAGAGGCATATAGGGGCAGAGAGGTCATTAGCTAAGGAAAGTGAGCTTCATCAAAGTCGCCACTGAACAGCCAGACGCTCTTCTCATTTTGGCCCATTGTGGCTAACTGTAGGTTGGCATATACACTAAATAAACTTTGATGGTTGCATTTTATAGGCAAGATCTGCACTTAGTTATAAATGTAAAAATTCATCAGGGTTTGGTTTAGTATAAAAACACATCTTCTAGTGTCATTGCATGTCCCAAGAACAAGGCAACAAAAGGCAGTGGCTTTTCTTTAATTACAAAATACAACAATTGCTTATACACAATACAAAATACAGAATGCCAAACCAGTTTCCATATAGAAAAAACTCACCAGGTACCTGCAGATGGACTACCAGGTAAGATGAAGCTTGGAAAGCATGTCACCTTTTTGTTAAACAATATCGGCCTTAAAAGGAGCTGCAGTAGTTTGCACACTTGCTTTACAGAAGGAGTTTGTGAGGATGGGCTTTTTGTGCGGAGTCTACATCATCTGGTTGCCTCCCATCATCCAAAGACTATAGGTAATTAGTGATTCTTAACCAATGACCAGAGAGATTTAACACATGTCTATTTGTGTCAGCCCTGCTATGCGTTTGTCTCGGATGTCCAGAAAACCGCAGGAATAAACTTCAGCTCTTGCAACTCATAAATACTTAGTTGTGATGATGAATGAATAAAGCTTAACACATTTATTTTGTACACTTGGTTGGCTGGTTGTGTTCTTTTTTACAGGAAATACATCCCACACTGTTTACTGTGAGAGTCAGAGGGAAGGACATGGCGTGCGTGATAATCCCCATGTTGCTCTTCATGGTGTGTCATTTCACGAGAATCACCATTACAGTTGATAGGAATCATGTCAACCGGATCTAACTTTAGATAATTACTATATTACTAGCACATTAAGTTCTTTTCTTCTTCGCTGGATGCTGTAGTACATGGCTCCATGGACACACAGAGACTGAAAGTATATCATATACACTGGAGAACACACCAGAGCCTTTCAATTAAGAACATGGGCAGGGAGATGTAATGCAATGTACTGACGTATATTTTCACTCAATGACTGTCTATCTTCCCCTAACGACATGAAGTTGTGCTTGGGAGACTGCAGGTGTGAGAATTACAGCTACCGTCGACATCGTTGCAGTGAATTATGGAGCAAATGAAAGCTCAGAGTGAGTTATGGGCTGGATAATCACCGTGTCGAGAATACAGGCATATACGTACTGAGCCGACTGCTTGTGTGTGTTGTTGTTCTACTTTGATAAAAAGTGGAAATGACAGTGCTACAAGGGGTGACTGCTTTGCTCAGTGACTATTAGATTAAAAACCAAGAAGCAACATTGGCATTAATTTCTGGAAAACGTTTGGCTCAATCATCGCCTTTAATGAGAAATTAATGGATCAGCTAATAATGGCACCCGCTCAAATTACACACAAAATCACACGTCACATTTGAAATTCATTTGTCATATAATGTTTATGTATGCTCAGTTTTGGTAACACACAAGCAATTGGCAATAAATTGGCAGTGCTTTAATTTGTAAATCATTCAGGGTTCAGGTCATTTGCTGCATGTCACCCACTTCCTGTTCTATGTAAGAAGCCATTTTGTGAATATTTGTGTGATGTGAGTATCTCTATAAACAACCACTGGTCCTGTCCTCATATGTACACTATAGTAGTTTAAAAAGGCTATTGTTGAAGTGAGTGGAGTGTTTTTTGAGACAAATTGGTAAAACTGCAGTTCCACACCTCATAGTTGTCTTTTTTTTTTTTTTTTTTAGAGCATGTAAACATCAGTAGAAATTGTTCTGATGGTGATTACACACATCTAGATGAACAGCAAAATATTTTAAGAATGTAAATTGATGTGATAATACACTATTTGATATTTGACTGATCGGACTGTTCTTTTTTGTTACACTATAAACTACATTTTACACTATGCATCTTTCAAGCCTCTCCCATGGAACCTCTAAAATGGTCGTCGTGTAAGGGCACCGCCAAACAGCGATTTTTACAACTGTACATTTGTTTAGAAAGGACCTTGTTTAGTGTAAAAATACAGTAAACCTGACTCTCTGATGGCTACACACAGACTGTGATCTCAAAAAGGTAACAACCAAATAAGTCACGTTACAAATAATCCTATACTTCTAAAATTATAACTGCATGAGTAAATTTCTCCTGAACTTCTATATATTTTTTGTGACTGCAGTATTTGTTGCCTGAACAGACCGAAACCCTAAATAACAGTACATTTATCTTTATTGACTGTTGATGCTTCGGTAACTAAGATGCAAGTCTAGTTACGTTACTATGGCAACCCATGCATCTATGTTATAGCTGAACGACAGATGGGTAATGTGAGCAGCTGATTGGTGGAGGAAGGGCGTTGTGATGGTGGCGGCCTGTCTCTGTGACTAATGACCAGCGGCGAAGCTGCAGGATGGCAGCGGGCTGTAGGATGGGTGCTATAGCAACCGGCGAGCTACCGTGTCGCTATAGTGTCCTGAGTCGGAGCAGGCAGTCAGTCAGTTATGGACCGGGCCACCCATCAAAGCCCAACCTCACGGCCTGCTTCTGTCTCCCTCGTCCCAGGCCTCTCAACCAATCAAAAGGCGAGAAAAGAGATGGAAACGCTCCGTAAATATCTCAGAAATTCCCATTGGGAGTGCTCCCTGACATGTTTGGTGGTGAATGGGACATGATGCATTAAAGCCTGCAGAGAGTCACCGCCCCTGGCCATTAATCTGAGGCTCCACTTGTGGTAGACTGACCTTCGTAAGACACACAAGGGCCAGTTCTCCCTCTCCCTGAAGATTCCCCGAATCTGTCCGGGGCACGGAGTACAGCAACAAGGCTGGCACAAACAAGCCGATATCAATGTAGTCCACAGAAAAATCCATTTAATTATTACAGGAAAGTAGGCCTGAGGTCTGACATTTTATTCCTCTGCACAGGGGCACATGTTTTAGTGCTGTGTGTAGCTGCTGTTGTGTATTTCTATTGAACAGCACCTGGGCTCACCGAGAGTACATCTAAGAAAATATTGCTTTTGTAAGAGCCACATAAGGAGAGAACTGAAGATTTATAGAAAGACATATTGTAGAGTTTACAACTAAAAATAAACCTAAAAACAAAGTAGAGTTGTTTTTCCACTGTTGGGTTTTGGGTTTTATAGCTGTATTAAAAAACACAAGGGCATTATATAGAAACATCAGCGGGCTAAAAGAATAAACTCAGTATGCAATAAGCTCCTGAGCTTGTTTAATGTGTGAGCCACAACTACAACCAGTTTGATTGAGAAACAAAATTATCTGATGCAGCATTGCTTTGACAAATGGATTTTAATGAATGAAACAGAAAACAACAAAACAGACTGGCTGTAGAGCAGATTATGTTTGTGTATCTGATGTAATCTGACCAAACTCGTTTTCTGTCTTTTCTAAATACAATTGCTGCTGTCACCCCCAAAACGGCTTGACACTGGACGAGAGTGTCACCTGCCACGGCTGGACGCTAAGCCTGGGGCTGACTCACACAGTGCATACACACAACCATCACTCAGCGCTGGGATTGAGCCTAAACATAGCTGTCAGGTAAGAAACACACAGGAGACGCAGACGCATTGTGACTGATGGGAGAATTTAAACAATCTCACATTATAATGTTTCCCAAATCGAATTATATGTGGAATATGAAGGCAAGCAGGAAATAAAAGTAATAATTATTCAGTAATAAAATTCAGATTGTGACCAGTAGAATACATAAAGATTATTTACACCGCTTCCTTGCTCAGTTATGAGAATTGGCATTTTACACTTTAATAATATATCACCGGTTTGTTGCAATACGATTGAAAAGAGACAGGCAGCTTAGTTTAGAGGCCAATAGCAGAACTTTAATTTGTCAGATAACACTATACATACTTTAGTCCTATATGTTAGCAGCCAATTTCCTTTCCCAAAAAAGACCTGAAAACACATTCTGCCAATATTCTGTAGGTGTAATTAATTTTCACAAAATAAATGAAAAATTGTTTTAAAAGATTTTTTAAAACCAGGATTGTATATTCTGTAGTTAGTTTTTTACCTGGTGTGTACAAGCTGTCTTTAAATCTCACCCATTAAACAATATTTGTTACATGAAGAAAAGATTAAAGCAAAGACATCTGGATTTAGTTTTCAAAGGGAAGATGTTTCGTTTCTTATTCCAAGAGACTTTTTCAAAAAGAGACAAAACATCTTCAACTTGAAAACTAGGTCCGGATGCCTTTTGTTTTAACGTTTTCTTCAAGATGACCTGGATGACTGAGAACCTTCGCAGACAAAATTTGTTACATGTAAAAAAGTGTTCAGAACAAGCATCATAGTTCATAACCTAAATGTCTCAGTAAAGAAAATGTAAAAAGGCTTATGTTTACAGACAAACACATTTGTTGCACAATGTCAAAACCTGTCACCTTAAGTTAGCGTTAAACGTGAACTAGAGCTGACATGAAAACTCAGATCTCAAGCTGAGAAAAATGCTAAGTTTAAAAAGCAGATTAAATAGTACAAGAAAATATAAAAAAAATATTCATACAGATTTTGTTAACAGTATCATCCCCAATCAGTTATTTGTAAAAGTAAAAATATCTTTGACATACTTGAGAACACACCAGATTTCAGCTCGACTGGGCTAATAATTAGCTCAACGCTAACAGATCTGTCTCATCCATCTCATCTAATGAGCACGCACACTCTGACTTTTCAATTACAAATGTGTGCCCCAGCCCTCCTCCCTGACCCAGCTCTGAGTGGGAAACCAATGATCATATAACATGTATTCACTCTGAGAGCTGGCAACAGATGTGCTAATTTGCCAGACTCTCTCCATTCGTAATAATGTGTCAGCTCCATGCTCAAAATATGTGCTAATTTCCAAGAGCTCATTGTGAATGTGTGAAACTACCGGCTGACATTTTGTGTGCTAATTTGCAAAGCAGGGACCCCTGTTTGGTACTAATTGTGCCAAACTGTGAGTACACTTGCACAGGCCTTGAGTTGCTCGAGTCCCACATGACTTTTGTCTGCTAACAGTTTCCAAGCTCTCCACTCTGCTCTCTCGCTGTGAATGGCACTGAAAAGAAATGTCGACTACAGTGACTGCGAGATGTATAAGTGCACAAGACCGCTCGCTCGCTCTAATGTTTCTCAGAAAAAATGTGACAGCTTTTGAGAATGTTCAACAAACACTTTGCAGAGACAGGCGCGCAGCTGGAGGGAAATACTATTGTTGTTAGAATCTTGAGATGTGCCTTTAAAAGGACTAAAGTTTACAACCAAATGTTAGTATGAATTATAAGCACACTCAGACAACGACAGGTGGCGATGTGGCTGGTCTAACGGTACGACTTCAGCACTGTGGATTTGACTTTACTGTTACTGTGGTAATGACAAGAAAGGAGCTATATTTAAGGATCTGATAACAAACAAGAATTCAGCTTGTAATGTGGCTCACTTACGCTTCCTCCCACCATTCAAAGACATGCATGTTCTGTGTAAGTGACTTAGTGAATGAATCTGAGTGTGAAAAGCACAAATATGCTGTTCATTGCCTGTAACAGATCAACTACTAACAAATGAGTGGCCCAAACATCTGCAAACACAGGTTGGCAGAATACGTTAGGATATTAATGGACAGATATTAATTTCCTGCACACACACCTTGAAGGAGCAAGAGATAAGCAATATCGCAGAAGAAGCTGCTAATAACAGAATAAATTAACAGTTGAGAGGATATACATTAGGTCCAAGCAAAAACTCATAACGCTGCTTCCTGGTGGCTTGGATGTGGAAGAAGCACTTAAGTACTGCAAATGAAAACAGACTGTATAGAAAAATTAACAAACTGTTGTGAAATGTAATGGCAATTCCTGTTTGCTGTGACCTTAGTACAAGCTCTAATGCAAGTCTTACACCCACCCTGTTTGTTTGTGCTGCTATATTAGCTAAAGTTGACAACCAAACAAGGACTACACACAGCCCACATTTTTAACATGATGAGAAATGAGAACCAGATAAACCGGGAACAGATGTGACAGGAATGCAGCCATCTTTGTATTTATTAGTCAATCTTCATATAGCCACATATAAGACACAATAACTATTTCTATTAATATTCATTGTATGGAAGCATCTTACCCTTAGTCCTATTTATAAGGCATAAAACAGCCCAGAGTAAAAAGTGCTTCTTCAACATGTAACACATAAAAAAATGTTCACATCTCTTACAAACTGTGAAAACATTTACCGAGGCTTGTGATGCAAACAAATCAACAGAAGTGCCCAAGCCGAGAAGAGGCATTATAACGGTTGTAAATATAACGCGGGGAAAAGGTGGCAGAGTGTTTTAAGCCTTATGCTCTTCTTGATGGAGCCGTGAATGATGCCTCCGGAGCAGCACCAAAGTCTCAATAAACGCCTTGCAAAGCTCCAGGTTTCACAGTGTCTCGAGACAGATATAAAAAAAAATACAAATTTTTGAAAACCTTTCTTCAATCTGCTCAATATCCCAGGGTTAAACTTGAGCATTGCCATGGAAACAAGAGTGGAAATGAGGGGCAGGTCACATGTCATTTTACGCTGGTTAACAATTGTACCAGGATTTGCACATCTCTTCAAGCAACTCAAGCTTTTAAAAGATGGGGTTTTAAGGTCAGTTTTCTGGCTTTTTCAGCACCTCACATTTGAATAAATGACTGTACAATAAATTCCAGTTCGAAAGAACACAACTGTATCATTATTGCAATATTTATATCGCAATTTTATTATAGGACTTCCTTCACAGACCATACTGTAGTACAAGCAACATGATGTTCCTAGTGCTGCCCAGAGCGGACAAACTGATGAAGAAGGAGTGCATTCGTATGACACAAAATGTCTCTGCTGGGCAACCGTAGGCTGTCAATGGTGTTGGAGGAAGATGTGTGAGGTATGAGATTTTGTCACCATTTGTCACCATGCTGCAAAAAAGTACACATCCTACAAGCAATTTCCCAAGTGTGATTATGGTACAATGCAATCTGTAAACCTCACAGAATGGGTACAGGGGAACACATTCAAACAAAAAACAAAAACACAAAAATGATAATTCCTTTGTGCCAACAGTCACAAGGTTATAAAGTTAAAATAAATAATCCGAAAGCCAAAAGTGCAGTTCATAAGGGGTCTCTGCCAACAAATATTTGATTTGGTTCCTGTGTACACAGCACAGGGACTGAGCCGAGCCAGTTATCCAGCACAACACTTCCCTGTCGCTTTGTCCTTCTTTCATATTTACTTTTCCACTATGGTCTTTTTTTTCTTCTTTATCAAAAACACACACACTTTTGATGGTGTCTATAGACTGTGCCTCACGGTGGCCTCGGCAGGTGACAGATGGCAACCTCACAGCACTGCTCACTGTAAACTGAGTTTTAATCAAGCCGAGGCATGTGTGGAGGATGCTAATTACCCTCTGCAGGCTAACCGAGGCACTGGTCCAGATTGGAGCGCATTGCTGTGATGCATGTAAAAATGCATTTCTTCTTATTTCCTAACCTTAGCCCTGCCGTGATTAAAGAGTTGAATGTCAGACTATTGCTAATAGAACTGCATTAGACAAAGTAAGAGCTACAGTAAAGACTAGGTATCTCTTGTTTTTGTGGGCCTTAAGCAACACCAGAAACAAATAAATGAGATTTTTTTTACAAGGGACTTTAACAAATGATGTGCCCAGTATCCTCCTCTTTACTCTCATTGCCTGTGAGCTTTTCCCAGTATTACACTTCTTGTAATTTGAAACAAAATGGCTGTAAAATTAGGCCTTTTTTCTTGTTCCAAGTCAGATGCTATCTGTCGTCTGTGGCAAAGGTCAAGAATTAATTCAGAAGGTGGCTCTGTAATGTTCAGCTGGGTTTTGGACAATCAAATTACAAATGGTGTGAAAAAAAATACCAAAGAAGATGAATGTTACAAGTTTGATTCCATGTGAGACATACTGTATACAGTTGAGAGAACATAAAGTCATAAGAAGACTACAATGGGAATGTAAGGCTTAGTTCTATATGTGTAAGGAGACTATCAAGTACATATCCTGCAAAAAAAAAGAAAATGACAACTATCTTTTCTAGCGTTTGGACATAATAAAGAGGAATGCAAGGCTGAAAAGGTGCTTTGAAACTCAATGGGAACAATGGACGTACAGAATGTGTATGTCAGTGGTGCTTTTGTGTGAAAGGGCCCCGAGAGGAAGGTGAGAGCAGAGAGAGAGAAGTGGGACAATAGTGAGAGAGAATAAAGTGGGGGTGAAGGACTAGGCCACGAGCAGTGAGCAAAAGGCAGAAAGAGATGACAATGGAAAAAGGAAAATAACTAGCGATATTATACACAGTGGGACTGTCATTATGTAACATTTATAACAGAACAACAACATAAGGCGTTTTTGAGGAAATTTTCCTAACATCACACAAAGAGTGACTAATGGAAATTGTAAAGTGCCTCTAAGAAAAGCATCTCTTGGACAGTGGGCCTTCTCAGTTCATGGCTCTACTCTGTGGAACTCCCGGCCTCCTGAACTAAAACTGGACTTTGACTGGAGTCAATTTATAAATGAACTTGAAAGATTTTTAAAGAGAGTTCAGTTTTGTGACTATAATTGATTTCTGTTAAGGGTTTTATTGTGTTTTAGGCTTTGTATATTGTAATTGTATTTGTCTGTTTTGAAAGCCCTTCTACGGACTATTGCAAATTAGACTCGGCAATAAATGCTGTATGTCCTTATCACATGAACTTAAAATAAAAATGTTAATTGAAAGGCTGCTGTGACCATTTTATTTGTGCTTTATTTGTTTTGGGGAATACATTTTCTGGTAGGCATCCCTGTCACTGGTGCACACTGGTTTTATAAAATCCCACACATTCTCTGTTGTAGGACCATTTTTACAAAAAGATATGATCTTGTTTCTATGGATGTTTGATAAACGTAGTTGTAATTGCTCAAAACTAACCCTATTTTTACTTGAGTACAGATTTTACCCCCGTCTTATTGTACATACTTTACCTATCTATATGTCTTTGTTTAATGTAGAAATGCAATGCAGACAGACAAAACAAAATTCATAAAGTCACCCATTTCTTCTTTGTTTAATAAAAAACATGGCATCCTTACTACAAAGCATTTTGAGCAGTATTTATAATATAACACTGTGAAAGCGCCTCACCTTCACACACCCTCACAGTTTAGAAAACAACAGGTGACTGCCATAATGTCTCCATTTAAAGAAAAAATAACCCAGATGGTGTGTGGGTGGGGTGTCAGAAACAAGGGAAAAATAGGATAAAGCAAGCAAGCAAGGAAGGAAGGAAGGAAGGAAGGAAGGAAGGAAGGAAGGAAAGGAAGGGTGGGGCAGCAGATAAACAGATGAGAGAGAAATGCTGAATAAAAGAGGTCACTGAGGTCAGATAGAAGACACTCAATTAAACGAGTGAATGGATTGGTTATTAGACCTGAACAGACACCTGCATCCTCTTCCCGTCTCCCGCAGACACAAGGCAGGAAAATGTCAGCTCCGTGTTCGGGTTCATCAGCTTCCCATCAGCCACTGCTGTACTCAAGCTATCAAAGCTACAGCTACAAGTCAATACTAGAATCTGGCACAAAAGATGTCAGTGTTAGGTCTGGACAGAGAGAGTCCTACACTTTGTTAAAGACTAACTACATTAATATTGCCCACACTCATCCTCTGCCGCAAGGATTCTTTGATCAAAAAGCAAAGGCCAAGTGTAAGTGCATTTTAATAGGATGCTGCAGGGAATGGACCATGTGTCTCCTTAAACCTTAAATACATCCTCTCAGGAAAATATAAGGAAGACGTAATAAAAATGTAATTCATATAATGGTCAAATCCAATAATTTGGTCATTGCTTTGGGGCTGATACAGTTTGGCAAACGGTAGAAAATGGTGGAAATCATTGTGGGAGTAGAAACATATAAGGGCTACCAGACATCGACATTACAATGATACAATGTTTATTATGCAGCTGGTCTAATGAGTAAATCTAGACTTTAGGATTTTGAAGGTGTTGTTCCTCTTGTTACTTTTACAGTAACATCTGAGAAATATATCAAATATAAAATTAAAAGATATATACATTGGAATCTTGTGCTCATTTGGGTTTTCTTTAATGGCACCTACAGTAATAAGCAGCTGCATTGCACATTATCCTCTTTCAACAATAGAAATAATACATTTTGGCACATTTTTCAAAGCTCCTTCTGGGCATATTTCTTGAGAAAATGGAAAGCACAGAAAAATGAAATTCCACTTTGCAGGAGGAGGTACTTTTGCATAGCTCCAGTGGATTGTACACAATAAGGTGTCATGCTGATTCAAAGAACAGATTTTAAAGTAAGCCTGCCTCAATGCATCTTCCCACAGAGCCCATTTGTCCCGGTGTCCTTGGTTCACGCAGACACACTCATACATACGACCGGCTGTGTTTTCAATAGGAACCAGGATTCTGCTTCCTCTGGCCTTCCTTTCCAGCTGGAGACAGCGGCGAAGCAACAAATCCTGATTGGTGAACCCACTTCATAGCCAACGCAGCCAGTGGGCTTTATGCAATCGATTGAATTGAGAAAATGCAGTTTTTGGACCAAAGCATTCACAAGTGTGTGGCTTTAAACATGTTTACTTCACCTGTGTGAGCCCAGTGCATTCATCTGTAATTGCTTCAACTTGAAAAGCATGTTACGAATCCTAATGGATTTTGAAGTAGAGCCCCATTGAGACTCACGTAAAAAGCAATCATGTTAATTAATCAGAAAGCACAGTAAACATTATTGTCGGCTAGTAATTAGCACTATCACATGCTGTTACAGTAAACTTCAAGCAAAACACGTTTGTTTTCCTATAATAAGCAATCAACACCAAAAAGTGAATTACAATAGTGGCAGTGAAGGTCACAAATGCTACTCCCACATATCTGATTAAACACATGAAGCATTATTTCAACAAGTCAGAAGTCACTAATTCCAATGTGCTTTTCAATTTTTCCTCTGACAATTTTGTACATATCAATACTTTTTGGAAACATTACATGGAAGCATTGGATTCAGACGATTGTGTTATGCACCACATTTCAGATCAGAGCTGTACATATGTTGATGCTTATCCTGAGTTACTCATTAATTCAGAAGGAACATGAATTATTAATCCCACCCCACACATTTCCCTTATAGCACACAAATGCTCTTTTTGGACTGTTTGCACTCTGGCAGAAGGCAACCTGTAATAAGACACATACACACCACCATGTGAGACTCGACACTGGGTCCTTCGCAGAAAAATATTGATTTTTATACATCACTGAGCATCAAGGGGGAGACTAATAGAAAATAAAAAATTGTGTTTAGCTCCTAAACGATAAGCTAAATTGACTGTTTCATACATTTGTGTCTCAAAGAAATGCTCAGCTTACTAACACAAGCTTATGTTTCAGTATGTCCAGGAAGTACAAAAGAAATGTTACGTCACACCACACAGCAGATCGATTAGAGTAACAGATTACTTGTAAAGAGAGGGATTACATAATCTAGATACATAAAGTAACTATGTAATCCTACCCACTACAATTTGAGCCTAAAGTTGGCATTAAGGATTTGATTTCTTATTAAGTTACAGTTTTGCCACATAATGGGGAATTTTTGCAATTGTATTAGATTACTTCTTCTTGCACTATTGGACTTGAATCAGCTCCAACCAGCATCTGTGCAACGAGACAGGCAGCATCAAACTGTGAGAGTGTTGTTCGTGTGCTTCTGAAAAATGAGTCTAACAAAGAGAGACTAGATGAGAGAATTGCATACATTTAAAAAGCCTATGTCTCCATATCCATCTAGCTGACTAGTAGAAATGTATACTATACTATTTGTTTTAATGCAATCTTTGATTATACTGTGCTTGTTATCGATCTTGTCACACTGTACAATGAGCAACCACATTTTAAAGCCATGCAATTTAGCCACAACTAATCATTTGTTGGTGACGGCAAAATTGTAGAGTGTGACAGGAGCTTAAGAGGAAGGTTGTTGCTTTGGTTACAAAAAGTCCATAGTGATGCCTGTTTTTCAGCTTTATTTTACAGACTTTTCTCCTTCCCTAAAGCCTGCATTCTTTTCTTTGTCTTTTCCTCTTTTAAAAACCCTAACCCAACTCAATAATATTATTAATTTTAAATATTTTTATCTACAAACATGCAGATACATTGAACTTGCGTGATTGGGTTGTTCTTTGTCACTAACCTCACACTATTTCTAAAGAGTACTTTACTTTACCTTCTCACTGTAACTGTGCCCAAACAGTAATAAAAGCTCACAAGTGAGAGTGGGCTGACAGTGGACTGCTCTGAGGCAAACTAATCTGTCTTTACTGTGTATCCACTGCACTCTACACAGACTCCCTTGTATTTGTGCGACTCTGACAAACACTAGTGTTTTCCTTTTTCTTCCAGTCCCTTCTGTGACTTAGGATTTGGCTTGATTTTGCTTAGGGGCTTTGAGAAAAGGACAACTGTACTATGTTAAAAGGGTTATTGCTAGATTGAAGATGTGACAATTTACCACAATCACCAGCAGAGGGAGTAGTGAGCTAAATAAAGGTCCATCAATAAATATATTCAATATTAAAAGATGAAAAAGGAAACCTCAAACCGAGGTGAAGCTAACACAATACAGCTGCGACTAGAACCAGGTAACCACCAATGAAGAACAGACTGCAATGGACTATCTATAGTTTAATTACATTTTTAATTCAGCTGTTTATATTGCTACAGGTTGCAACAAAAAAAAATATTTATTTAACAAGATAAAAATGAGCACTTAATTTGCAACAGTACTGAGTTTTTAACAAAAACAAACTCAGTAAAACAATACATTAACTTCTATACATTATAATCTCTTTTCTAAATGTTCAAGAGTGAGCTCAACATCGTATAATTCACTAGGTTTATTCAAAGGTAATAAAATGTCCCTGCAGAGCTGCCGTAAGTGTTCTCATATTCTAGAAAGAAACAAGGGGTGTAAAGTGTGAAATTGTAATCTGCAATTTTTCCACCAAAGACAGCACACTCTACCTTTAACTTTAGTAGCACAAGGGGAGATATGTTTGTTATTTAATTTTGTTTTAAAGCAAAAAACAAAGCAACACAAGTCATTTAAATGCTGCCAATGAGTGTTACCGTTTTTGAGCTTCACTCAGCTTTAAGACATGTATTTATGCGGCTCTTTTTTTCTCCAGGGACAAATTCACTCATCACTTAAAGTATGACCCTTAACCCGGCTCAGTCCCAGAGTGACAATGTAGTAGTGACAGCTTCTGCATAATCACACAGTCCACACACGAGGCAGTAAATCACAAGACTTGGATGTATCTATTTGATTGGAAGAGCGACAGAGCCCTCTCTGATGTAAATAACCTTTTGAATAATGCCTCAAAGTCAGACTAAATGCTACACAAAAAAAAATCAAATTTCATACCTCACAGATATTCCCATTTTAAATGACACCTAATCTGTAGCCTGAATGAATCATTATTGAGCCTTTTGTAGCTGATGCATGACAGCGAGGCCTTCAAACAAGCACGACTGTAAACAGGTTTTAGAAAGCCATCTCGACAGTTCCCTGCTCCAGACCGGCCCGTGGTGCTGAATGCTAATAGAAGACAGAGCTCCTCTTTGTTCTTGAAATCCTCATTGGGGTATTTTTAAACCGTGGAAATGATTTGCCAGTAGAGAGAAGATCGTGTCCTATTCATATAAGCTACTGGAGGAGCCAAGTGACATGTGAATATTTTAAGCAGCTTTCTGCCTATTTAACTGTGTTTGCTGTGAGTGTACTGGCAGCGGGCCAGGGCACTGAGTGTTAGTCGTAATTCCTGCAACCCTAAAGTAAGTGCTTCCAAACACAAAAATATCATCAATTAACTGCAAACTCTTCATAAATATTTTCCCTCTGTCCTTGTTTGTTCTTTATAACCTTGTATTCCAGCACAATATCACCGACAGATGGATGGAAAAGGGAAGAATGTAAAGTTAGCAATGCAACAAAAGACTTCTATCCACAGCAATGCAATGTGGACGTTAGATAAACTTAGTATTCACCAGAGGTTTTTAAAAATATGACTTGATTTCCTTTTCAAAATGAAACACAATGTTGTGTTTTAGTCATAAATATTCCCAGACAGAGATCTTCAGGGAAAATGTACACAAACATGGGAAATAAACAAACAAAATGTGCATCTCTGAGTCAACATTGCTTTCAGCAGCCGTTGACAGCCCGGGGACATACTGCAGCTGCCAGTGCTGTTTGAAGATGGCGACGATAGCGTTATCACACAACAACTACGGTCACCAGAATTAAAACGATTTCATTCCCATTGTTGGTTTCCGTCTGTGACAGTTCATGAAGAGGAAGCATGTCTGGAAGTCTAACTCGATCAGCTGTGATGGACGGGCAGCTACAATGAGTCAGTGCTTGTGCCGCTCGACGTTTGTTATGGCAACAACGAATAAGATCATGTCCATAGTGTGCTATTTCTAAAGGACAGCCAGCTTTGATATGGGCTTCACATTGAGCAATAAAACCTGTTTGATCCTTCATTTCCCAGACATGGGACAGACTTTATCTTACTGTAGTTAAAAATACAAATACTGCGGAAAGGATTGGAAATAAATGAATATAGATCCCCAAAATGATCAAGGACGCTTTTTAGGTGACTTTTACGTTTTATACCTTACTGATACAACAGCAACAGTGTGCAAAACTAGCTAGTAGTACCTCCACAATATACAGTAGTTGGACCATGTTAAGATTAAATATGAAGCCATTTTTATATACTCCAGACCAAACCTAAAAAGACACATAAATACAATACTATTTTATTACAATTGTAAAGAGCTGCAATGAGCCTGTTTGGCAGCTGACTTAATAAATCATTTGTTAGATTAATAAATGAGCAGCAGTGATCACAATAATTCAGTTCCTTGTCTGAGCTCAGCACATTTCCCTGCAGCTGCAGACCCATTTGTTTCCTCACTGACACTTGTCGCTCTTGGCGCTGAGACGGACCCCAAAGGGCTGACTGTGCTCTGCTCTTTCAGTCTGTAAAGCTCTGACTGTGACAGGAGAACAGCAGTCGTACGATCCGAGCTGCTTGTCTGGGCTGAAGGGAAACCTGTGGCGCGACGGGAGCCGAGCGGCCCGCGGGAGCTGACCTCCTCATTTAAACAGCCCACAACACGAACAGCTGGGACTCCGCTGAACAAGCACATCCTACAGGACAGGGAGTGCTCAGGGACAGGACCGAATGCTCCGAAAACACCTTTGGGGTATGTTCTCACGGTTGGCACACATGTACTTTTTCATTAGTAAGGTAAAAACATCCCTTACACTTTTGCTCCTGCTGACATTGAGTCAACACTGAGAATATGGTGCACTCAACAAGAAAAATGTTTTATTAAATGAAGATTTGTCATTTTATTTTAGCTCGCTGGCACTTCAGATCACAAAGCCCAGTTTGATCATGTGAAATTGATGAAGTGCCAATTGATAATTTTCACAGTATTGTGCTGCAAATGTATGTTCAGTGTCTGACCAACTGTTATTTCCTCTGATGACAGTGTACAGTATATCAATATGTATTCAGGAAAAAATGCCATTCATTTAAATATGAATCATTGCAGTGGTTTGTAAGTGCTTTGAAACATAACCAGTGGCAGATGTTACACTGAAAAAGCATGCATCATTTTATCTATTGTCACTCAGTGATAGTGGACAATTAAGTTTGCAGCCACAAGCTGTATGCTTTTGTCTAAAAATAGCAATTTTTAAAGATGAAGGTAGGAGCAGTAAAGAAAATATGAATTGGGGCTGTATTTGACTCACAGGCTGGACTCTGTACAAAAAATAACATGCATGTTGGGATACAGACTCATGCATATAAAAATAAATAGGATATAATATTCTTTCAATCAGACATACCGTCACACATTCAAATTTACCCATGCTCTAAATAATGCTGACGAACCCACTAAAAATGAGTTAGATTCAGATAAAATGTCCATATTGCACTTGGCCCACTTACACTTTATAAGATATTAAAAGAAAACAGTAATAAATGGATAATAATTGCTACAAAATATTATGAGTATATTTGAAAATTACACCCTGCAATTATCTCATCATCTGAGATCCTTTCAAAGTAGGTAAAAATGTTTTTTACTACAATAAGATTAACCATAAACATTACCTCACACTGCAAACTGAGGGGATGCCTCACAAACACAATGGCACCGTGCCTTTAGTCGAGCAACAGGCCGAGGCTCGGAGCCAAGACGCCACCAGGTCTCTGTCCAAGGTCCTGATCAGCCGCTCATTCAAACAGAGTCTCATTTAGCAGCTACATTTCTGCCACCAAGACAACTCAAACTAGCCACATTACCACCTGAGTCACTTCCTATTTCATATGGATGCCATGCCACTGACGGTAAAAGCCTCCTGTGTGTCAGCATTGTGAACCAAAAACTCCCTCTTTTTCAATGTATCCATTGTTAACTTCAGTGTCAGACGTAATCAGGGGGCTGTATTTGAACGGGGGGAGTTGTTTTGAACAGTCGGGCCGGCGTCTGCCTGTCTGTCAGACAAACGTGTGAGATGGCTCATTGCAGCAGGAAGAAGACAAGTCCCGTTGCCATAGCTGCGGCTCACCGTGTACGGATGCTGCCTGACTTTAAAACAGACCCTTGGGGAGTTGGAAGAAGGAGGGAGGGGTAAGAGGGTTGTAAAGATGGGTTGTCAACATTTGATGACATCCCTTGTCAGCTGTGTGTGTGTGTGTGTGTGTGTGTGTGTGTGTGTGTGTGTGTGTGTGTGTGTGTGTGTGTGTGTGTGTGTGTGTGTGTGTGTGTGTGTGTGTGTGTGTGTGTGTGTGTGTGTCTGCTATCCAAAGCTGTTCAGGGTGAATGCAACTGAAAGAGACAAAAATGCAGAGACGGATCTAATTAAGCGACAGACCAAACCTCAAGAGACCTCGGTTTAGGGGTTTATTTTTAAAACAAGGCAATGTGACCAGAGAGAGAACCAGGAAGCAGCTGTTGAAGAACTAGCTTTAATGTCAAAACAGGAGCTAAATGGTTCTGGCAGAGAAACAGTGCTGTTTTCATTCCACTAATATCAGAATTGGATTTAGTCCTGGTATAGTCTCAGGTTTGATCCGGGGTTTAGTTATTTGTTTAAATAAAATGTAGTACTGGTTTTAGTGCTGGTTTATTGACTATTAAAGACCTGGTTATAGCTCTTGTCTTGTTTTGCAATGGGTCCTAGGTTTATTTCTGGTTTATCCTGGATGTAGTCCCGGGTTTGATCATGGTTTTATTAGGATTAATTCTGGGGTTTATTCATGATTTTGTTTCTTGGAGAGACCTGTTTTAGTCATGGTTTAAAACTGGGTTTAGTCCAGGGTTAGCTGTTGGTTTAGTCTCATCTGTGTTAGTCTGTCAGTTGTGGTCAATCCTGCAGTGATTCCTGGTTTGGTCTAAGCTCAGAACACAGCCCTGGTCCTGTTTATTTATGTCTGCTGTAATAACTGAATATTTTTAGAATATTTATAGCAATTGTACTTAGAAAATTACACTAATATTTTTATGCATTATATAACTGAATACATAATTCTGGATGCTCTAATGGAATCTTATTGTTATTTTTACCAATGACAATATAGAAATAAACTTTGAAAGAACTTTTATTTGGGAGTCTTGTGTTTTGTTCTGGTTTGAGTCCTGGGTTGGGTCATGGCTCTGGGTTTAAAGAGGGATCTGTCCTGGTTTGTTCTTGTTTCTTGTAAAGACTAATGTTGGTATAGTTCTAGGGTACGTCCTGATAAATTCCCGTTTGGCTTTTGTAATCTAGTTATAAATTATAATATGTATAGAATACCATTACCTCCCTATTTGTTTGTATTTATGGTACAACTTTGTTGTATGGTTGTTAGCCCATGCTTTATTCAGGGATTAGTAGTCCTGGGTTCAGTCTGAGCCTTAGGTTTAGTCCTGGCTTACTTTTGTAGTCCAGTGGTGTGTCTTGGTTCAGATCCTATTCCTTGTTCTGCCCTATAAATATAGTCCTGGTTTAGCCCTGGTTAAGTACATGGGTTAGTCCTAAATTAGCCCTCAATTATGCACTGGTCTCTTCTGTTATTCAGAGCTTGTTTAGTCCTGTTCTAGTCCTGTTTAGTTCGTGTAGAGTCCCTGGTTACATGATATTATGAGAGCCTACAGTATGTGGTCTCTCGGTATAAATTAAAACCACAGCGTTGGAGATAATACGATAGCTATTGACTTATGGTTACAGACTGTCTCTTTACGAGTTTAAGGTTGGGGGGATTCCCGGTGCACAGTGCGTGGAATTAGGGATGAAAAGTCTTATTTTTGCAGCCGGGCGCCTATCGACTCGCCCCGTGACACATCGTAGGGATTGATCCGAACTCCGAGGGTAATGTTTTCATGTAAACACTGACTGCAGCGGACATTTTCGAGGGTGTCAGCACTTTAAAAGGCCACGGGGATATCGCAGAGTGGGCAAGGACAGAGGGGGCGCGAGGACGTATGAACTGTTGCTCCTCTCTTTGTGGAGTTCAAGTTAGTTTAATGCTGCTTCGTGGAAAACCGCTTCAAACCAAATCCGTAAGAAAGGACACTAAGATATATTTATCAGCCTTTAATTATTTGGGGAAATGTATGTTTGTCAAGGCAGCATTAGCAGTTTAGGCTAACACATGCATTTGGAAACAAGCCGAAATCTTACCAAATCTTAAAACGTGTGGCATCCCGCGAGAGTATCCAAGAAACAGCAGCAGAAGTGGGATGAGACAGAGGTTGGACCTGAAAACGAGACTGCTTATCGCCAGATGATGGGAGGTAATCTTCATGTTGTTAAGAAAAAACAAAAAGCACAGTGGTTGTAATCCCCCCGGTGCGCCCCGGTTACACTCTCCCCGTGTCTCTACGGTCGTCTCGGGCAAAAAGGCAGGGTGACGTGCGGCCCTTGGATGCGCCAGATCACGGCATGGTCACTCGTGCTTTCCTTAAATCCATTAGCAGTCCCGGCATGATCGTGTTCCCTGAGTCCTCTCCTTCACTGCGCCAAAAAACAACAATCCTCTGGGTCCAGGGGCGACGGGACGTCCATTTCGAAGTGTCCAGGGGTTGTCCCCAGCATGGGTAACAATACAGGGCTGTGGGTGGTTGGTCTATCGGAGAAAAAAGGTCTGGATATTGACAGAGCAGCAGCTGCGGCGGCGGCGGCGAGATGCAGCCCCCTATGAGGCGCTCCGGGTTGCATGCGCTCCCATTATACTGCACTGCTGCACAGGCTCTGACGTCGAGCCAAGGTTAGCGCTGTGAACGCGCACGAGAGGGAGCTAGGGAAGTGGAGAGTGAAAGAGGAGAGAGGAGGGGTGAGGAGGAGGTTCGATGTACAGACCGAATCTGTGATTGTAAAGTTGATTTGACTATTAGACATTAGTTTTTAACTATGGCATTCACTCAGAAAATTATAAAAAGGTGTTTCTCAAATGCTACTACTAGGCTACTTTAGTAAAGTAAACTTAGTTTTCTTCTTGTCACCTTTCTTTCAGGCCGTAATCCTAAAGTTGCAAGATGACCGCATACACTGAAAAAAAACAAACAACAAAAATTCAGCACCATGGACAGAGGCACACAGCTGCCTTACGTGTGTCTAAGAGAGCACTCACACCAGATACAAGGATAAAAGGATGAAAGGAGGCGCAAGATTTCTTAAAAATAATTCACAAGATTTCAAATCACAGCTTGAACAAGATTCTGCCAAAAATATGGGAGAAGTAAATCAAGTCAAGTAGGCACAAGTTAGAACAGAAGCCAGGACAGAAGCCACTGAGTTGTACAGAAATGTAACATTTGCAAATGACTGCAGAAAAGAAATCACTTTATAAGACACAGGTTTGAATATAAAGGCACATGGTACACAAAGGCACTAGTGTTGGGTAAAGAAAGATGGTGCTTGCTGGTTTTTAATCTTATTGCTGACTGCGAGGGTCAACATGCTATTTATTTAACACTACATAAACCCAATGGCTACGCCATGGCCCAGCGCATCAGCTGTATTCTTCAAACTGGACTGTGAAAGAGGCACTTTGACAGGGGTCCCCAGTGGATGAACACCATCATTGTGCGGGTTAAGTGTGAATGGGTGGTCTGTGTGTATCTGACATGCTACAAATCCAAATTCAAGTCACTATAAAATCCCTATGTGGTAGTAATGTCAGTTTACACGTGTGGTGCTCACATTTCTTTAATAGATATAGCATCCATAGCTCATCACTTGATACATAACTATGGTTTCACCACAACACAAATCATTTAATGGCACTCGGTCACATCTTATCCCTCTTTGTCTATAGACTGATAGATGACCAGAACCATATAATAAAGAATGGGTACATATGATTATACATAGATTGGTTCCTGCTGAGCAAATAGTGTCCTGTGTCTATGTTTTTGTCAGAGAGTGTATTTTGCACATATTTGTTCATTAAAGATTGTGTGTGTACTATACTCACTGCCTATTGACTGTAACACAAGCAAATATTTACCAAAACACACAATGTCAAAATGAGAGAGTCCCAGATCCAGAATGAGATCGCGGAAGAAAGCTTGGCTCTACACATGCACACTAACTATACAACAACTATTTCTGTAAATATTATAAAAAACATGTTCGATCTAAAATTATTGATTGATTTTCTGTCATCTGTGCAGTTCTTAAATGTATCTTAAATGATCACATAAAACCAATCAGCCTAAACAGCCGTCATCAGTAATATGAGGTTCTGTATACTAATACATTGAACTAACTTTAGAGCTTACTTTAAACATTTAGCTGCGACTTTAGCATCAGCATAACAATTATCTTGTTTAACATTACCTGACACAATTTCACCACTTTTCACAAGTTTCCCTTTAATCTCTTTAAGGCCTGCACTTAACAAAATAAATATCTATAGCTGCCACCACTGCTGGCATCACACCTTGCAGATAAATGCATACTTTGTGCCACAATGAACAGAAATGTGCGCTTTGTGACATTGTGGCTGTTAGATGATGCATATCCTGAAAACTACAAAGTGCCTGTTTAATGCATTTAATGGACTGTGATGTCACCAGGTTATTGTTGTTAATGGAATAGGGCAAAGTCGGCAGAATATATCACTCGTCATACTACCATCTGGACCATTATAAGGATAATTAAGGAGAAATGCAGGGTTTTTTCCATGAAAAGTCTTCACACAGCATAAAGGAGTGCCTGCATATTGAGCTCTAGAGAAAGACATCGATGTAAAGGCATGCTGGTTTTA
Organism: Perccottus glenii; assembly: GCA_024416835.2. NCBI lineage: Eukaryota > Metazoa > Chordata > Actinopteri > Gobiiformes > Odontobutidae > Perccottus > Perccottus glenii. Next base: position 5,702,425 of record CM044564.2, on the reverse strand, counting down.
TCTAGCGCCCTCTGGCTAAACAGTGTGGTACTGAAGCATGTTAACCCCCAGAAACCCATCCATGTAATAGAATTAATACAGCCAGTAACAATTTGCAAATTTTTTTAATCAGTGTCTGTCTAAGAGTTTAAGTGTATCCAATTTAAATTTGCTAGAGTCTTGATAACCAATTAGAAGCCCAAACCTCTCCTCCAACATAAATCACAATTCACAAGCCAGTCTAGCTGAGATAATTGTGAGTAAACTAGTTTGAAATTACAAGCTGATAGGCACGCTAAATGATTTCATTATGATGTTAAAGTGACTTCTGCTCCTTCAGTTCGCTGCGATTAATAGGAAAACACCCCCCTGCCGTTTGAGAGTTGTAAAGTCCTTTTCTCTCCATCTGTGATTAAACACTGTGTCATTTTTGCAGTCGACCCCAAACTAGATGAGTTTATACAGACACCCACTCACTTGAAAACCCACGGTGGCTTCCATATGAGCGGTCTTTATTCAGACGCTTTTCGTGCACTGGCGTAATGCAAAGGGGGACTTTATGCAAAGGAGAGATAACCACTGCTAAAAGCCTTCTGTCATTCTCTGCTGCTGTCTGTATCTGCTACCCCCCCGCCGTTACCCGCTCGCTCACGCAGGCAGACTGGTGGAAAGATAGCATTGGCTCAGGGACGGAAACCATGGAAACCAAAAGCCGATGCACTTTGAATGGTAAGACCCTGAAAGAGAAGACATTCATTCAGTCCACTCGCTCCGTGTTAAAGCCTCATCCAGACGGCATTATTCTGTCTGTACAAGATTATTTTAATGTTGTTGGCTCTACAAATCTAACATTAGACTCACTTTAACAAACAGTACACATACATACATCACACAGCCACTGTAGCCACTGTTATCCCAGGTGTGGCTTTACTTTTCTTCCACTTTAAAGCTACACCTGTACTTTAAAAACAATCATTCTTCTCACAAACATGCTCTCATCCACCTACCAGTGTCAGACAGAGGAGGTAAGGTGGGGTTCAGTGTTTAACTCAAGGACATTTTAACAATTTAAGTGAGACTCCTTGTAATTGAACCGCAGACTGGTTATTGGATGACTCTACTGTACCTACTGAGCTACTGTTTCCCTTATAAAGCTCTGCCTCATGATTAACACAGCTAATGACGTTGTCAATCAGATTGCATTGCAAGAGAATGATAGACTGTAGAATGTTTTTGCAGCTTTCCTGGGTGCTGGAAGTTCTTATTAAAGTTAGCAATGTATGTGTTTTATTATTTTCCAAAACGTTACCCCTTTTATTCTATCATTTTTTCCTTTACAGGCCCCTTTAAATGTGACGTGGGGTACATCCTGGACAATGGGCTGGTAATAGCAGGCCCAACACTAAGAGAAAGAATAGGACTGACATTCACACCCACAGTTCTTACCTGTGGGCAACTTAATGTCATTATTTCACTAAGGAAGCCAGACCCAGAGAGAACCTCTTGCCACGTTCGCTAGGGCTCAATCCCACAGCCTTCTTTATGTAAGGCAGGAGTGCTAACCCTATCTTTACAAACTCTTAGCCAACAACTTAACCACCCATAAATATAGTAAATGACCTGATACATTGTGAGCCATTTAGCTACGGCTTAAAGTAAACATTGCAAAAGAGTTGTCTTCAGCTGATTCTACCATATTGTTATTCCATATTTGCCAGGTTCCTTTTAAACAAATGCAAAATGTGTTTGATCGGTGAAGCTCTAGTGTTTTAGATCCACTATAACAGTGAGCCAGAGTCAGCACTGGTCTACACATGTGTCTGTACAAACCCCAGGACCTCAGTGGGAATACATTCTTCAGAGACGACAATTAGTCAAGTGAGACAGTAATTAGGACCTCTCTGCACACTGTCACTTCCAGTTAGTGCTGACGGATTCCCTCAAACCCCCTCTGCCAGCAACTGAAGCCCGGCACGCTGCCTTCTGACGCCACACTCTGACTTTGTAATGTGACAGCCATCTGTAGCCTCTGCTTATCATAGAAATAAAACCAAAAAATCATATTTTAACTTGGTCTTCAACAGAATGTATCTGTTTAGTTCAATTCTACAAGTGATTGCAGTAACCACTGGGCCAATGAGCAAACTAGGAAGTCTCTACCATAACATGTGACTTGTCTGTATATGTGTAACTTAAACACATAGAATAAAAGGTTAAAGAGGTTTTGTGTCTTAAGTATTTTTCTTATACTTAAATGCTTAATGATGTAAACCTTGCCATTGATTATTTTAGCGTGGATGTATTGTTCAATTCCCTGTTCACCTGACATGTCTCTATGGTGGATATGAATGGACAATGCACTCACTAGCTCCAGCTCTACATCTGGATGAGGACACTTATCATATGGACATAATAGAGTCTCTTCATTGTCACTGTAGCTGCTGCCTTTTCTTCTGAAACGATAAATGGTTGTCTTTGGCCAAGGTGACCCTGTTTCTTTGAGGGAAAAGAGTCTGGAGGACTTGACTCTTTGCTTTTGCACATTATGTCCCACACTTATCACAAAGATTTATTTCCTGTCAATTTAAACACATTTTCAAAAGAATTCTCATAAGACACTCTAAATAAATCTCTTTTATTAATTTATTTGGTGACTTGTTTATTTTGTTGTTCTTGGCAAGAATGAATGCTTTCAGTGCTTTGATGTTTCAGATCAGATATTCTAGTGGCAGACACATCCCCTCGTTCACAGGGAGCTGAGCTGATTGGACGCTGGACGGCTGGAGCTGTCATTACAGCGATTCCAGCAGAGTCTGGTGCGCTGGATAAGGACGTCCTTGCAGGGCATTTCTCAGTGTGAATGATGACGAGACATTTGGTGTGTTTGTGACTGAGAGAGAGCAAGATAGAGCCAGACTGATGGTGAAAGGAAGCGGAATAGACAGAATGTGGACAGATGCATCTGTCTGCTCACATATTTGGGCCTTCAAATAGAAGTCTTGGCAATGCATGTGAAAAGTGACTTTTCCCATCGGACTAGTCTGTGCCAAGGGCCTGCCTGCAGAGAAAACCAAGACTTTACATTCTGTTTCTGTTCTGGGAAGACTTCGCTGAACTTTCTTTTGCAAACACATCTTTTTTTTTACAGAGTTAAGTCAGAAATATACAGTATGTGTCATTTTGTAATACTGGCACAAAATGTCTAAAAAATGTACGATGCACTGTATGCACTCCAATGACAAAATGCCTTTTATCAGGACTGGGGATACTGTGATAATGGCAAAATCATAGCACATAAGGCAACAATAGTGGAACACTTTTCTGATTTTAACCATAAAAAGAAGAAATAAATGATAAATATTTAATAAGATATAGTCAAACAAGTATTAGAGAGTGCTAGTGTGTGAGTCAGTGACATTATTATGTGTAACTGAGTACTATTTGTGGATTAATAAAACATGTTCTTATTTGATCTTACATAATATAACTTTTCTAACATCCCATCCCCTTGAAAAAAAAGGTTAAAGTAAAAGCATCTGGACTCGTTTTTCAAGGTGAACACGTTTTGTCTCTATTCTAAGAGACTGTTAATTCTGAGATCAACTGGTCTCTTGGAAAAAGTCAAAGTCTCTTGGAATAGAGATGAAATGTCTTCACCTTGAAAACCGAGTCCAGATGCTTTTACTTCAACCTTTTTTTCAAGATGTCCTGGATGACTGAGAACCTTCACAGACATCCCATCCCCTTTTATTCAAAACAGGCTTCAAACAAAGGTGGAGCAGTTGAAAACTAGCAGCAAGTACAGAGCTGTATTTGACTTTATTGTAGCGTTATGCTCCTTTCACACAGACTTTATAAACCAGTCCATTGTTTCTCACCCAGAGACCTACAATACCCTCCAGGTGGGTGTCATGTATGAACATTGTGCTCAGAACGAGAAAACCTTGAACACTCTGCTGTATGACTTTGTTGGGCAGATGTTCATCGATAGCTTTATGTTGTACACACAAAGATTTCAGCTACAGTAGTTCCCACTGCTCCCAGAAGCTCTTCTCATCCTCTGCTACTCCGTAAACTCACCTGACTGAAAAGGACTATTTGTTTGCTCAGTAGGATAGGCTTGTTGTCACAGTTTAATTGAATAAGATGTACTTGTTTAAGGCAAATGAGCTATTATCTATTTTTTTTTATCCAGCTGGAAATTCTTTAATGGTCTGCCAGTTAGAAGCCTATTAACAGGTTTGATCTTGTTTTACTGTCCATTAAAAAGACAACATAGAAAAAATGAGACACTGTGAATGTCATTAACAATAATACAAATGGACAGAATAAGGAGGTTTACAGTCCCAACAGTGAGCTACTACTGAGTTTGATAAGTGGTTTTCATTAAATCCCTTCTCTTTCTACAATTAAATGCAACACCTGAGAAATCAAAGTCCCACCATGGGAACAGCATTCTCGACCTTTTACTGCTCACTAATGCAATTCACACATCATCCCTGCCTCTTGAACAATGCAGGGATCAGCTGGTAAAGCCCGAGGATGAGAAAACCCATACAGCAGTCACCTCAGGCAGCCAGGATCAGAAAACTCTAAACAGACATAACACCCTCACTCGGTTTAATGTTTTCAATCAACGGATCAGCTTCGGTGGCTGAAAACAAAATTGTCCCGGACAGCCATCAAACAGGAAACACCGGCGACAGAAGCTGGCACGACTAATATGGCTTGTCAGAGTAAAAATAGCTCAGTATTGTTCTCACCTTCCAACAAAAAAGGTACAGGCGTGTGTCTTGTTCGTTGCTCAGAAGTCATGCTCCAATAGCTTTTCAGGCTCATACAGCTTTGGTGAAAAAGGATTTGAATTTGTATAAGAGTGTTCAAAATGTGAGCGCTATAGCTATTCATTCAAATGTCATTCAGCATAAATCAAACTATGGCAACATTAATGAGATAAATGCTGCTGGGACACACTGTTGTCTATGAACAGACCCAGATGATAAGTCCACTTTAGAAATACAAAAATGGATTTCATGTACTGCAAGTTAATCTTGAGCTTTTTTGCAGGACTGTTTAAAAAAGTGTAATGCACTTTTCACTTAGGGCTTAGTTTGTCCACACTAGGCATTTGTAGAAACAGAAATGAAAAAATAAAAATAAAATTATGACACAATTTAAAACAATTCGGACTCATGTGCTCCACTTACTGCAAGGTTTTAAAGCTAAGGTTCAAGGTGAGCGCCCAAACCCTCTTCTATTTTCTCTACCCTAACTCCAAAGACGCAAATTACTTTTTTCTTTGTGGATTCCTTTCTTTCAGAAAGCCTCAGAGTGGTTTCAGACCAAAGCCTTATTACAAAGGTCCTTAGCATCTCCTTCAGTTAACCCTCCACAAAATCCAGCCTGCGGGAAACACTGCGACCTAAGCCTCAGTAAAACCCAGTGGAAGGAAAAATATCTGGATGTGGACCAACGGAAAGAGTGTCAGCGTGGTTTGATCTGGTGTCGTTCTGCGTAGGTGATGAAATGAGGCCGTTGTGTCTCTGCTAAGGACAGTCCTCTCCTCTATCTCTGTTCCTCTCAATGCCATTAATCATGTCTGTGCACATTAAAATGAGCTTAACCCTTCTTTCTTTTGCAGCGTTCCACTTTTGCTCAAGGACACTTGGCAAAAGCTAGAATAGGATCTCATTTTAACACTTTACACTTCATCCTGCTTCACCTATAACCATGCTACGGTGGCCCTTAAGGTCAAAACCCAAACAACAGAACTATAAACTATAGTCAGAAAATAACAAAATATATGTATCTGTCAACCTCTCTGTCTGCTTTTGTGTCTGTCCAATTGTGTTAAAAAATCTAACTTAAATCCATGAACTCTTCGTATAAACTAGAAAAGATTTAAATGGCTGGCCTGACCATAACACTGCAGTTCCATAAAAAAGAAGAAGAAAGTGTAAGGAAGAAAAAGGACACAAAGAAAATGAGCTCAGTTCCCTTTATGGCACTGTACTTCTCTACTTAATCATCCCCACTTCTATAAATAGGCCTCACAGCCGTAGAATATATTGGGAGATTAATGGAAGTGAATGAGCACTATAACACTCTGAAGCTTCATGTGCAGCGGCCATGTCTTGCATTCAGCCTGACTGCTCTGGTCTCGCAGGTGCCTCACATTCAGGATTCAGGCCCATTTACATCAAAATGTTAAGATTTGAAAAGAGGAACCCCAAAGCAGAGGGTTTTCACTTGAAAAGTTTAAACTGTTTATTTAATAAAAACTAAGACAGTAGTGGCAGAGAGCTGGCTGGGGGATTTTCCACATATAATTTGTTACATGATAGTTTTTATGTTTAGTCCATAATCTTCATTGACAAATTAAATACACAGATATAATACGAGACTAGCATTTATTATTCTCTTCATGTCTCTGAGTTTAATTGCAGTGAACTCAGTCGAAATATAAACAAGGGTTTATTAAACACAAGAAAATTAAAGAAATTGGAGGACAGACAGTACCAGAGCGCATAAAACTGAAAAGTTAGTTTACAAACCAAACAATAACTAGTTACTCTGCAAAAGTTTGAATTGTAATGTTTGTCTGTTGGCTTTATCCATAATCTGCACAATTTTATTTTATTATTACTCTTATTATTAGATAAGATATTACTTGTAGTAAAGAAAAGACTCTTCAAGTACTGGGTTACTTTTGCTTTATTGGACAAAAGAGTTACTATTACTACTAGAATATGACAAAAACCACACATGAACTTATGAGCCTTGTTGTGATGTGAGCAATATTGAATAAAAGGTTAAAAGGTGTCTGTATAAGTAAAAAGTATATTGTTTTATGAAATGTAGTTACATGTGTACACATCAGCCGAAGTGCATTATCTTTAAAGTCTGTATTAATATGGCTTTCTTTTTTTTCCTAGCTCGGTATGGCTCAACTGGTGATGCTGGGCTATAAAGCTCTGGCTGTCTCTGCCAGCCGTTGACCCAACAAGCCACTCACGTTGTCCTTTTCTCTTATGTTATACTTTTGGTTCAGAGTGGGGAGACTCAGTTTGACTATTCCCTCTTTGGTTACTGGACTACCATCGCTCTCTTTTGGTTATTTTGTGAGTACATTCTAATTTAATAAAAATGATTGTTTTGAGCACCAACCTTGTCCATGTGTCCCTCTCTACCCTGGACCTCACAACGGAGACAGTAACCGAAGTTATGTTATCACTTGGTACTGTTTTCAGTGGCCGCCATCTTTACTTATAAGTTGAGACGATTCCAAGTGGCAAGTTTAGAAGAAAGAACATGTCTCCTGGTCATTTTAGAATATTTTGTACAAATAAACTCTGCTCTACCACACTCTTATTGGGAGTGTGGTAGAGCATCTCACTCATTAATGTCCTGGGACAGGAACGTTACATTGGAGGTTTCTGTCCTGCTAGTTACTTTTCTTGAGTAGTTAGTGCATGTGTAATAAGAAAGAACAGACCTGGACAAATGTAAAGCATTATTAAAGTGACGGACTAAAATGTAATACATGAAGTAAAAATTTATTTATATAGCACCTTTCACAGACTTTCACAAAGTGCTTCACGTGCAGCCATTTTTCAGATGGTCTTCAGGAAAATGAAATAGAGCATTTTACAAACATAACATACATAACAACAGAAGCCGTTACAACATACGTAACATAAACATACAGACATTAGAGTACAGAGTCAGACAGATGTCACATGGCAGACGGTTGGTTTGGGCTGATGATAGGATGGTAAGGGAAGGCGTCTGTGGGGCGATGTTTAGGCGGTCTGTTGGAGTGAGCCAGTGACCTTATCCTTGGTGGGAGTACTGGAAGTCTCAAGAGGATAAGATAAGACCCAGCTGCAGGCTAGGCTTCTAAACGAGGGAGGGGACATGGGCAGAAGTAAAGGAGACAGAAATCTGTAATGTTTTGATCTTCGATAATTTATCCGAATCATAATCAATCAGTTCTGGTTCTCAGCGTCAGGCGTGCGTCCATTTCATGGAGTAACCTTGATGTTTCATATCCATGGTCAGGCCAATAAAACCACGTAGCAGCTCTCTGGTCTGTTTCTCGGTGTTGTCCACTCTACTCTGGATGTAACCCCTTCATATCTGTTAAGTTGCATAGCAGCGTACAGGTCTGGCTCTCGGTGTTGTTTACTCTTTTCTGTATGTCCACAGTCCGTGCTGAGATGTCAGCCAGCTCCTCGGACTGTGCGTCTCTCTGTTGTAAACCTTTAGTCACTCACGTCATAAAAGCAATGTTTAATTTCAGCAGACAGCAGCTGGGTAGATTTAAAGGCAGCTGTCTTACAAATATTTGATAGTTTAAGGCAGTCCCCAGACCAATGAGCAGGAACCCCTCTATCATAAATCCAAAAAGAAATACATCCTCAACATCCTCCACAGACAGAACCTCTAAACACAGACCTTTCCAGTTCTTCCAGGCGTCCTGTGAGTATAGCCTGCCGCAAAGGTCCCGCCAGGGCAAATGGGTGCACCCTTCTTATGGGAAAAAATTGTGTCAATTGCGCTCAGAGACCAGATAATCAGATCCATTTCAGTTCTTAGGAGTCCAGCAAGCAGTAGAGTCAAAGAAATAAAAGAAATTAAGTATGACGAGACGAGACAGAGAAGCATACACTGATAGCAGAGAGCAGGAGGAGCAGAAGGAGACGTCCACCTTGTCCGAGAGCAGGAAGTGAAGTGATTGATTACATGTTATAAATCAAGATCATGGAAGACATTAAGTGGAAAGAAACAAATGTCCTCTCTTTGAATATTGTGCTGTCAGGGCTCAGTTGCAGGAGCATCCAAAGCGGACTTTGTAGTCAAGGCAAACCTGGCCCACATTACGGCAAACAAATCCATCAGTTGGATTGTACCTAAAAGACAATTTAATAAAGATATGAGGTCATTTTTGTATTTACATTTTACAATTAAATAAAAGTGTGTTCTTTAAAACTATGAATGGTTTTCTGACTTACATTAAGAAAACCTGTCCAGTGGAGACCGCTGGGATGTTACCATGAACGGTCACAGCTTTAATGTACAAAGGATTTTTGCAAATCTTTCCAGGGTATTCATTTTGTAGATTATTCTCAAAGTCCCCGTATCCACTGGGATCATCCCGGTCAAACCATTCGGTCCAGCACACTAGGGTTCAATAAAAGACAGGATTAAATGTGTTTGGAAAAGTCTATGTAAATGAATGAAGAACAATTACCTGTCGCAGCACAGAATGGGGGAGGGCAGCTGAATCGAACGTGGTAGTCTGCACACCTCTTGTCCTTTTGGTCATTATTTCTACAGGCAAAACCTATTTGTTTGTCCATTCTGAAAAGAAATGAAAAAAATAAATATATGAGTAATAGAGATAATATAACGTCAACATTCTGGCTCGCTGGGACACTTACATGTAAGCTGTATCCCCGGCTGCTGCCGGAGTGAGTCCAGACAGAGTTTTCACCTCCATGTCTTGTGGTTTCTTGCAGATTTTGCCTGGGTTTTCCGCCCAGAGGTTCACAAGGAGCTCCCAGTCACCAGTTCCAGAAGGGTCATCTCTGTCAAACCACTCAGTCCAGCATTCTGAATCGAAGCAGGAAAATTTAATCAGCAGAGTAACAGCTTAGTAATGTTAATGTTCATGTGAGTAAGACAGACTTACGTTGGTTTAAAGGTGAATCTGAAACCAAAGAAGAACAAAAGTTACTGCCTATTATATAGAATCCAAAGACATGCATTTATACTGTAGATAAAATAGTTGAAAGTATATTTTGGCTGTGACAGTATATGGGATAGGTATATGATATCCTTTAATATTAGATTTAATGTAAACTTGTTCTCACTTGTGTTCTGTAGGTTGACTGTTACATTCGGTGCGTCAGTTTGGTCTTGTTGGCGTTCAGCTAAAGAAAAGAACAATGATTTTATGTTGGTCCAAAACTTCAACAATTATTTGAACAAAACTACATTGGACTGCAGCCCTGGTGGTTGTGGTGGCAAAAGCGTAGGTCTGGCAGGAGTTCGGTGAGGCCATCAAAAGAAAGTTTGGCAAACCGTTCGGCGCCTCAGGAGGGGGAAGCAGTGCCCTGCCAACACTGTTTACAGTGGAGGTGGGAATCAGCTGACTTCAACTGGGGACATTGTTGGGCGGTGGAAGGAATACTTCTTGGATCTCCTCAACCCCACCGACACATCTTCCACTGAGGAAGCAAAGGCCAGGGATTCAGAGGTGGAGCTCGTCCATCACCCAAGCTGAAGTCACCGAGGTAGTTGGGGATCTCCTCTGTGGCAAGGCATCGGGGGTGGATGAGACACGCCCTGAGTCCCTCAAGTCTCTGGATGTTGTGGGGCTGTCTTGGCTGATACGCCTCTGCAACATTGCGTGGCGTTTGGGACAGTACCTCTGGACTGGCAGACTGGGGTGGTGGTCCCTCTTTTCAAGAGGATGTGTTCCAACTACAGAGGGATCACAGGTTACTGGAGAGGAGAATCCGATGTGTCGTGGATCAATGGACCGGCTCTATACCCTCTCCAGGGTGCTGGGCGGTTTATGGGAGTTTTCCCAACCAGTCCATATGTACTTTGTGGATCTGGAGAAAGCATTCGACTGTGTCCCTAGAGGCACCCTGTGGGGGGTGTTCTGGGAGTATGGGTTCCAGGGCCCTTTGCTAAGGGTTGTCCAGTCCCTGTGCGATCGGAGCAGGAGCTTGGTTCGTATTGCCAGCAGTAAGTCAGACCTGTTCCCAGTGCATGTTGGACTTTGGCAGGGCTGCCCTTTGTCACCGGTCTTGTTCATTATCTTTATGGACAGGATTTCTAACCTTTTTAATTCAATATTGCTCACATCACAACAAGGGAGTCTTGTTTGGGGACCACAGGATTTCATCTCTGCTTTTTGCAGATGATGTTGTCCTGTTGGCGCCATCAAGCCAGGACCTTCAGTGTGCACTGGGACGGTTTGCAGCCAAAATGAGCCGAAATGAGCTTTCTCCGCAGGGTGGCGGGGCGCTCCCTTAGAGATAGGATGAGGAGCTAAGTCACTCGGGAGGAGCTCAAAGTAGAGGCGCTGCTCCTCCTCATCGAGAAGAGCCAGTTGATCGGTTTTGGCTGCCTCCCTAGGGAGATGTTCCAGGCATGTCCCACCGGGAGGAGACCCCGGGAGAGATCTAGGACTGGAGGGACTGGAGGGACTCTGTCTTTTGGCTGGCCTGGGAATGCCTCGGTATTCCCCAAATCTGGGGAGTGGGATATCTGTTCGTCTCTGCTTAGACTGCTGCCCCCCGATCCGATACCGGATAAGCGGTAGAAGATGGATGGATGGACATTGGTTTATATATATATATTAGGGCCGGGACTTTAACGCGTTAATTAAGATTAATTAATTACGGGACTTTAATGCGTTAATTAGGATTATTACGCAAAAAATAAATAACATAATTTTAACCACACTTATTTTTGCACCGTGGAACGTTTTTCAATGAATGAGTTTCGACGAACCGATTATACTGGAGCATCAACTAGCGTTCTTGACTTCCGACAAGAACAAACAACAGTCAACATGAACTAATAAGCTGACAAGACCGTTTTGCTTGGTTGGGAAATTTTGTTTTAATAAACGAAAGGATGGAAGCGTCGACAAGAGCATGGTTGTGTGAAAGCTATACAACAAGGAATTTGCGTATCACCGCAGCACATCGAGCCTCAAATATCACCTCAACGCAAAACACATAGGAGTTAGCGTGAACGTTAGCCTGACTCCGAGTAAAGTTACAAGGACCCACACCCAACCCACACTCCACCAGATGATCAGGACCAGGGTAACTACACTGCTACACTTAATGGCAAACATTGCACTGGTCTGCTGGACTGAAATAAACAATATTTTGTTGATTAAGCTTATGTATTCAGTCATTATTCAATGGTATACTAAAAATCCATGTGAAAAATTACTTCTCACTGTTCTCAGGTCAAAAATATATATGCAGTTAAAATGCGATTAATTTCAATTAATTAAATACAAAGCCTCTAATTAATTAGATTTTTTTTTTTTAATCAAGTCCCGGCCCTAATATATATATATATATATATATAGTACATGGGATTTAATATTAGATCAATGTAAACATGTTCTCACTTGTTGTCTGTAGGTCGATTGTTACATCAGGTGTTACATCAGTTTGGTCTTGTTGGAGTCCAGCTAAAGAAAAGAATAATGATTTTATGTTGGTTCTAAACTTCAACAATTATTTGAACAAAACTGAATTGGCTTGAAAAAAAAGGTGTTGCTAAAATTAGCCCCGCAAAAATGACAAGAGTCCACTATTATTGTTAAAGTTGAATTAGATTTTGTTGAAAGTAGATTTTAGCTGTGACAGTATATGGGATAGGTATATGATAACATTTAATATTAGAATTTATGTAAACATTTTCTCACTTGTTGTCTGTAAGTCGACTGTTACATCAGGTGTTACATCAGTTTGGTCTTGTTGGAGTCCAGCTAAAGAAAAGAATAATGATTTTATGTTGGTTCTAAACTTCAACAATTATTTGAACAAAACTGAATTGGCTTGAAAAAAAAGGTGTTGCTAAAATTAGCCCCGCAAAAATGACAAGAGTCCACTATTATTGTTAAAGTGGAATTAGATTTTGTTGAAAGTAGATTTTAGCTGTGACAGTATATGGGATAGGTATATGATAACATTTAATAATAGAATTAATGTAAACATGTTCTCACTTGTTGTCTGTAGGTCGACTGTTACATCAGGTGCATCAGTTTGGTCTTGTTGTTGGAGTCCAGCTAAAGAAAAGAATAATGATTTTATGTTGGTTCTAAACTTCAACAATTATTTGAACAAAACTAATCTGGTTTAAAAAAAAACGTACCTGAAATCAGCCCCGCAAAAATAACGAGAGTCCACTATTATTGTAAAAATTGAGAAATTGTTTTTAGAAAGCATTTAGCAACAGGTCATGGTTTTGAAATGGGGAGAAGTTATACATTACCAGTTTGCTCATCTTCTCAGAGACTCAATGCTTTGGCTCCTCAATCCAGACTTCACTTAGAATAATCTGTAAATGTTACAAAGAAAGAAAATAATTAAGTTTGGATAAACTTGTTTGTCAATATATTAATGTATCCACGTTAAACTAAACTGAACGCTCAACCTAAGTAACTTTAACTGACCTAATTCAGTGAGTGTGACTCTTCATTTCTTGCAGCTTTTTTATAAGGACGGTTGCACTTCACTGATTGGCTGTGACTCACTTGGCCAAATTCATAAATTTAAATATAACTGGCAGAAGTCAGTAAACAAACTTCCTTGTGTAATATATTAAAAGCAGTTTGGCAGCATTTTTTGGTTTTATCCCTTCCTTGTTCCAATCAAGGGTTTAATTTTCTATAGATGCAGGAAAAATAGAGCTATACAAACGTATATACATTCATGCTTTACATAAGTTTACATACCCTGACAGAATTTGGAATTCTTTTGGGCCATTTTTCAGAGAGTATGAATAATAACAATGATATTGAGGTCAGGGGACTGAGATGGCCAGTCCAGAACCTTCACTTTATGCAGCTGTAGCCAATGATAGGTCGACTTGGCCTTGTGCTTTGGATCGTTGTCATGTTGGAACATCCAAGTATGTCCCATGCACAGCTTCCGAGCTGAAGAGTGTTTCACAGTAGGAATGGTTTACTTTTCATCATAGGCCTTGTTAATTCTTTTCCAAATGTAACATTTATGGTTGTGGCCAAAAAGTAAATTTTGGTCTCATCAGTCCAAATAAAGTTTTGAGGCTTGTCCGATGCTAAGTGTCATTTGTGTAGTAATGGCTTTCTTGCAGCCCATTTTTCCTCAAGTGCTTCCTTATTGTGCATCTTGAAACAGCCACACCACTTTGTTTCAGAGTCCTGTATTTCAGCTAAAGTTATTTTTCTTTTTTTCTTTGCATCCCAAACAATTTTTCTGGCAGTTGTGGCTAAAATCTTTGTTGGTCTACCTGACCGTGGTTTGGTTTCAACAGAATCTCTCATTTTGAACATTGCTGATTAAGATTCTCAATTCCTTGGATATCTTTTTGTTTCCCTTTCCTGTTTTATACAGTTCAATTACCTTTTCCTGCAGATCCTTTAACAATTATTTTGCTTTGCCCATGACTCAGAATACAGAAACGTCAGTGCAGCACTGGATGAAAGATGCAAGGGTCTAGAAAACTCAGCCTAGAAACTCACTGACCTTTTACACACACACACACACACTGATTACAAGCAAACAGATCACAGGTGAGGATTGTTACCTTTAGTAGCCAATCAAACCCCTTTGTGTCAACTTGTGTTCATGTTATCAGGCCAGAATCACCAGGGTATGTAAACTTTTGATCAGGGTCATGGAGGTAGTTTCTGTTGTTATTAGGATTTAAAAAGAATAAACACAGTTATTTTATAATAAATGGCTTCATCCAACCACTAACTAGGAGTAAAAGAAAGTTTTTGTGTTATTATTTATATTCTCTGAAAAAAAGGCCAAAAAAATCATAAATTCGGCCTCACAAAATGTAAACTTATAAGCACAACTTTATGTGTGTTTCTAAACCCGACCAATATCTGTTTTTCCCGTTTACTTTCTCCATTTGCTCTTCTTTGTGTGTTTAATTGGACTTCTGGTATTCTCTAAACAAATGTTTTTTTTTTTTATCACATTTTTGTCCCCAGACTTTTTTACATTAATTTGTCTTGAAGTAACATCTGAATCTCTGAATGTGGACTAAAATAATATAAAAAATGTTTTTATTGGGGCTTTTCAAGAAACTTCTGACCTTTGTTTTCCGTTTGTTACAACATGGTGGACATTGATGACCACTCCAATATAATGTTATGTTTTAGGATGGGCGTACCTCAAAGATCTGCTTTAAAACCTTTACTTTTTAATTTGCTCATGCTGCACAACCAGGTAATATCATGTGTTTTATTTATGAGAACTTTTTGACTCTTCCTTTTGTATATACTATATTTTAATATATAGTTTTGCTTATTGGTATATTATCTGGACAAAAAAAGTGCTGGTAATGTCTGAGTGAGGACTTACAGAGACTGCACCTATCAAATAAAAGCTGACATTTTGGCTGTTTGCTGGAGCATTCAGATGTGGCAACAAAACAGTAAAAACAGAAAAGTAAAATAAGGACATCAATATAAAAACCTTCCAGAAAAACCTGTTGGATGCTATTCAAGGCGATTATAGACAGCCGCCATGACTTGCATTCAGCCTGATTGCTCTTGTCTTGCAGGTGCTTCACTTCTTTAAATTTCAATGTTTGCTTGAATTGTGGATGAAGTGCATCTTATTTATAGATCTGATTTAGGCGCATTTAGGTCAAAATTTCCTTTTCAAAATACTTTTTATGCAAATATGTGCATGTTTAGTCCTTAATCTTTAAACATTGAAATAAAAAGAGACTAGCATTTATCATTCTCTTCATTTGTCTCTGAGTTTAATTGCAGTGAACTCAGTAGAAATATAAACAAGGGTTTACTAAAACACTAGAAAATTAAAAAGTTTATGAACCAAACTATAGGGAGTTACTCTGCAAAGGTTTTTAATAATTGTGATGTTTGTTTCTTGACTTTATCCATAAATATGCAGTTTCCTAAAAGGTGGGTAGAGTCACCTAAATCTGTAAGAGGTTCTTCTTATTATTACTCAAGTAGATAAGTAATTATTTTTAGTATTTGTCAAAAAGACGACTCAATCTCTGGTTTAATTTTAATTTATTGGACAAAGTTATTTCTAGTACACATAGAAAGTGACCACAGATACACATGAACATCTTGTCGTGATGTGAGCCATATTGAATTAAAAAAAGTTTAGAAGAAGTATAAGTAAAAAGTATATTGTTTTATCAAACGTAGTTAAAGTACTTTTTTCTTGAGGTGAGACACGGCAGGTGAAAACATTGTTTTTTTCATGCAGTGGTCATTTTAAGATTTTGAGCCAGTTTGCTCCTTTAACATTTAAGCTTTCACGTCAAAATAAAAAAAAGTGTACACATTACACAACAATAAGGTGGTAATTTTATAAAAATATTTAACTTTAGTCTCCATTCACAGAAACATGTCATGCCTGGTTTTATTGTAAAGCTCAGCGGTGTCTATTCTAAATAAACATGGGCTTCTCTAAAGTTTGGGGAGGAATCCTCTTCTGATTTTTCAATGTGAATTTCCAACTACGTGATTGGTTCTCACGTGTCACGTGATAAACACTGCAGCTTCCTTGTTTATTCTCCGCCTGGCTGAGAGTCAATGTCGACAACACTGAAATCAGAGTGCTGTTGCTGGAAACCGGTTGAACAAACTCAGAGTTGCAGAGTGAGTTCTGAGTTGAATAAACAAACAAATCCAAACTGGGTAACTTTTAGTTCATCTTTTGGTCACAACACTGGTTAACCTTCTCTCATAACTTAGGTTTAAACCAAGCTGCTCTTAATAAACCCCTTAAATTGGCCTCAAGTATGGGCGCCACCATACAGCAATATAACTCCATCCACCAGTGGGCAGTCTCCAAAAGCAGAAGTATAAGCAGAAATCCAATGGTGAAAATGATGAATCAAAAACGATAAAAGGTGACCCAAATTCAAAAATGTTGTGGCTGCATATAAAATTTAAGTGCAGAAAAAGCTTTCAAAAATGAATTGAGGTCTTTAACATTGTTTTGTGCAAACAGTAGTTTAATAAAGTAGTCTATATTCTCTGGACCAAAAAAAAAAAGGCCAAGAACAAAAAGTTTGAAGGTGATGCAGCTTCAGATCCATGTGACTTTGCTCACATCTGGTTGGTCCACTTTGATTTGGCGTACTCTAAACAGAAAACTAAACTTGCTCCAGAGCAGGTTGGCCGTGTTTTAAAAGTTACCATGGCGATGGAACCCGCTCAAAACCAAACCACTTTCTAGAGACGAAAAAACTCAGAGTTTGCTGAATGACAAAACCAGTGTGATTAATGCCTTCATTTGACTCATAATATTTTATTGTCTAAGTTCAATACTAGATTATACAGTTGAAGGTAGGGTCATTTTACTCAAAAAATGGCAAAAATGCATTTTCTTAAGGCTATAGGCAGTATTCTCTAATTTAAAATAAAATAAAATGTCAGGAATCCACAATTAAAAATCCCTTTCAGCTAATATTTCAACAAAATGAACCAAGAATTTTAAACCTCGTCTATACCAATTTCCAGATTTAGATTTTTTTTATGTATTTAATGTGCATATATTTAAGTATATACAGCCTATCTTGCATATTAAAATATTATTTTACACAAAACCTGTAATACATTGTTTTACTATGTGTATGTCAGTAATAAACTGGAGAAGTTTCACAGTGATATCTTATAATAAAAATAAATAAATAAATAACCTGTAGTGTCTTGCCTTAAAGCAGCACTTACTAACTTTTAGCCAGTAGAGGGAACAGATCCCACTCTGTTTAACTGTACTATCAGCGGCCGCCATCTTTATTTAGAGACTATCCAAGTGGCAGGTTTAGAAAAAAGAACATGTCTTCTAAAACGGTAGATCCTTTTAGCATGTTTTGTACAAACAGGACAAGAGGCCAGTTTATTGTGTTTTTTTTTCTTTATATTGTGAGTGTGGTAGAGCGCCTCACTCATGAGTGTCCTGGGATAGAAACCTTACATTGGAGGTTTCTGTGCTGCTTTAAAGTTACTTTTCTTGAATAAGTACTGCATGTGTAATGAGAAAGAATAGACATGGACAAATGTAAAGCATTATTAAAGTGACGGACTAAAATGTAATACACAAAGTAAATCAGACAAGCAAAAAAATGGAATCTGCAGTAAAATAGCAGTTTATTGCTAATTTCTTGATTGATTACATGTTATAAATCAATATCATAGAAGACATTAAGACATCTCTTTGAATATTGTCTTCATGTGTTGTCAGGGCTCAGTTGCAGCAGCATCCAAAGCGGACTTTGTAGTCAAGGCAAACCTGG
Source organism: Perccottus glenii (assembly GCA_024416835.2). NCBI lineage: Eukaryota > Metazoa > Chordata > Actinopteri > Gobiiformes > Odontobutidae > Perccottus > Perccottus glenii. The sequence goes on along the minus strand of CM044564.2, from coordinate 5,684,404 downwards.
CCCACATTACGGCAAACAAATCCATCAGTTGGATTGTACCTAAAAGACAATTCAGAAAAGATATGAGGTCTTTTTTGTATCTACTTTTTACACTCATTTAAAAATCTATAAGCCAGAAGTGTGTTTTTTAAAACTACAAATTGGTGTCTGACTTACATTAAGAAAAGCTGTCCAGTGGAGACCGCTGGGATGTTATCTTGAACGGTCACAGCTTCAATGTACAAAGGTTTTTTGCAAATCTTTCCAGGGTATTCATTTTGAAGATCGCTCAGAGTCTCATAGTCCCCGGTTCCACCAGGATTATCCCGGTCAAACCAGTCGCTCCAGCACACTAGGGTTCAATAAAAGACAGGATTAAGTGTGTGGAGAATCTAAATGATTTAAATGAACACACAAATAGTGAAAAAAAAACAATTACCTTCCTGAGCACAGAACGGGGGAGGGCAGCTGAATCGAACGTGGTAGTCTTCACACTTCTTGTCCTTTTGGTCAACAATTCTACAGGCAAAACCTTTTTGTTTGTCCATTCTGGAAAAGAAAGTAGTAACAGAGATGTCTGTGAAGATTCTCAGTTATTCAGGTGTTCTTGAAGAAAAGGTTAAAGCAAAGGCGTCTTGACTTAGTTATGTATAGATAGTGACAGACAACCATTCACTCTTACATTTATTTACTAGAGTAAATAACTACTTTACTACAATAACAGACATGCAGACTCCTCACAGTCTCACAAGGATGTTCGAGTCAGCATTCTCTACGATTGTACTAAACTTCTTACATTTATAATATGTTGAAGGAACTCTTTGGTGTCGACTAATCTCATCTTATTTGATTTAAACATTACTTCAACAGCAACAGAAAAGAAAAACAGTTAAAATGACGACGGATGTTTTTATTAAATCGCATGGTTTGAAATTAACAGGCTGTCAAAGAAAAAACACTGTTTTCAACTAATCAGAGGAGTGGACTTTTTGCCGATAAATTTTCAGCATAAGAGGAGTATGGCTGGTGAGTAAAAACACAGGGTCAGGACATGGCTAACAAGATCTTCTGACATGGAGTTTGAACACAGCTAATGTTAAAGCTGATTTCAAAAGTTCTTAATTCAATGCTATTTGTCAGATACGACTGGCTATGGTCCTTGTGTAAATGTTTTATTACATGTGACTGTGTGACTGTTACTGCATAATGCATTAACATTTAACACGTTTTCTCGCTGGGACACTTACATGTAAGCTGTATCCCCTGCTGCTGCCGGAGTGAGTCCAGACAGAGTTTTCACCTCCATGTCCTGTGGTTCCTTGCAGATCTTTCCTGGGTATTCTGCCCAGAGGTTCACAAGGAGCTCCCAGTCACCAGTTCCAGAAGGGTCATCTCTGTCAAACCACTCAGTCCAGCATTCTGAGTCGAAGCAGGAAAATTAAGTCAGCAGAGTAACAGCTTAGTAATGTTAATGTTCATGTGAGTAAGACAGACTTACGTTGGTTTAAAGGTGAACCTGAAACCAAAGAAGAACAAAAGTTACTATCTGCTATAGTATCCAAAGACATGCATTTATACTGTAGATAAAATAATTGAAAGTAGATTTTGGCTGTGACAGTATATGGGATAGGTATATCATAACTATGATTAAAAGATTTAATGTAAACATGTTCTCACTTATTTTCTGTAGGTTGACTGGTGGATCAGGTGCATCAGCTGGATCTTGTTGGAGTCCAGCTAAAGAAAAAAAAAAGATTTTATGTTGGTTCAAAAACTTTAACAATTATTTGATTAAAACTAAATTGGTTTAAAAAAACGTACCTGAAATCAGCCCCGCAAAAATAACGAGAGTCCACTATTATTGTAAAAAAACAAGAAATAGTTTTTAGAAAGCATTTAGCAACAGGTCATGGTCTTGAAATGGTGAGAAGTTATACATTACCAGTTTGCTCATCTTCTCAGAGAATCAATGCTTTGGCTCCTCAATCCAGACTTCACTTAGAATAATCTGTAAATGTTACAAAGAAAGCAAATAATTAAGTTTGGATAAACTCGTTTGTCAATATATTAATGTAAGTAACTTTAACTCACCCTTTTCAGTGAATGTGTGACTCGTCATTTCTTGCAGCTTTTTTATAAGGACGGTTGCCCTTCACTGATTGGCTGTGACTCACTTGGCCACATTCTTAAATATAAATATAATTGTCACTAAACAAATGTATGTTTTGTGGAACCTATTAAAAGCAGTTTGGCAGCATTTTTTTTTTGTTCCAATCGTTTAATTTACAACAGTAAACCATAATAGGATTTTGTCTAACTTTTTTATGTTAAACAATACCAAACAAAAAAGGAGCCAAATTGAGAACACTGTATTATTTTATTTTTTTACCCCTGATCACTTCAGAAAACTTACGGAAGAAGATTAGAGCCACTGTAAGAAACAATTTCTTTTAAGGGTAGAGTTCTGAGAATAAATTTAGAATTATGCAACTCCAAAATAATTTCGAGGGTAGATTTCTGAGGTTAAAATATTACTTGCCTCCTGTAGTGAGTGCTCAATGTGTCTCTTCTGCGTCTCATTTTACAGTTGAACTTGAGAAATACAATAATAATAATTATAATAATAAGCTATATTACTATATATAGTAATATATACTATATATATTATGTATGTATTGAATACAAACATCAGAAACATCAAATGCACTGTTTTAGACATGATTTAAATGACTGTAAGACTCATTAGGCTTCACAGTAGGTATCTGTCGTAGAGATGAAGGAAAAATAGAATTCATACAAACAATACATACTGCCATACATACTGTAAATACAGTTGTGCTCATAAGTTTACATACCCTGGCAGAATTTGTGATTTCTTGGCATTTTTCAGAAGATATAAATGATAACACAAAAACCTTTCTTTTACTCATAGTAGCTCTTTTAATCATAATTACAAAAGAAACTACCCAAATGACCCTGATCAAAAGTTTACAAGAAAAGTCATATTCTCTGAAAAATGGCCCCAAAACATTCTGCCTAAAAATGGTAAACTTATTAGCACAACTGTATGTGTGTTTCTAGACCCGACCAATATCGTTTTTCCCATTTACTTTCTCCAATTGCTCTTCTTTGTGTGTTTAATTGGACTTCTGGTATTCTCTAAACAGTTGTCAAATGTTTTTTTTCATAAACTGTCCTTATATGACCACTCCAATATAATGTTATGTTTTAGTATGGGTACACATCAAAGATCTGCTTTTAAAACCATTACTTTTTCATTTGCTCATGCTGCATATCCAGGTGATATCATGTGTTTCATTTATGAGAACGTCTGACATTTTGGCAGTTTGCTGGAGCATTCAGATGTGTCAAAAAAATGATAAGTGGAAAAGTCAAAAGACAACATAAATATAAAAACCTTCCAGAAAAACTTGTTGGATGCCATTCAATGCTAGTATAGACTGTGCTTTGTTCAGAAAAACAACCCAACAGCTAAACTCTGAAGCAATGTGCTGCCGACATAACTTGCATTCAGCCTGCAAGTTATGGCAGCAGCACATGAAAATAAAAAGAGAAATAAAAAGAGACTAGCATTTATCATTTTCTTCATTTGTTTCTGAGTTTAATTGCAGTGAACTCAGAAGAAATATGAATTGTCCTGCTTTTCTTGAGTAGAAAGAACAGATAGGGACAAATGGAAAGCATTATTAAAGTGACTAAAATCCATAGTAAAATAGCAGTTTATTGCTAATTTCTTGATTGATTACATGTTATAAATCAAGATCATAGAAGACATTAAGTAAAAAGAGACAAATGTCCTCTCTTTGATAATTGTGTTGTGAGGGCTCAGTTGCAGAAGCATCCAAAGTGGACTTTGTAGTCAAGGCAAACCTGGCCCACATTACGGCAAACAAATCCATCAGTTGGATTGTACCTAAAAGACAATTCAGAAAAGGTATTATTTATGTAGACTGCTCAAAGTCTCCCAGTCCCCAGTTGCACTGGGATCATCCCTGTCAAACCAGTCGCTCCAGCACATTAGGGATTAATAAAAGACAGGATTAAGTGTGAAACAAAGTCTATATCTAAATCTAAAATCTTATAATCTAAATGAATACACAAACAATGGAAAAGATCAAATACCTTCTGCACATATTCTCTCCTTTTGGTCTTTATTTCTATAAACGAAACCTTTTTGTTTGTCCATTCTGAAATAAAAGTAGAATTTTTTTTTTTTTTATAGAGATGAATTCATTTTAACAAATTGGCCAACATTCAAGAAGCTGTCTGGAAAGTGCCTCGACACACGAGTGCAACTTGGTTGACAGTATGGTGTATGTTAAACTGTGCAATAAGAGGGTGCAGTAAGTTACAATTAATCTTGCAAGTATGGCAGGTATGTGCAGCAAAGACAGCTTAAACTAAGACATTTGCATACATCTGTTTACAGAGCCATCATCACAGCTATCCACCATGAAAAGATTATACTGCAATTATACACATCAGTCAGAGCAGCATTCTCTACGATTGTACTAAACTTCTGACACTTTCAATATGTTGCAGGCACTCTGGTTGTATGACTTTTAAAATCAGTCGACTAATCTCATCTTGTTTGAACTGAACATTACTTCAACAGCAACAGAAAAAAAAACTGTCACAGCGCCTTTAGAAATGACAACAGAACGTTTTATCAAGTCACATAGTTTGAAATTAAAGAGTTGTCAAAGATTAAACATGGTTTTTCAATCAATAAGAGAAGACAAGACATTTATTTTTGTATAGCCCAATATCACAACAACAGTCGCCTCAAAGGGCTTACCAGACTGCACTAGACAACATCTAAGGAAAAACTCCAAAAAAACTCCAAAAAACTGTAATAGGCAGATGGAATAATAATATGAGCGGTTTAGTGTGTACCTACAGCTACAACCAGTGTAAACGTATATCTATGATCAATCAGTCTCCATACGTTTAGTGAAATAAGTAAGTTTTGAGTTTGCTTTTGAAAACCTCAACAGAGTCAGCTCGCCGCACTTCCACCGGGAGCCCATTCCATAACAATGGGGCTCTATAAGAAAAGGCTCTGTAGCCAGCAGACGTCTTCTTTACTTGAAGGAGGCCAGCGTCCTGAGAGCGAAGGGTACGAGCTGGAGTAGACCTTTTTGCCCAGAAATGATCAGCATCCATACATCTTCTATTAAAACACAAAGAGTATGGCCTCTCTCGATGGATTTGGGTTCCAGACCGGGGGCTCCGTCGTTCTACTGGGGCACTTCAACGCTCACGTGGGCAGCGACAGTGACACCTGGAGGGGCGTGATTGGGAGGAACGGCCCCCCGGTTTTGAACCCGAGCGGTGTTCTGTTATTGGACTGCTGTGCTAGTCACAGTTTGTCCATAACGAACATCATGTTCAAGCATAAGGGTGTCCATCAGTGCACATGGCACCAGGACACCCTAGGCCGGAGATCGATGATCGACTTTGTAGTTGTTTCATCTGACCTCCGGCCGTATGTCTTGGACACTCGGGTGAAGAGAGGGGCTGAGCTGTCAACTGATCACCACCTGGTGGTGAGTTGGATCTGATGGCGGGGGAGAAAGCTGGACAGACTTGGCAGGCCCAAACGTACTGTGAGTGTCTGTTGGGAACGTTTGGCAGAGCCCCCTGTCAGAAACATCTTTAACTCCCACCTCCAGCAGAGCTTCAACCAGATCCCGAGGGAGGTTGGAGACATTGAGTCCGAGTGGACCATGTTCGCCACCTCCATTGTCGATGCGGCCATTTGAAGCAGTGGCCGTAAATACTCCGGTGCCTGTTGTGGCGGCAACCTCCGAACCGGTGGTGGACACCAGAAGTAAGGGATGCCGTCAAGCTGAAGAAGGAGACCTATCGAGCCGAGTTGGCTTGTGGGACTTCTGAGGCAGCTGTACGGTACCGGCAGGCTAAGCAGACTGCAGCTCGGGTGGTCGTGGAGGCTAAAACTCGGGTCTGGGAGGAGTTCAGTGAGGTCATGGAAAAGGACTATCGGTCGGCCTCGAAGAAATTCTGGCAAAACGTCCGGCACCTCAGGAGGGGGAAGCAGTGCCCTGCCAACACTGTTTACAGTGGAGGTGGGAATCTGCTGACTTCAACTGGTGACATTGTTGGGCGGTGGAAGGAATACTTCGAGGATCTCCTCAACCCCACCGACACGTCTTCCACTGAGGAAGCAGAGGCCGAGGGCTTGGAGGTGGAGTCGTCCATCACCCGGGCCAAAGTCACTGAGGTAGTGGCAAGGCACCGGGGGTGGATGAGATACGCCCTGAGTACCTCAAGTCTCTGGATGTTGTAGGGCTGTCTTGGTTGACACGCCTCTGCAACATCGCGTGGCGGTCGGGGACAGTACCTCTGGACTGGCAGACCGGGGTGGTGGTCCCTCTTTTCAAGAAGGGGGACCGGAGGGTGTGTTCCAACTACAGAGGGATCACACTCCTCAGCCTCCCCGGGAAAGTCTATGCCAGGGTACTGGAGAGGAGAATGCGGCCAATAGTTGAACCTTTGTTTCAGGAGGAACGATGCGGTGTTCGTCCCGGTCGTGGAACACTGGATCAGCTCTATACCCTCTCCAGTCTCCGGTTTATGGGAGTTTGCCCAACCAGTCCACATGTGTTTTGTGGATCTGGAGAAGGCATTCGACTGTGTCCCTCAAAATGCCCTGTGGGGGGTGCTCTGGGAGTATGGGGTCCGGGGCCCTTTGCTAAGGGCTGTCCGGTCCCTGTACGACCAGAGCAGGAGCTTGGTTCTCATTGCCGGCAGTAAGTCGGACCTTTTCCCAGTGCATGCTGGACTCCGGCAGGGCTGCCCTTTGTCACCGGTCCTGTTCATTATCTTTATGGACAGGATTTCTAGGCGCAGCCAGGGGCCGGAGGGAGTCTGGTTTGGGGACCACAGGATCTCGTCTCTGCTTTTTGCAGATGTTGTCCTGTTGGCTCCATCAAGCCAGGACCTTCAGTGTGCACTGGGACGGTTTGCAGCCGAGTGTGAAGCGGCTGGGATGAGGATCAGCACCTCCAAGTTTTAGTCCATGGTTATCAGTCGGAAAAGGGTGGCTTGTCCTCTTCAGGTTGGTGGAGAGATCCTGCCTCAAGTGGAGGAGTTCAAGTATCTTGGGGTGTTGTTCACGAGTGAGGTAAGGAGGGAACATGAGATTGACAGACGGATCGGTGCAGCTTCTGCAGTGATGCGGTCGATGTACCGGTCTGTCGTGGTGAAGAAGGAGCTGAGCTGTAAGGCAAAGCTCTCGATTCACCGGTCAATCTACGTTCCTACTCTCACCTATGGTCATGAGCTTTGGGTCATGACCAAAAGAACAAGATCCCGGACACAAGCGGCCGAAATGAGCTTTTCCGCAGGGTGGCGGGGCGCTCCTTTAGAGATAGGGTGAGGAGCTCGGTCACTCGGGAGGAGCTCAAAGTAGAGCCGCTGCTCCTCCACATCGAGAGGAGCCAGCTGAGGTGGCTCGGGCATCTGTTTCGGATGCCTCCTGGACGCCTCCCTAGGGAGGTGTTCCAGGCATGTCCCACCGGGAGGAGACCCCGGGGGAAGACCTAGGACCTATTTGGCAACGGCGAATGACACGGTGGATGGTGTTCACAATGTTTTCTGGAAGTCTTCCTGACCCCATGTTTTGATTTCCATTACAGTAGCATTCCTGTTTGTGATGCAGTGCCATCCAAGGGTCTGAAGATCACGGGCATTCACTCTGGTTTTCCGGCCTTGACTTTACGCAGAGATTGTTCCAGATTCTCTTAATCTTTGGATGATATTATGCACTGTAGATGATGATAACTTCAAACTCTTTGCGTTTTTTTCTTAGAAACTTCTTTCTGATATAGCTCCACTATTTTTCGCCGCAGCATTGGGGCTATGCCCATCTTGACTTCTGAGAGACACTGCCACTCTGAGAGGCTCTTTTTATACCTAAGCATGTTGCCAATTGACCTAATAAGTTGCAAATTGGTCCTCCAGCTGTTCCTTATATGTACTTTTAACTTTTCCTGCCTCTTATTGCTACCTGTCCCAACTTTTTTGGAATGTGTAGTTCTCATGAAATCCAAAATGAGCCAATATCTGGCATTACATTTCAAAATGCCTCACTTTCAACATTTGATATGTCAACTGTCATCAGTTCCTCGTTAGTATAGTGGTGAGTATCCCCGCCTGTCACGCGGGAGACCGGGGTTCAATTCCCCGACGGGGAGGCAACATTTTGCTGTGCTCTTGGCCTACAAGACCACACCTGGTTCTGCACCCTCATATCTTCACTCACTAATACAGACCTACGTTCCTACCAGATTCCTGCGCTCTGCAAATGAACAATGTCTGGTGGTACCGTCCCAAAAAGGTACAAAATCACTCTCACGTACCTTCTCTGGCTCTGTTCCACATTGGTGGAATGATCTACCTGCTGCTACAAGATCAGCAGATTCTGTAGCCATCTTTAAAAAACACCTGAAAACACATCTCTTCCGTCAACACCTGACTGACAAACACTGAGTTCTACTTCCTTTCTATCGATTCCTTTCTATAAAAAAAAAAATAATAATAATAATTCTCTTATCCTTAGCATTGTATACTGCGCTGGGTTTAAACTGACTAGTTTTTTGTGCACTTATGCTTTTTGTACCTTGTGTTGTTAAAATTGCTTCCATTGTTTTCCTCACTTGTAAGTCGCTTTGGATAAAAGCGTCTGCTAAATGACTAAATGTAAATGTAAATGTAAATGTAATCTATGTTGTATTCTGAAAAAAATATTTAAATTAGAAACTTCCACATCATTGCATTCTGTTTTATTCACAATTTTCATAGTGTCCTAACTTTTTGGGAATCGGGTTTGTACAATTAATCAAGTATGGCAGGTATGTGCAGCAAAGACAGCTTAAAGTAAGACATTTGCATACATTTGTTTACAGAGCCATCATAACAACTATCCACCATGAAAAGATTATACTTTAATTATACAGATCAGTCAGAGCAGCATTCTCTTTCAATATGTTGCATCAACATAAAAAAAAAAAAAACATTCCAATAAAAACCTGTTGGATACCATTCAAGGCTATTATAGACTGCGCTATGTTCAGAAAAACAACCCAACAGCTAAACTCTGAAACTCTCCTTCATGTGCTGCCGCTATGACTTTCATTTAGCCCGATTGTTCTGGTCTTGCTTCCCTTTTTTCTGAATTGTGGATGAAGTGCATCTTATTCATGAATTTAATTTAGTTTCATTTAGGTAAAGATTTCCCACATATAACTTGTTACGTGATACTTTTTATGCAAATATGTGCACTTCTAGTCCTTTATCTTAATTTACAAATTAAATAACACAGAAATAAAAGGCTAGCATTTATCATTCTCTTCATTTGTCTGAGTTTATTTGCAGTGAACTCAGTAGAAATATAAACAAGGGTGTTTTTTTGGCTTTATTCATAAACATGGAGTTTCCTAAAAGGTGGGTACAGTCACCTAAATCTGTAAGAGGTTCTTCTTATTATTACTCAAGTAGATAAGTAATTATTATTAGTATTTGTTAAAAAGACGACTCAAGCTCTGGGTTATTTTTAATTTATTGGACAAAGTTATTTCTAGTACACATAGAAAGTGACCACAGATACACATGAACATCTTGTCGTGATGTGAGCCATATTGAATTAAAAAAAGTTTAGAAGAAGTATAAGTAAAAAGTATATTGTTTTATCAAACGTAGTTAAAGTACTTTTTATTGAGGTGAGACACGGCAGGTGAAAACATTGTTTTTTTCATGCAGTGGTCATTTTGAGATTTTGAGCCAGTTTGCTCCTTTAACATTTAAGCTTTCATGTCAAAATAAAAAAAGTGTACACATTACACAACAATAAGGTGGTAATTTTATAAAAATATTTAACTTTAGTCTCCATTCACAGAAACATGTCATGCCTGGTTTTATTGTAAAGCTCAGCGCTGTCTATTCTAAATAAACATGGGCTTCTCTAAAGTTTGGGGAGGAATCCTCTTCTGATTTGTCAATGTGAATTTCCAACTACGTGATTGGTTCTCACGCGTCACGTGATACACACTGCAGCTTCCGTGTTTATTCTCCGCCTGAGAGTCAATGTCGACAACACTGAAATCAGAGTGCTGTTGCTGGAAACCGGTTGAACAAACTCAGAGTTGCAGAGACCAATTCGTAGTTTTCAAAAACACACTTCTGGCTTATAGATTTTTAAATAAGTGTAAAAATTAGATGCAAAAATGACATAATATCCAAAATCCAAACTGGTACCTTTTAGTTCATCTGTTGCACAACACTGGTTAACTTTCTCTCATAACTTAGGTTTAAACCCTTAATAAACCCCTTAAATGGGCCTCAAGTATGGGCGCCACCATACAGTAATATAACTCCATCCACCAGAGGGCAGGCTCCAAAAGCAGAAATATAAGCAGAAATCCAATGGTGACATTATAAGTGGCTATTTCTGCTGAGAAAGCAACAAGGTCACATCCAAAAAGAGGAGAAAGAGAAAAAAGCTGATTGTATGAGTTTTAAGACAGTCATTTGAATAAGCTCACTCTGAGGATAGACCAACCTAATAACTCATGGCCTCAACATATTTCATTATGTTTCACATTAATTGTAATTTATTTTGACATTAAAACATATAAAACCGTAGAAAAGATTACTCAAAAATATGAAAATGAATCAAAAACAATAAAAGGTGTGATGTTTGAAGGTGATGCAGCTTCAGATCCATGTGACTTTGCTCACATCTGATTGGTCCACTTTGGTTTTGTGTACTCTAAACAGAAAACTAAACTTGCTCCAGAGCAGGGTAGCCGTGTTGTCTAAGTTACCATGGAACCTCAAAACCCAACCACTTTCTAGAGACGGAAAACTCAGAGTTTGCTGAATGACAAAACCAGTGTGATAAATGCCTTCATTTGACTCATAATATTTTATTGTCTAAGTTCAATACTAGATTATACAGTTGAAGGTAGGGTCATTTTACTCAAAAAATGGCAAAAATGCATTTTTTTAAGGCTTGAGTCAGTATTCTCTAATTTAAAATAAAATAAAATGTCAAGAATCCACAATTAAAAATCCCTTTCAGCTAATATGTCAACAAAATTAACTAAGAATTTTAAACCTATATACAGATTTAGATTTTTTTTTTATGTATTTAATGTGCATATATTTAAGTATATACAGCCTATCTTGCATATTAAAATATTATTTTACACAAAACCTGTAATACATTGTTTTACTATGTGTATGTCAGTAATAAACTGGAGAAGTTTCACAGTGATATCTTATAATAAAAATAAATAAATAAATCACCTGTAGTGTCTTGCCTTAAAGCAGCACTTACTAACTTTTAGCCAGTAGAGGGAACAGATCCCACTCTGTTTAACTGTACTATCTTTATTTAGAGACTATCCAAGTGGCAGGTTTAGAAAAAGGAACATGTCTTCTAAAATGGTAGATCCTTTTAGCATGTTTTGTACAAACAGGACAAGAGGCCAGTTTATTGTTTTTTTTTTTCTTTATATTGTGAGTGTGGTAGAGCGCCTCACTTATTAATGTCCTGGGATAGAAACCTTACATTGGAGGTTTCTGTGCTGCTTTAAAGTTACTTTTCTTGAATAAGTACTGCATGTGTAATGAGAAAGAATAGACATGGACAAATGTAAAGCATTATTAAAGTGATGGACTAAAATGTAATACACAAAGTAAATCAGACAAGCAAAAAAATGGAATCTGCAGTAAAATAGCAGTTTATTGCTAATTTCTTGATTGATTACATGATATAAATCAATATCATAGAAGACATTAAGACATCTCTTTGAATATTGTCTTCATGTGTTGTCAGGGCTCAGTTGCAGCAACATCCAAAACGGACTTTGTAGTCAAGGCAAACCTGGCCCACATTACGGCAAACAAATCCATCAGTTGGATTGTACCTAAAAGACAATTCATAAAAGATATAAGGTCTTTTTTGTATCTACTTTTTACACTCATTTAAAAATCTATAAGCCAGAAGTGTGCTTTTTAAAACTACAAATTGGTGTCTGACTTACATTAAGAAAAGCTGTCCAGTGGAGACCGCTGGGATGTTACCTTGAACGGTCACAGCTTCAATGTACAAAGGTTTTTTGCAAATCTTTCCAGGGTATTCATTTTGAAGATCGCTCAGAGTCTCAAAGTCCCCGACTCCACCAGGATTATCCCGGTCAAACCAGTCGCTCCAGCACACTAGGGTTCAATAAAAGACAGGATTAAGTGTGTGGAGAATCTAAATGATTTAAATGAACACACAAATAGTGAAAAAAAAACAATTACCTTCCTGAGCACAGAACGGGGGAGGGCAGCTGAATCGAACGTGGTAGTCTTCACACTTCTTGTCCTTTTGGTCAACAATTCTACAGGCAAAACCTTTTTGTTTGTCCATTCTGGAAAAGAAAGTAGTAACAGAGATGTCTGTGAAGATTCTCAGTTATCCAGGTGTTCTTGAAGAAAAGGTTAAAGCAAAGGCATCTTGACTTAGTTATGTATAGATAGTGACAGACAACCATTCACTCTTACATTTATTTACTAGAGACAGTTTAGAGTATCCAGTTGACCTATACATGCAGGTCTTTGGGCGGTGGGAGGAAACTGGAGTACCCGGAGAGAAACTACAATAACAGACATGCAGACTCCTCACAGTCTCACAAGGATGTTCGAGTCAGCATTCTCTACGATTGTACTAAACTTCTTACATTTATAATATGTTGAAGGAACTCTTTGGTGTCGACTAATCTCATCTTATTTGATTTAAACATTACTTCAACAGCAACAGAAAAGAAAAACAGTTGAAATGACGACGGGCGTTTTTATTTGATCGCATGGTTTGAAATTAACAGGCTGTCAAAGATAAAACACTGTTTTCAACTAATCAGAGGAGTGGACTTTTTGCCAATAAATTTTCAGCATAAGAGGAGTATGGCTGGTAAGTAAAAACACAGGGTCAGGACATGGCTAACAAGATCTCCTGACATGGAGTTTGAACACAGCTAATGTTAAAGCTGATTTCAAAAGTTCTTAATTCAATGCTATTTGTCAGATACGACTGGCTATGGTCCTTGTGTAAATGTTTTATTACATGTGACTGTGTGACTGTTACTGCATAATGCATTAACATTTAACACTTTTTCTCGCTGGGACACTTACATGTAAGCTGTATCCCCTGCTGCTGCCGGAGTGAGTCCAGACAGAGTTTTCACCTCCATGTCCTGTGGTTCCTTGCAGATCTTTCCTGGGTATTCTGCCCAGAGGTTCACAAGGAGCTCCCAGTCACCAGTTCCAGAAGGGTCATCTCTGTCAAACCACTCAGTCCAGCATTCTGAGTCGAAGCAGGAAAATTAAGTCAGCAGAGTAACAGCTTAGTAATGTTAATGTTCATGTGAGTAAGACAGACTTACGTTGGTTTAAAGGTGAATCTGAAACCAAAGAAGAACAAAAGTTACTATCTGCTATAGAATCCAAAGACATGCATTTATACTGTAGATAAAATAGTTGAAAGTAGATTTTGGCTGTGACAGTATATGGGATAGGTACAGTATATAATAACATTTAATAAAAGATTTAATGTAAACATGTTCTCACTTGTTCTCTGTAGGTTGACTGGTGGATCAGGTGCATCAGTTGGATCTTGTTGGAGTCCAGCTAAAGAAAAAAAAAGATTTTATGTTGGTCCAAAAACTTTAACAATTATTTGATTAAAACTACATTGGTTTGAAAAAAAAAAAACGTACCTGAAATCAGCCCCGCAAAAATAACAAGAGTCCACTAATATTGTAAAAAAATCAAGAAATAGTTTTTAGAAAGCATTTAGCAACAGGTCATGGTTTTGAAATGGTGAGAAGTTATACATTACCAGTTTGCTCATCTTCTCAGAGAATCAGCTTTGGCTCCTCAATCCAGACTTCACTTAGAATAATCTGTAAATGTTACAAAGAAAGCAAATAATCATGATTGGATGAAATGGTTTGTCATTATATTAATGTATCCGTGTTAAACTAAACTGAACCTAAGTAACTTTAACTCACCTTTTTCAGTGAATGATTGACTCTTCATTTCTTGCACCTTTTTTATAAGGACGGTTGCCCTTCACTGATTGGCTGTGACTCACTTGGCCACATTTTTCTGAGTTTTTTTTAAACTTTCATTTAAAGCAGTTTGGCTTGTTGTTCCAATCAAGGGTTTATTTTTCAATTCTGTGATTTTTAACTAACTGTTTCTGTTAAAGAATACCAAACCAAAAAGTGAGCCAGATTGAGAATGCTGCATTACTTTACATGATGCTTCCATTCACACCTGGGGTAGACAGAAAGGGGCGCTACACACAGGGAAATGATTGGTCTGTTTAACTTTTTATTATTTAACAAATTTTAGGTTAATGTAAAAATGTTACTTGCAGGCATTTTCTGTTTTGTATTGTATTTGTAACTTATTTAGTCTCCTTAATCCAGACTTCCATCGTTAAGAACAATCTGTAAATGTATGTTACAAAAAAAAGCAAATTATTGTTTTGAGAAAATTGTAAGTCAGTGTATCGCACATTAAACTAAACCTATTTATATTATATATAAAACAGTAACTTTAACTCACCTTTTTAAGTGAATGTCTGACTTTCTCTTTCCTGCACCTTTTTCATAATTACTGCTGTCCTTCACTGATTGGCTGTGATTCACTTGGCCACATTCTTAAATGTTAATGTCAGAATTCACTGAACATTTCAAAAAATGTGTTGTTTTGTGGGGCTTTACAGATAACCTTTGACCTACTTGTGAAATACTCTATGTTGTTGCCAGATCACATATTTGTGAATGATCATTTGCTATAAAAAAATATGTGTTTCAGTAAAAGAATATTTTTAAAAAACATGAGCCACATTGAGAACCTCTTATTACTCATTGTATATAATAATAACTAATAACAATAACCTATTATTATTACTTATATATATTTTAGATTTTTTGATTTTTATTTTTTTTTTACATTTGTTAACTTTTTTTTAATACTTAAAAAAGTATTTTTGAGGGTAGAGTTATAAGGTTAAAGTCAGAATTCTCATATCAAAGTTACAATTGGTCAACTTCAAAATAATTTCGAGAGTATAGTTCTGAGGTTAAAGTACACTTGCCTCCTGTAGTGAGTGCTGAATGTGTCTCTTCTGTGTCTCATTTTACAGTTGAACTGGAGAAATACAATAATCCGACTGGAGTAAGGTCGACATCTTACTATAAATATTGAATACAAACAGCAGAAACTTCTACACTGTTTTCGACATAATTTAAATTGCTCTAAGACTCATTAGGAAACGGTCGGCTTCACAGGACGCAGCTGTCATAGACATGCAGGAAAAATAGAGCCATATACTGTGTGTTTCTAAACCAGACAGATATCTGTATTCCCTGTTTACTTCCACCATTTGCTCTTCTTTTTGTGTTTAGTTGGCTGTATCTTTCTGAATTTGGTCCAAAAACCCAAACTATTAGTAAACATGCTTTCACTCTACAAACGATCCGGATCTTGGCTCAGTTTGGTCCGGACGAACCAGACCTCTGTTATTCTCTAAACAGTTGTCAAGGGTTTATTCATAAACTAATTGTAATTGAATCACATTTTTGTCTGCAGACTTTTCTAGCTTAATGTCTTAAAGTTACATCTGAAGTGTTTTTATTGGGGCTTTTCCAAAAAACTTCTGGCCTACTTTTCCCATTTGTTGCAGCATGGTGGTTATTGATAACCTCTTCACTGGCACATTTAATGTTATGTTTAAGTATGGGCGTACCCTTCAAAAGGTTTTAAGCCAGTTCTTCTTAAGGGACCTTCCTGTGAATTCCTTAAGCCATTTTCTCCTCTTATATAAAATGTTATTAATAAATAATGCATTTATTAGGCACTTTTTTTTGCACCCTTCTCAGAGCGCTTTACATGATGCTTCACCACATTCACACCTGGGGTAGACAGAGAGAGGGGCTGCCTTTTTCACCTTTTTACCTCCACCGCTCTAATTAGCAATAAGTTACACTTAGCAATTACCATTACCATTAATGCTAATTGTAACTTATTTTGGCCCCTTTATCCAGACTTCACTTTCCAAGAATAATCTATAAATGTATGTTGCAAAAAAAGCTAATCATTATGTTTTGAACAAACTTACTTTTTTGACTCCCCCTTTTTTTCAGCTTTCTTTATAATTACTGTTGTCCTTCACTGATTGGCTGTGATTCACTTGGCTACATTCTTTAATGTTAAAGTCAGAAGTCAACAAGTAAACAATTAAAAAAATGTGTTTTTTGTGAGGCTTTACAGATAACATTTGACCTGAGTGTAGAATGTTATTGCCAAATCACACACTGGTCAGGAGTAAACACGAGCAGAGAAATTACAGAGTGCATAAGGCCAAGAAAACAGGTTTCACTGATGACCTTCAGCTAAAACGAAAAGTTACATTTGTCAAAAATGTCCTTAGTTTTTGTTTGTTTTTTTCAGTGTGGACCACAAATGCTTTCTCATTTTTGTCCCAAAATGATCCAAACAGGTATTGTTCAAATGCACAGATATAAAAACAACAAAAATAACTGAACTTGTGTTGACATTAATGAACATAAATGGACATCAAATTGTTACACTGTTCAAAGTCTTGACTACAAAATGAAAGGTTTGGAATTTAGTTTTTGCTTGTTATATGATAAGATGATAAACAATGTGTCAATAATGTGCACTATTATTTAATTTTTGCATTTATTGTCTATGGTCCGGCAAAAGAGAAAAGATCTATAATATTATAATAACAGAATGACTAAAATTAGTGCTTAGTTTGTGTCCAGTTGAGGTTTTGTGCTTAAGTGAAACCCAGTCTTTTTCCATTCTTGTTCAAAAAACATTTTTTTGTATTCTAACATAGTGTTTCTGACTTTCCATCTCGCCACATTTTATATAATTTCTTTAGAAAATATGATAAATGATGCTAAAATGTAGAGGCGTTCATTGCTCACATAAAATCCTGATATAGCATACATGAGAGTGTATTGTGGAGTTTTTAATGCTATTTCCAACCACCCCCTGCTTTTCCACAATTCCCTACAGTAAGCTAAATCAACATCAATTTAGTAACAGGAACAGGAACTTTCATGACGCTTTCAAAGTAGGTAAATGTAAAGAAAAGAAAACAATGTAAAATAATGTTTTAATATAAAAAAAGGTACACAATGCATCTTTGAAAGGTATGGTTGCCCATATAAAGCTGTTTTTATTTGACAGTCTGCTGAACATTAGCTCAATAACATGTTCCTTATAAAAACACACACTAATAAGATATAAATAAATTTTCATTTTCTGTGCCCACCCTCTGCAGTGGCTTTGTGGACACTAATGAACTGCCCTTTGAGAAGAATAGCAGGCTCCCTCTGTTCAATAGCAGCTGGGAATAGTCTCTGTCTATTCATACATCAGCATTAAACTTTGTCATCTGAAAGGGCCAGAGTAATATTTTACACTAAATTGTGCTTTGGACTGGATGCCAACGTACAAATGACAGCACAGTGTAGGCTCATTTATCATTCCCCCAACAACACACACACCTAGCACTATCTCTCTAAAAACCTAGCCTTTTGCCGTCTCCATGGAAATCATCAGTGCTGACCAATCAGGCCACGAAGTTCCAAGAAAATATTGTTGGGATTGCACTCATACTTCTTTGCCTTTATTATAACTCCATTGACTTAAATTAATTTCTCAACATCACAGAGGCACCCGCTGCTATAATTATACAACTCTGCTGTTTTAAATGATGTCTCTGTGCAGCTAAAGTGCATTCACCCGGCAGTAAAGCACAGCGTTAAATGAATGCAGAGCTAGCATGATGGCCATATAATGTCGCAATCAGTGCTGATGTGTAGTGCTAATCATACAGTATTTACTTGTGGTTTGTGAGGAACATAGGGATGGCTAATATCTGAAAAGACAGTATAGGCATAAAGCTTGCTACATAGATTAAAGGTTACAATCATCAGTCCAACAGCATTTCTATTGAGAGGAAATGACTGCAATGTAAAGAGACTCCAGGGGATTTCAGAAGCAAAAAGTTCTATGCATTTTAGGTTGTGTCTAGGACTCCTGCTTCAAAGCTTGAAGGTTGTGCTTAATCTTTGGGACTGTTTTTCTGTTTTACTTATATTCTCACCTGCTACTCTTCTCTCTTTTACTCTTTCCAGATACCTAGGATTGGAAATTCGATTGTCATTTATTTACATTCAGCTCTTGTTTCATTGAGCAACAAAAGGAGCATCGAGAATCTACCTTTGTTTGATGCAAATGAGGAGGAACGTTGGTATTTTGAAATGCCTCGCTATAGGTCTGCAGATAAAACTGTGCCTCACCTGCACTGTAGACGAGAGCAGGGAGCTGCAGCAGGCATAAGAGATATATACGAGATTTAAAAAGAGAGATTTAAAAAGATGAGGATGTTCACGTGCTCACATGTCTGCTCTCATTTGTTGTTGTTCTACGTGGCTTGTCAACAAATCAATTGCAGCAGAAATTGGCGAAGGGTAGTGTTAGCATTAGCATTAAAGCCATATTGTGACGGTGAGTTGGGGGAAACATAGAGCTGAAGGCTTTTGGCAACATTAGCTTTGACACCCTGCTCTAAACGTTGCCTTGATTTAATGTATATTGTGTGGTGGTAAGACTTTTTGGGAGATTTAACAAAAATCTGTCCAGGATATACCCCACTACTATATTGGTAGCTGTTTAAGGGTGTACTCACACTAGGCACAGTTGCCATGAACCGGGCCTGAGTACCACTCCCCCGCTGGCCTGCACTCACATAGGGTTTCAGCATTCGTGCCGGAGCACGCTTACGTCATTATGGTGCGACGGTTTCGGGATAAACAGGAAGAGCGGCGCTCTCTGAACACAATGGAGTCCATCGCTCTGTTTTCTTTGTGGATATCTGAGTTTTTATGCGTTTTGTCCAGCTGCTCTTGTATGCTCTCATCTGACAAATTTCCAACAAGCATTGCACCTCTGCCGTAGACCAAAGCGTCCCTTTCCCCGCAATGTTGGTTTTGGAGCGTGAAACCGTGGACGCCACGCCGCCCTGTTCCATGCTCCAGCACGGTTAGCGCTCACACTACATGCGAACCGCGCCCGAGTCCAACTCAACCGTGCTCTGGCCCACCTCTTCCAAGCGGGCCAGGGCCGGCTAATCGAGCCGCACCCGGGCACGGTTCGGAGCACTCACACTAGTCAAACGAACCGCGCTTTGGTGGTCAAACGCACTCGGGCACGGTTCAAACTGGCTAGTGTGAGTACCCCCTAATGTACTTACATTTACAAGTAAATGAAATATTTTGAAATGACATAGCAGGTAAACGAGTAAACAAACAGTAGAAACAGTTTGTTACTATGAATTTCTCACACCTGGAAAGTCTTCCTCTCTCTGCTGGACACTCCTCAGTATAAGCTCTATTCCCTTCATCTACAGACAGGCTTTTATTGCTCTGAACTGTACCTCACTGTGAACGTGTCAGCGTCTCTGTTGTATGTCATCATCCGTCTCACATCCTGACAAGCGTTCAATCAAACTGTGGCCTCCAGGATTGAGTCAGGACCCTTCTCAGTGGGGAGTTACCATGGAAACTGTGAAAAGTATGTAACTCAACAACAGCCAACAAGCCAGAGAGTGCAGTCAGTAAAAAAAAAAAAAAAAAGGTTTGTGCTGGTTTTACTCCATATGGAAGAGTGTTTGGTTCTCACTTCCAGTTGCTTGTGGCAGTTGCAGCAGTGATGAGACACAGGTGTCAGAGGTAGCCTCGCTGATACATCTACTGAACCTTAAAATGCTAAATAATTACTTTTAAACCTATTGTCCCGATACTGAAACCACTAATACCACTGTGCTCTGCATCATCAAAGACTCTTGCACTGACACAACTTTGACTATACGACAATATAACCATAAGAGTGAAGGTTCTCAGTCATCCAGGTCATCTTGAAGAAAAGGTTAAAGCAAAGACATCTGGACTCAGTTTTCAAGGTCTCATTGTCGTTCACTATGAAAGGGCAGTGTGTCTCCTGATGTGAGAGTTGTTAGTGACACTGTTCCATTCAGGTGTTGAGGTTGTTCTAGAGTGAAACTGTTTTGGTTTAGGTGTCAGAACGCTGTTGTAAATACTAGGGAACATAAATCTGAGGCCACGTCCTCTGTTCAGAGATGTTTTTTTCATTTGAAAAAAAATGGCTTCATTCACACAAGGACCTTCTTTTGAGGACCGAAGAGCCAACCCTGGTGGAGCTGAGTCTGTGGCTCCACCAAACTGTGCCATTCTCTGCCAAACTCTGCCCTATTGTTCCAAATTGAGACTCTACTTGACCCATTTCATACTAAAATCTTAATAGTTTTGGTTTGTTTCACATTAGAACATTTATATTTAGTGCAGGTAAATGTTGACATGTGGCTGTGATTTAAAATAGTGTTTGAGCTGCAAGTGCCTTCATCTAAAAGGGATATTCATCCAAATATTGTTTTTTTTTTTTTTTAGGTGGAATGTTTTTGGGGTTATTTTGCTGTTTTCATCTTGATTTATTCTAAAACTGTATACATGCACATTTCAACTTCATTTTGACACCAGAATTATTGAAATACACCTCACAGTTACAGAGATACAATCAATTTACTGTGGACATGTCCTTTTCGGGCAGAGTCACCAAAAGACAAGCTCGGTTTTAAAGGGTTAAAAGGTCAAATCTTGAGAGCCAAAAGATTACAATCATCCAATAGTTACCTCCCACAGAGTTTGTTTGATGATATTTCCTTTTTGATGGTAATTCTGTTGAAGTATTATGTTATAGTAAGGCACCATCACTAATACACTGACAGTCTTTTGCAGGTCTAACTAAATCCTACCTAGCATTGTAGCAGAGTCCTTACAGCAGTCTGTTTACGACTTTCAATCGACACTCTCTTTTTACTGTGAGTAATTAAAGCAAAGGTTCGGACGCAGTCTGTGACAGGAGGTCCGCTGAGATAGCCACTCGTCTAATTAGGAGCACATATCTCCATCCGGCTCTGTGAAAATACCAGTGCTGTTTTACACTGGCTGTGATTTAAACGGCCTCCTTTACTGAAAAGCCGTTTAATGAAAAGAGTCTTTGATGGTGAGAGTTTTACGACAAACAAACAACACTCAGAAGGATTTGTGGTTTCTTCAATATTATATCCAGTGACAGCAAACAGGAGAAGATCTATGAGGAGGTAATGGAAGTAGAGGTTGGCCAAAGCAATTAGCTAGAACGACGGCCTATTGTTGAGTGAACAGTTGTCAAATAAA